>CM045768.1:28552087-29124587 GCA_025200525.1 Camellia lanceoleosa | reverse complement strand
CTCATTCACTAATGAATTTCTTGTGAAAAAAAATGGCCATTAGTTTTTTCAAAACCTTCATTAAATAAATCTCATACTAAATTTCCAGGAGATAATTTAACAAAGGGAATTTTGTCACTTCTAATGAATTACAAAGGTGTCCACAAACAGAAATTATAATTTATTCACAACTCAAACCTGTCTGAAGCTTGCTCAGGCAACTGTGACATTTTGCTTGGAACACAATGAAAGATTAATCTAGTTAAATTTAGTTCATCAAAATGGGTTGGGATTGTATGCAAGACACCACAGGAAACAGTTAAGAATGGTATCAATTTGGATGAGTTGTGGTACAGTAAGAAAAATGTGGAACTTGAAGGTAACCTACTATGGAGCACAGCACACATTATTTGATGTTTCAAAGAGGGCAAATCATCAAAATAGAAATTAAAATTTATGATAAAAAATTGCAACTAGTGGTAAAAGAAGCTTGAAATGACTAGATGGTTTGAAATTTATAGCTGTAAACCACTAAAACCAGAGCTCCAAAACACAATAATCTCAACTTCTTAAATATCAATGCAAGATTACACAAACAAAAAGAGACAACTAACCAGCACATTGTTCCATCAGATTAAGATTATATAGCTTAACTACTTAAGTTTTCTTTTTTTAAAGCAAAACAAAGAAACCCCAAAGCTATCCTGTATTTTACTTCAACTGGATTCCAGTAAATTAGAATGACCAAACAATCAAATGAAGCTACAATCTACCCATGGCTAATTTTAATCAGCAACTCCCTCACCCACCAACCTCCTTCCCCTAAAAAAGGAGAAGGCTTTATAATAACATTTTAAAATTCACAAAAATTCTACAACACCTGCTTTACTATGCTAGATCTTCGGTCTGACAATTGCGTGCTCAGTGGGCCAACAAGTTGTTTCAGAAGTCCACGGAAACATGGGTAATCAACTGCACCTGATAGAACAAAATAGTTGACAAACAATATATCAATATAACTTCCTCAAGTGTTACAAAACCATGCTATGTTACAAGGCCTATGCCATATTAGATGAATAAAAGGTACAGCGAATCTCCTCACCAACTAACATGAAAAATTCTGTAATGATACCTTTTTTTCTTAATGGAAAACAGGCACCAAACAAAGATCTAAAAATAAACAGCTGCACAATGGTTGTAGGAACAGAGATTCTATCCATGCACAAGACCTCTTGCTTATTTTTCCATAAACCAGTAACGTAGTTACTCTGATAACAAGACAAACAAAAGCAATGCAAAAACCAAGTAGTGCCTGGCACACCAATGAAACAAGAGAGAGGAGGGGGTGGGTTCTGTCTCAAAAACTTATTAAATTTCAATTCAGAATTTGATTAAATGGATTTTCCTGGTATGCACAAGACAACAAATACTTTCTTTTTTTTAAATCGATCAAAATTGATCATGACCTGATTAGTTTACCGTATGCACCTAGGCATGGAGTAAATTAGCAAATGCATCAAATGTGAAAGCAATACAGTAGCTAAAAGGGTAATTCATAAAGAGAAAAAAGCAAAACAAAAGGTTTCCTATTTTCTTTTTTACTAGGGGTATATCAAAAGGATATATAATAGTCAAATTGATGCCTCAAAGGAATATTAGTAAATCATTGAGGTTGCAGAGCAATGAAACTTTACCAGATACACCCTTTATATGTCTGCACATGAACAGCAAAAAAACACCATTTCATAATGTGCTATGGGGATAAATTATGAAATGCACTGAAGTAGTTTTTGTTGCCAATTTTGTAGGTATAAGCTAGTGGGGATTTTGCAGTGATCAATGGGCTCAAAGAACCACATGTTTGAAAGAAAAGGCAATTTTTACCTTTTTTTTGTGTGCGCACTTGTGTGAGTCTATGTTTGGAATCCTACTCCATAGTAGGGTACGTGATTCTTCTTGTTGGTCAAATTATGTTACTGGGTCATTACATCGGGCTTTTATTAGGTGTAGAATATTCTGATTGATAAAAACTTCTTTCTATTATTGATTCTTAGACCTAATACAATTAGGCAAAGTGTAGCAGCCTAGAATTACATACAAACTATGTCATGGTTGTATTACATAAAATGTTAATATTATGGGCATTCAAATTAGAGCTCATGTGGCTGTCCTGTAAATTTGAATAAGGCCATTCAGAATTGGCTTGTTATAAATGTGATAACCAAAAGTGTCGGGCTTTATTATAAAATTACCTAATCTCAGAGATTAAATTTTGAGTCAACTCATTTAGATATTCATTAGTTTTGAATCAGTTAATTTAAAATTGAATCATTTAGAATTGTGCATCCAACCAAATCCTATGTGTTTTCTGTTTTTCTTCGTCTGTAAAATGACACCATTCTCAAATTCCCATTCACAATCGAAGAGTGGTCCCCTCTCTCAACCCTAAAACACCATCCAATCAATCCAGTTACCAGCTCTTTTGAAAATCAAGCCAAATCTTATACCTTTCATCTAAACCAAAAACTTTTATCCTCCTCACCCCACCAAACATCCACTTGTTCTTTAGTCTAGGTTTCCTAAAGCTTCCTACATCACAACAATTCATTTAAACAAATAAAATACATGCACACCACGATTTTATTTTTTTTTATCAAACATGCCTCATTCCTTTAAAACATTTTATAAGAAACCCCATATTCAACCTTTCGAACAATTCAGGCCCTTTTTCTGAACTCTTTGATTCATAATTTCTCTTTTTTTCTTCTAATCACAATTTTATTTTAGAAGACACAGTGAACAAATAATTTCATTAAAATATCACAAGACAATTAAAGCATTAAAAATAGTCTTAGGGGTTGTTTGGGATGATCTAAATAAGTGTACTTTTTAACTTTTTATGAAATATGGGTTGGGTATGGATTGGGTTTGAAGTGATGTGATAGAGAGGTGATGTGACTTAAATAAGATGATATGACTTAAATAGGATAGTAACTTTTTGACTTTTTTAGATTATGACAAACAAGGCATTAATTTAAAACGAGGACAGGGAACAGACCTCCAATTACAAGACCTTCAACTTTCTGCATAGCTCCAATGCGAACAGACCAATCTTTCTCAGGTACAAGAGTCGAAGCAATTTTCTCAAATTCCCTTATAAGCTCCTTCTCAGAGTAAACTTTAATTGGGTCTACTGGTTTTTCTGTGACATCACTATCTCCTGAACATCACAAAGAACAAACCAAAGTTAACACCAATATTTCACTATCACAGCATCATCAATTATTATCATTCAATTATAGATTAAGTTATACTTAGTTTCATGTATCATTCAGCTCCAAGGCACTAAACTAACAATGTGATCTCATCAAATATATGCTATATGTTGTAAATTCATGCATAAGCAACGATTATATAAATTTTGCACATGAAAGGAAAAATAATAATACAATCACCTAGGTTTGCCTAGGTCTTGGGTGCTCTACTGAATTTTCTACAATATCCCCCACCAACATTGGGGCTTTGCACTCCAGCAAAATCCGTAGGTTAGGCTACACATACACCTAGACCCGATCCATACCACAGAGCATCATTGACGATCCTCGCATAAAGAAAGATTTAATACCTTGAGCATTGCCTATCAGTCTGATGGTGTAGAGAGATAGAGCACATTGGTGGATCTTCATATAATAAGAAGGCAAAGACTGATTACAACATGGGAAAAAATCAGCTAATCTAAGAACATAAACTTAAAACTTCCTTACCTTCAATAAATCTCATGGCTACAGCCAGTAAATGATGTATATCCACATATTTATAGGCAACAAAACTTAGTGATTCAATCACCTAGAAAGCCAAAAGTGGACTATAGGGAAAAGGAAATAAATAATAAAAACCTCACTATTTAAAGAGTAAAGAATTAACCAGAATTAATATATATATATATATATATATTGGAGCAAATTCGACATTAAAACCCTGCACACTGACAAAACCCTGCACACTGACCAAGCCAGCCAAATTTTCAGACTACCCTAAAAATTATGAAATATCAAAAGTAACTGAAACAAAAGTCTCCTTATCATGAATAACACCACTAACAAATTTGACAACAGAAGAAAAATAAAAGCCAATGCTACAAGCATCCAACACTTGAAGGAACAGTTTAACCCTCTCAAATGTCCCTCTATTCCATTCTTTCCAAATAAACTAAAAATTACAGTACAATAATCCTTCACACCACGCACCAACCTTAAGGATATCAACCACAAAGTATATAGGCAATATAGTTTTTTGCATAACCTAGCAAACTCAAACCAATTGACAAAAATACAGTAAGTTAATAGTCTTAGATATTTAAGTGATCGATGCATTCAGTAATGCGATGCATCATACCAAGCAGGAATGGGCAATAACAAAATATAAGATATGGAGAAAGAACTTTTCATATGAATTCATAAATATGTCAACAACCACCAAAATATCTGTGAAGTTTTAGATTGAAGCACATAAACCTCCAAACAGAGACACCTCCCGAGTGGAATTCTTGGCTTTTGGACTGCTCCTTTTGGGATTAAGGTTAGCAGGCTTCATCTCAACAGCAGAATAATTATTTGTAAGTCCATCTGATGAGTGAACTTTTGGCTCAATTCTCTCTAGCCTGGCATTAATATCTCTTAACTGCAGTTTAATACCATATTAATCAATACAGTTGAGTGATAATATCAACTAAATAAGGCTCAAATGTTATCCTACACTAAAACATCATCATCTAAAATTGAAACATATATAAACATAAAAACTCAATCTCAGGAGTTCTTGACCTTGAAAGTATTGGGTGGAAGGAGAGAGCAGATTCAAATAGCTTTGCATACAGATTATACTCACCAGTGATGTGGGAAGATGATGACGCTGAAGTTCATCACGAAACTGAGGCCCAGCCTGAGCATACATCTCCTGAGAAGGGAACAAGAATCAGATAAATTCCCTAACAAAACAAACTTGAATAATTGAGCAGAAAAATTCAGAAACTCTTATTCATTATCCAGATTAAAAATAAAAGATGCAATCTTCTCTACATACTATCTTATTACCTCCTCATTCTTCCAAACAACTTTCCATAGAACATTCTTTATAAGCACCCTATGTATACAACACATATCACTACTAACAAAGTCGTTTTAAATGCATAATATGATGTTCAAACTTTGCATATATCCTTCTACTAAGTTTCAGCTCAAGTTATAGGAAAGCCTTAGGAATGAAAGGTGCTTGATATCCTTCTACCATTGAAGAAGCAGAGGTTGATTTGACTGGGGCTTAATTATCAAATTTATAATTAGAAGACAATGGAAATGGTTCATTAATAATTCAAAGAAGCATTGAAGCAGCATCTCATCGTCAGAACAAATTTGAATTTTCAATAGAGTGAACAGTTTGAGCTAAATGTCCAACTAAGTAGCACGTACACGGATACGAGACACGACACGGACACGACAAAGACATGTGGACACGCAATTTTTTAAAAAATGGGGGACACGATACGCTGGGGACACGTTTAATATATATAATTTTATTTATATATTATATGTAAAATTAAAAAATATATACTATTTGTATTTATTTTTATTTATTTATTTTATTTATTATATGTAAAATTAAAAAATAAATATATTATTTGTATTTATTTATATTATTTAAGACTAAAAAAAAGGTTAGGAGTTGTATTATTTATTTATTTATATTATTTATTATTAGTATATAAATATATATATATATATATATATGTATATATATTGTTAGATATAACGTATCGATGGTAGCGAGAGAGAGAGCAGAGAGGGCGACGATGGTAATCGATGGTCAAACGATGGTCAAACGAGGGTGATCGGTGGTCGATCGAGGCGCAGAGAGGGAGACGAGGAACACGAGGAAGACGAACAGGTTAGGGTTTCTTCTCTCTGTCCTCAATCTGTCTCCCTCTTCCCTCGACCTATCTCCCTCTCTCTCTCTCTCCCCTCGATCTGTCTCTGTCTCTGGCTCTCTCTCTTTCTCCTCTCCAACAGTTCTAGGGCTTCTTCGATCGACCCACCTGCGTGTCTGAATCGTGTCCTCGCGTGTCCAACCACGTGTCCGACTCTGAAAAATTCTGAAAAAAGGGGGACACGCAGGGGAGTGTCGGACACGTGTCAACAAATGTGTCGTCACGCGTGTCCGACAAGACGTGTCTTATACGCAAGCCTCAGGGACGTGTCCGTGCTTCTTAGATGTCCAATGTTTAGGGTAGCTTCTACCGCAGATTTGATTTGTTGCATAGCCGCTCATGTCTCATCAAATTACTCATTCATTGCTGTCTGGTCATAGAAACCCCTTCAAGCCATATTGAGCAGAGGAATCAGTAGTAAAAAAACTGCCACCCCGTAAAACAAAATTGGAATCTTGGAGGCTCAGATAACTCCATCAAGAGCACCATTATTAAAACTAATTTCCCTTTTCAAGCAACCCCCAACACACTCACACACACACACACACACACACACACAAAAAAAAAATCATAAATTTAAAATTCCTGAAAAGAGCAATATAGGCCTTGTTTGGTTTGTGTTTCTGAAAAAAATTTGAGAAAAATTCTCTACAAATAAATTTTCAAAAGTAATCAAACCAAACAAATTTTTCCAAATTTTTTTTCCAAAACTTGTTTGGTTTACAAATTTCCCAAACAAATCTCTTTCTCATACACATCAAATCAATTACTTTTTCCAAAACTCTCTCTCAAAATAATTTTTCAAAACATCTTTTGAAAAAAAACCAAACCAAACCAAACAAATTTTCGTACTTTTTATCTCAAAACATGTTTCTCAAATACAAACCAAACAAGGCCATAGTTTTTGCAACTCCGTTAGTGTAGAAAATATAACGAAGTTCATATTTATCAAGACCAATGGGAAATACAGTTCAGGTTTAGACGAGTAGTCAGTAGCGTGTACAATAAAAACAATTCCACCATAAGTTTTACAAACCTCAATACATGATATAGCCGCTTCCCTTACACCATGATTTGGATCATTCAACATCTGCAAAATCTGATAATCCAAAAAAACCTAGTAAGTTTCTCTCTCTTTTTAATGTAGAATAAGTGAAATTACTACATACCAAAGGTATCTATTCTACACTCAAAACATAATAAATGACCATACAGGAGGAAGAATAGCACGTTGAAGCGGCAGCTCAGTAGATGCAAAAAGACCGATTGCTGATGTGACTGTACGTGCAAACTCTTCCCGAACTCTCCAGCTTTTGTGTGTCCAAGCATAAGACCCTGCTCTCTCGACAATGAGAGTTGGTGAAGAAACCTGAGACAAACAATCATAATTCATAAACTAAGTGCATTTTTATTTTTTTGTGGTTTACCCTTTTTCTTCCACAAATATGTCAATAGACTAATAAAGAAGCCTAACATGGCACAATGGCAGTATGATCTACACAGAGACAAACAAAAGTTGGTACTGTGGTCTTAACATTAAGGGCTGGTTTGGGGTGTCCTAAAAAAGTGCACTTTTTGTCTTTTTAGACTAAAAAAGACAAAAAAAAAAATATGGAAGTTTGGGTTAACTTTTTGACTTTTTATGAAAAAATGTGTATTAAAAAATTGTATAAAAAAGGTGTGTAGGAGATGATTAGATAGGGGTGGGTCCCAGCCGTACAACCGGCTGGAGTTGAATTGGAGTTGAAAATTATTGGCTACTTTTTGTACAAAGAACTGGACAGTTTTGTTTGGCCCGTGGGGGTCATCACAGGTCCCATTTTAATAATCTGAACCGTTCAATGTGTATAACTCGTCGAACACTATGTACCTATAAAAAATCACGTTAATCGGATATCGATAGCTATCTGATCAGATTTATTTATTTTTCAATCATTAATTATAACACCATCCATTTGTTGTACATAACTGATTTGATCATATAGTTATTGATATCCGATTAATGTGATTTTTTTACAGACATATAATACTCGACGATTTCTACACATTGAACGGTTCAGATTATCAAAACGGGACCTGTGATAGCCCCATGAGACGAACAACAGTGTGTGTAAAAATCACCCAATCATTTCTTTTGTTTGAAAATGCCGCACACAGCAGCATGCAGGAGTCATTTCGGTGTGTACGGAAGGTTTGAAAAAAATTGATTTTTTTATTTTTATTTTTTGGTGAATAGTGATATCTTTTTGAATTTTGGAGTAACTTTTTGGCTTTTTGACTTATATAGCTTAAACCAAACCAGCCCTAAGTAAAATGCCCTTCATCCATGGTATAAAACAAACAAGAAATTACAAAGCATCTCAATATAGGAATGAGAGAATGCCTACCAAGTTCAACCCCCCCCCCCTCCCCGCGCGCTGTGATATACTATATCATCCCCGTATATAAAAGTTTCGTACCTTCTAGCCACTATATATGTGTCAGAAACACAAAATTCACGTAGGTTTTGCTATGACTGATTTGTCTAACAGTGAAATCTCAATAGAAATGTCTAACTCATCAAAAAATAAAATTGAATTCGTGTTAATTGATATTGTATGTGCAAGCACAATAAAAAAATCCATAAGCTATCTTCTTATCCATTGTGAAATGATAAAAGAACTGTGGTTTTTAATTCTTGCTTGTTTGCAGTAGCTTCATGTTCCCTAGAAAGGTGGGGGATCTTCTCTATGTTTGGCAAGGAACTCAGGTTGGGAGGAGAAGAAGGGTGTGATATTTGGCTCCTTTGGTTTTAATATGAACAATCTAAGGTAAAGAAATAGGAAGAACTTTTGCTGAGAAAGAAGAGTCCATTTGAGAATCAAGAGTAAAAGTATGTCCTCTTTGTATAGTTGATTTTTCAAGCAGGTTAACCCATTCTTGAACTAAATTTTAGATTTTGTGGAGACTCTTAAATAGTTTTAGTTATATAATTGATTTCGCTTTCGTGCACACCTATACGAGGTGCACCCCTTTGGTGCCTCATTTTTTATATCCTTTATCATACTTTATCCAATTAAATATATATACATATATTCAAAGACGAGGTTGTGAGTTATGATTATAAAGGCACATTTGCTTTAGCAATTAGACAGTAGACATATATACACAGCATCTCACAGGGAATCATGGAATTCTAATTTTGTGGAAGTTTATTAAACCTGATGTACCAAGGTTTACGAATTTAAGGCTTGGTCCCAATTCTTACCCACTGACTTTTTATAAGTAAAAAGTACGTATTACAAATAAAGATGCACCAAGGGGATGCCGCCCAAGTACAAAGCACTAGATCACCCACTGATTTTAAGCTTTTCCAACAACTAAAGCATGCAAAAGGAACAACGGGGGGTGGAGGGAAGGCAAGAAATCAAAGTAAAAAATACATACTCTTGGCACTCTTGAACAATTGAAAATAAGGAATGCAAGGAATCAGGATTATAGCTTACACCTTGTCAACTCCACCAAATACACAAAAACAAACAAAAAATGCTTAACTACATATGCACTAAACATAAAATTCTCCTACTCTTGTTACATAACTTATATCATATATATGATTGCATAAAAGGTCATACTCAGCGATGGAAAATGACAAGGCATTGAATGAAAATAAATTAAAGAATAAAAGAATTTAACATTATTATTTATTAGGAATAATGGTTTTATTGAGATTTTAATGTTTAATTGAGATTTAATTATTGCAGTTTCATTCTTTGTAACTTCAATTAGAGTTTCCTATGATACATATAAATATGACTTTCTGTAATGCATTTACCAGACTTGACTTGACTTTTGCCATTGTTTAGTTTTTTTTTTCCCTTTCGTTTGTTCCAATCTTTTCTACCATCAAGCCTCATCCAATGCACTGCCTACCAGACTTTCTGTAATGGATTTATCAGACTTGACTTGACTTGACTTTTGCCATTGTTTAGTTTTTTTTTTCCCCTTTAGTTTGTCCCAATCTTTTCTACCATCAAGCCTCATGGTGGTAATACTGATTAGTGATTCACTTACTTGCACCCGCACCACAAAGGTTGGGGGAAGATAGCATTTGTCATCACCATCATGTCTGATATACGTGATCACATGTATATCAAAATTGAATGTTTCTAGTCTAAAACTATAAATATCTCTATTAACTACATAGTGGAACAAGAATGGAATTAAACAAACATGATTACCAGACAAAATCAACATCCGCTGACTTGAGAAAGTTCAAAAAAAAAAAATATATTCAAGATATTTAAATCAAATCAAAAGATTTGATTCGAAATCATTGATTCAACAGATTTATACAGCAGTGCACTTTAGTTAAGTTAATTTCCAAATATGAAAGAAATTAAAACAAGCAATACCTATACCTATACGCACTTAACCCGAATTTCAGTTCACCGAAATTCAACTATTAAAATAAAAATATTATAATCAACAAACACTGGAATTCACCCCCAAAAAATAGAAAATAAAAATAAATTCAACAATTTCGAACCCTGCATGTATGCAATTTGGCCCAAACGACCATAATTAGATTACATATTTACTAAAACAAAACATATATCCACACGCATTAAAGAGAAGGAGTGTGCGAGCGAACCTCCATGAGAGTGAGCAAGAGGCGCCTAGCAGCGTCACGAACGGGCTGTTTAGCATCGCCTAAACGCTCAACAGTGGCAGGAACCAAGGCATTGAAGTGAAGCTTCAAGTGCTCGCCGGAGAGAACAGCGGCGGAGGCAAGAGCCTGAAGAGCACCTTGAGAAACCCTAAAATTGTTGTCCTTCAAGAGATCCAAGCAACAGTCGACGAGAGAAGTGACCTCCGACGACGACAGGCTCTTTCTGGAGGCTTCTAGAAGTTGGTGCAGGCGCTCAACACCAGCCATTCTCTCCTTGGTGTCCTTGGCTCGAGCCATCTCCAGCGCCTCCTCCATTGCCGCAATTTTCGAAGATTTAGGGTTTCTCTGGTTGGATCTGGCGGCGGAGGGCTCAGATCTGCGGTGGATTGAGCGGTTCGAGTCGGTGAATTTGGCGGAGAAACAGTGTGAGAGAGAGTGTGGGTCTGTGAGTGTAGAGAGAGAGAGAGAGAGAGAGAGTAAAATGGGGGTGGGAAGCTTTTGCTAGATCAACGGAGGATAGAAGATATATCTATCTGGGTTAGGGGTAGTAATTGCGAAATTTACCAAATCATATTTGTCGTAATTTACACGCACTGTACCAGAGTGCACTGAGACCTCCTAACCCGTGTAATAAGCCCAGTCCACCGCCACAAACATGATTAAAAAAATAAAAAATAAATCTCCAATTTCTTTTAATAATTGGTTTTCCGAACGCACCTCCATTAATTTCAAAGAAAAATCATTCAGTATGTTTGGTTTAAATTTTTTGGATTAAATTTTTTAAATTTTAATTTTTTTAGTTTTTGTATTTTTTTTATTTTTAATGAATATTTTTAAAATTTTAAATATTTTTTTATTTTTTTAGATGCACCTTATTTAGATGTATCTAAAAAATAAAAAATTTGTGAAAAAATATTTTTAAAAATTAATAAATACATAAAAATATAAAAAAAATATACTGAATTCTTATATTTTTTGTATTTAGTGAATTTTTAAAAGATTTTTTTTACGATTTTTTTACTTTTTAGGTGTATTTATATTAGGTGTGTCTAAAAAGTAAAAAAAATTATTTAAAATATTAAAAAAAATTCAGTAAAAACAAAAAAATACAAAGTATAATTTTTTGAAAGTGTTTTTTGAAAAGTGGAAATAAGCAAGGTGAATTAATAGTTTAAATTGTGTTGCTTTGAACGCTCGAATTATCGGTCGATTGATCAGACGACATGTGAAACCCTTGTTTATCGCGATTGTCACCTTATCGATTGCAATTATCAATCTTTTCACCAGACGATCGACAAGATGAAATTCGAGTCATTGGGGTCAAATTCAAATTCAAGCTACATAACTCAATTTCAAAATTTTAAAAATTAACAATCGAATAAAGTTCAATTTAAGAATTTGGTTAAAAGTCAAAAGTCAGCTTTTAGCCTATTTCATCACTACACCATTTTTTTACATGTTTTTTTTTTTTAAATAAAAAAATTAACTTTTAACTAATTTTCCAAAACAATCTTAAGGCTTCGTTTGGAAAGTGGGATGACTTTTTGACTTTTTAGTTTTTTTGACTATTTTAACTTGAGACTAAAAAGTCTGATTTGTGAAAGACTTTTGGCTTTTTTGTGAGATAAGAAATGTAATGATTATGGATTTAATGTGATGTTTTGTCTTATTTGATTAAAAAACCTATTTTTATTTTTTGTGGTTAAAATAACCAAAAAAAAAACTCTAAATTGACTTCCCAAACGGAGAGTTATCTCAAATGATCTAAAGCTAACTTAAAATTTTAATTTTCTTCTTAAATCTTTACCGCTCAATTACCCTTTAAATTAACATTTCGTTCTTCTTTCCCTTCCTTGTCCCAAAACAACATTGTTTATAGGCAATACAAAGAACACTAATGAACTCTAGATCTGAATTCACCGGATGTGGTATCACAAAAATATGGGGAAATTACAATATAATAAGAATAAGGAAAAAAAATTACACAACTGTGGGGTGTAAGTGATTTTGCCATGAAATGCAAGTAAAATGTTACACCCCTTTATATTAGTATAAAAAAATGATAATACCAACATTAATAATTAATAATTTAGTATGTTGTGAAGATGTTATTTTTTCAATAATGTTATTTTAATAGTGCACATATCATTTTGATGCATCAAAATATATACAGATATATATATATATATATATTTCCATTATGTGCCTCACATTCACAAATTGTTTGAAGTGAAATTGACATGAAGTATTATTCTATTAAATATGACGTGGTTACAATATTTGTTAATTTTGATTCTTTTCATTATTTTAATGATTCATTTAAAATAAATTATAGTTAATAAAATAAAATTTATGGAAAAAATGTGAAGTAAAAACTAATTTTGACACATCAATTGGAGTTTTCTTTTTAGAGATATTAAATTTACATACCTTAATTTGTTGTTTAAAGTTCTACAAAAATCCAACCTATTAATTTTGAAAGTTTGAGCGGATATAATCTTACAATGTTATTTTTTACATGGGTGTTGTAGAGGATATTTTAAATGGACCAAATATAATTTGGCTATTGCATCTTATTGGAGTTACTTTTTACATAGCTAAAATGCTGTAATTTAGCACTGCTATTTCAATAGTGTAAAATGTCCAATTATTTTTAGGAAATACATCTGTGGGGACATAATTTTTGGATGACAACACGTGGCCGAGGTTTCACCGAAATGCCAACCGAGGTATCATGTGTCCTGGTCATGACGCCCAAATGATCTCAGTTAGGCTGAGGTTATTTGCTGAGATGCCGGAATCCGAGATAAGCGGATAAGAGATAAGAGTCCTAGAATGGGAGAAGATTTCAGTTTGGATAAAGATAAGACTCTTGAAGAGCTTATCCCAATCCCACTGAGAGTCCAAGATTAACAGTAATCCTAAGTCCATTGAAACTAGGCTTCTATTGGGATTAGGTAAAGTGTTGGCTATAAAAGAGAGGTACCCCCATGGGTCTAAGGTATGCTTTTATGCTCTGAATAGTGAGTTAAGCACTTTTGTTATCTTTGAGAGATAACTGACTTGATCATCGAAGTACCCCCGGGTGGACGAACTACCGCCGGAATCTCTTCTTTTTGTGACAGGTCGTTCGGGCTTAATCTATTCTGCCAGTGTTCTCCAGCTGAGTACTTGATTGGCAATGTAGTTGGAAATTGACACACACAATTTGGCGGCGTCTGTGGGAAAGAAAGGAGAATAGATGGCCAACGACGGACAGAAAGATAAGGTTGGGGGCGACACTTCTACTGGGAGTGGGAAACCTGTTAACTTTGACGTTGAAGAAGGCAACTGCAACAAAGAGACTCACGATAAGAATCACGGAGGAAAGGACATTGGCCAGGAGGGCGACGTACCAAAGAAAATGGACCGAAGCGAGTATTATAACGAAGACGACCTCCAGGCATGGAAGGAAATATGCCTGCGAAGTGTAATAACCCCGACCATGATTAACATTAATTGGCACTTAATTATGCCTAACAGTAATTAAGAGGAAACCAGGAATTAAATTGCACGTGTATTACATGATTTATGTATTTTATCTATTCGGTGTCGAAATATCTATTCGTGTTTTAAACTTTAAATTGCGAATTGGAAGCCTTATCGACACCCGATTCCGAAATTGATTAGTGTTTTAGACTAGTTAGATTTTATGTAATTTTGTGGTGGGTTTAATTAAAATTCGGTTTGGGATGATTAAACTCGATTAAAATAATGCCATTTATTTGATTTGAGCCAAACACCACTTATATTCTTATTTTACTCCACTAACTCACCCCTTTGCATTTTAT
The DNA here is from genome assembly GCA_025200525.1 of Camellia lanceoleosa. Taxonomy (NCBI): domain Eukaryota; kingdom Viridiplantae; phylum Streptophyta; class Magnoliopsida; order Ericales; family Theaceae; genus Camellia; species Camellia lanceoleosa. Next base: position 29,110,144 of record CM045768.1, on the reverse strand, counting down.
TTACACACTTGAGCCTCAACAAGAGAGAAAAATGTGAGGGAGAAAAAGAATTGAGGAAATTGGGTCTTAGCTCAAGAATTAACTTGGAAACTTAGAAGAAATTAGAAGATAACAACAAATTGAGCTAGCACACTTTGATTTCAAGGTTTAAGGTAGGAGATTATTCTCTTAATTGTGAGTCTAGATCACTCCTTGCATGGTTCATAGTTAGATTAGTGTTTAGAGCTAGAATTGGGTTTAACATGTGAAATTGAAGTCCATAGCATGCATGCATGAACATGTTCTTTGAAATTGAAGTTGTTTGGTATCAAATCTTCACATGCATGACCATATTTTTGCTAAGACCCTTGAATTCATCAAAACTCTAAGTTTAATTTTGCTTTGGATCATGTTTTAGAGCCTTGAAATTAATTTGGACTCATGCATGTTTGTTTAGACCTTGTTCTTGGTGATTTTTTTTTGGAATTATGATCAAATTGTCTCACCCATGGGCATTGATTTTACAAATTGGCTTTTGAAACTTGTTGTACTATGACTTTGAAATGTTTTCCCAGAAATTGAGCCTAAGAGGTTGAGTTTTGAATGGTTAAAAGTTGGATTTGAGCATTGGAGTTCAATCTAGAAATTCCAGATTTTTGTCTCCCGCTCGAGCGGGAAAAGTGGCACTCGAGCGGGGAAATCGAGCTCCCAGCATCTCTCACTATTTTGTAGTACGCTCGAGCAGAGGATTTCACACTCGAGCGGAGTCCTGTGTCTCACGCTCGAGCGAGGGTCGAGCGTCTATCGAGCATAAATTTTGAGCATCCAGCATTTTTACTGTAGCACACAGTCCGCTCGAGCGGCGGAATCCACGCTCGAGCGGATCCCCTTTGTCTGCATGTCCGCTCAAGCGTAGAAAGCCACGCTCCAGCGGGACCCCTGTTTTCTGAAAATTTTGTAAAGTGTTTAAAAGTGCATTTTTGCATCCTCATTCCATCCTAGGCATTCCTATGCCATGTTTAAGACCTTATAAGGGGAATTCAATGGTAGAAACACACTTAGAACCAATGACAAAAGTTTTGTATAAGCCAGAACGCGTGTTTCATGTATCTGTCTGTTATGTGTTATGTAGGTCACGTGCCGCACTCTGTTTGACCTTTTTGGCTCCGCCTGTCTGTTTCAACGCCTACTGTGAGTAATAACTCTGTAAAGATATGTTCAACTTTAAGTATTTTCTGACTGATATGAAATGATCTGTCTTTCTGAATGCTACTTTATGAATGAATGAATGTCCAATTTTCTGAAATGTATATCGTGGCACCCTTAGTTCACGTGGCCCTCGCCCGGGGGTAACAATATCGCGGCCAATCTGCACGTGGCCCTCGCCCGGGGGTAACAATACCGCGGCCAATCTGCATGTAGCCCTTGCCTGGAGGTAACAATACCATGGTTACTTGCGCGCAAGATATGGACCTTTACGGTCGTTGGTACCAACTCTGTCTGTGGTCTCTAGACCAATCTGATCTGATAGCTAATGGGTGTACCATGTATGATCTTATGCAAAATCTGAATATAAATATGTGTATGTATCTGAATCTGTTTCTGATTTGAAATATGAAAATACATAAGACTCGATTTCTGATAAGATTATGTTTTTGATATAACCTCTGATTTCTGACTTTGTGATGGACATCATTCATCAAAACCCTTTACCCTGTTATTATTCACTGGGCTTTCGCTCACAGCTTATTATATATATGTAGGTGAGGCGGCATAAGACCCAGGCCAGAGTTGAGGGCCTTCTATTTTGTTTTGGTCAGCCACCCGTTGCGCATCCCGAGGAGGTTTTGCTTGAAGCCTAACGCCAGGGCTAGTTTTGTACTTCATGCTAGTCTGTTGTATCTGTTTTGTAATGTCAGATCTTGGGATTATATTTTGTAAATACTTTGTACATATTTGGTGTATCTGACTAGCATGTTTATGTATATAAATAAGTTTTAAATTTTTTGTCCCATGTACGTCATCACAGCTCAATGGACCTTGTTATTTTGTATATTTGCTTCCGTAGCCCCTTACTATTTGTTAATCTGTTCAGAGGCCGTAGGTAATCCTCGGATTACTGGCCGGTTACGGGCCAAACCTATAGGGGCGGGTTTGGGTCGTGACACGAAGGGACAACGAGATGAAGGAAATGGAAAATAAATTGGCAGACCTACAAACGGTCGTCAACTTCATGATGCAGAACAATGTCATGCAACCACCGTTCCCGTTGCAAGATATGCCGATTCCAGCGGCCAAGAAAGATGCCCGACAAGATGGGCAAAAAACAGTCCCTCAGCACACCATCAGCGAAAAACACTCTCATCGGCCTTCAAGGGAGGTTGGGCGAGGAAAGTCAATAAGGGAATAATCTAGAAGGACACATTGCATCAAGGAAGCAAACCCCAAAGAACATTGGAATGTTCAAGGGTAGGAGCTGTGCTTCGACGTAACTAATGGGGAAAGGTCGAAGAGGGCTCACAACGAAGCTGAGAGTAGTGCACCGAAAAGGCTGAAGTCAGGAGATAGCCGAGCTCCTAAACGGACCAAGGAAGATATAAGAGATTACTTACAGAGGAGGCAACAAGATGCCGAGGTAACCTCCCCGGTCAAATCGAGAATGCCATTCTCGATAGAACTGGACAAATTCGAAGCCTCAAAGAGGTTTAGCATGCCGAGGTTCCAGATCTACGACGGTAAGTCGGACCCTAACTTTCACGTCAGTTTATACCTGAACTCGATGACGTTATACACCGGGAACGAGCCTTTGCTTTGCAAGGTGTTCCCCTCATCTTTCGAAGAAATTACATCGAACTGGTTTCACAAGTTGTCGCAAGGAACTGTGAAAACCTGGGAAGGCCTAGCCGAGATGTTTGTGGCCAGGTTCGTGACGAACAAGCTGCAGCCATTAAGGGTGGATGTCTTGATGGCCCTGAGAATTAGCGAGGACAAAAGCCTTAAGGCCTATGCCAAAAGGTATTATAAGGTATTTAACCGAATATCATGATGCAACCACGAAGTGGCGGTTATGTCGTTTAAAAATGGACTAAAGGATGACTGTCTGCTTCGAAAATCACTGGCAAAGACATTGCCAAAAAGCATAGAGGAGCTTATGGCTAGGATAGAAAAGTATGTCAGGGCCGAGGAGGATACGCCGGGGACAAAGGCGCCGAAACTAGAGAAGAAAAACGGCTCGCCGAAACGAGGCCGAGGTGATGGTGGCTACAACAAACCAGAAATAGGATTAAGGGCTGCTCAGATAGTCACAACTGTATTTCGATTTCCAGTTTACAAAGTCTTGGAGAAAATCCACAATTAGCCCTACTATAGAGCACTAGCAAGGGTACCAAGCGAGTTTATGGGAAGAAGCCTTGACATGCACTGTGCTTACCATAATGAAGATGGATATCTGACTCAGGAATGCAGAGCCTTGAAGACACATCTGGAAGACCTGGTAAGATAGGACCATTTAAGGGACATGGTAGATGAAGCCAGGACAAAGGAAGGGCAGACAAGACTGCCCCAGGCATCAATAGCACCACTTCCACCAACACCACAACCAGAGGCAGGCAGACCTCGAGTGATCAATGTGATCCACTCAAAGGTAAATGAGAATGAGATAAGGGAGGAAACCTAAAAGGCAAAACACATGCAACATGTATATCAGGTTGGAAAAAGAGACCTAGGGCAAGCGAGATCCAAGGACCAGTGGTGTCCTTTACTGAAGAAGACCTAGAGATGGTGCAGCATCCACACAACGATGCCTTGGTGATATCCCTTCAGATTGGAGAGTGCCAAGTGAAGCGCATCTTAGTTTACCAGGGCAGCTCTTGTGACATTATGTATGTCAGGTGTTACAAAGAGCTTGACCTTCACCAAGATAACTTGGAGCAGTCCAATAGCCTAATAGTTGGGTTCAATGGAACGCCGACGTGGCCACTAGGAGCAACAAGTTTGGAGGTGCAAGCTGGAACCAAGAGGATAAAAACAGAGTTCACCATGATCGACACCCCCTCCCTTTACAATGCTATCTTGGGAAGGCCATGGCTACATGCAATAGGGGCTGTTCCCTCAACATTACATCAGCTATTGCAGTTCCCAACAAAGCATGGAATAGAAGAGGTCAGAGGGGATCAGCTGGAGGCAAAAAATTGCTCCATAGCAGCAATGAAATCCACCTGCAGCATACGAGAACCAGAAACAGCAGAGATTGAGGATGAGGACGTCGGCAAAGAGTCAGCCGAGAAGAGTGAAGAAGCACTGAAGCAAATCCTTGTCCAGCAAGGGGATGAAGAACGTTTTTTTCTTCTCGACTCAGACTTAGCCGAGTAAGAAAAAAGAGAACTAGAGGCATTCCTGAGAGCAAATCTGGAGGTATTTGCATGGACACCCTACGAGATGCCTGGCATTGACCCCGAGGTCACCTGCCACAGGCTGAATGTAGACAGGTCACCCAAACCTGTCATCTAACGAGAGATGCAGCTGACATTAATGCATGTTGCGGCAGTGGAAGAGGAAGTAGATAGACTTCTAAAAGCCAGAGCCATTAGAGAGGTAAATTACCCGACATGGCTATCAAACATAGTGGTGGTAAAGAAAAAGAATAGTAAATGGAGGGTCTGCGTGGACTTTACCAGCCTAAACAAGGCTTGTCCCAAAGACAGTTTCTCATTACCCAAAATAGACCAATTAGTGGATGCCACTTCAGGGCATGGAAGGATGAGCTTCCTGGATACTTACAAGGGGTACCATCGGATAGCCATGTACCCTCCAGATGAGAAAAATACTGCATTCATCACCCTAAAAGGGCTATACTGCTACAAGGTAACGCCTTTCGGATTGAAAAATGCAGGAGCAACTTACCAGAGATTGGTAACCAAGATGTTCAGGCATTTAATTGGCAGAACAGTAGAGGTATACATAAATGACATAGTCGTGAAGACAAAGGAGCCTAAAGATCATCTGGAAGACTTAAAGACAGTCTTTGACATCCTAAAAACATATTGGCTCCGACTCAATGCATCGAAATGTGCATTTGGAGTTGGGTCAGGTAAGTTCTTAGGATATCTGGTAACCAGAAGGGGCATTGAGGCAAGCCCAGATCAGATCAAGGCTATCTTAGAATTGAAGAGCCCAACATCGGCAAAACAAGTGCAGATGTTGACTAGAAGAGCTGCAGCCTTAAACAGATTCATAAGTAGAAGCTCTAATAAGTGCAGGCCTTTCTTCAGCTTGGTAAAGAAAGCCACAAACTTCTTATGGACCAAAGAATGCGAAACCGCCTTGGCCAACTTAAAGAAGTACTTGGCCATAGCTCCAGTTCTCTAAAATCCAGTACCTGGAGAGGAGCTGTTCTTATACTTGGCAGTTTCAGAGCATGCAGTAAGTGCAGTAGTAGTCAGAGAAGAAAAATGAGAGCAAAGGGCAGTTTACTACATAAGTAAAACCTTGGCAGATGCAGAAACCAGGTACCTACCCTTGGAGAAGTTAACACTGGCTTTAGTAATGGCTTCCAATAAGCTGAATCATTACTTTCAAGCCTACAAAATTGTGGTGTTAACTGAACACCCTTTGAGGTCCCTGTTACAGCAGAGAGATATGATAGGAAGAATAGCCAGATAGACAGTAGCCTTGGGTCAATATGACCTGGAATTCAGATCCAGGACGGCAATCAAAGGCCAAGTTTTAGCTGGATTTGTGGTCGAATTCACACCAAACGATGTTATACATCGGGCTCATTTGAGCCGAGGTATACAACGTCAAAATGAGCAAAGAAAAACCCAGCAGGGGACAGCAAAACAAAGGACGGAAGAAAAGCTCAGGCCCTGTAGTATTTACATCGACGACTCATTCCGGCTATTCGTTGATGGAAGTTCAAACCAACAATGAACGGGGGCAGGAGTAGTGCTAGTATCTCCAGATGGGCAGATACTGGAACAATCCATTTGTTTGGGGTTTAAGGCCTTAAACAATAAGGCATAGTATGAAACACTAATTGCAGGGTTAAAGCTGGCAGCAGCCATGGAAGTCGACGAGATAATAGTCTTCTATAACTCCCAACTTATAGTCAACCAGACAACAGGCAAATATGCAGCCCGAGATGGAAGGATGTAAACCTACGCAAAGGAAGTGGGCAGACTGGTAGCCTTATTTCAAAATTGTCGATGACAGCAGCCATGCCGAGATGACAGCAGCCATGCCGATGCTTTGGCCAACTTGGCCAGTGCAATGAAGCCTGGAGAGGCAAGAACAATAATGGTTGACTACTTGACAGGTCCAAGCATAGAACCACTGAACACAGAACGCGAAGCAATGTGTGTGGAGATAAGACCAAGTTGGATGGATGCAATAATAGTATTCCTCATAAATGGGAAGTTGCCAGATAACCGAAAAGAAGCGCACAAGATCAGACTTAAGTCGGCAAGATTCAGTTTGACTGCAGAAAGACATCTCTACAGAAGATTTTTTACTGGACCCCTTCTGAGGTGTGTGCATCCTGCACAGGTTGAAGACTTTCTGTACGAGATACATGAAGGAGTATACGAAAGCCACATAGGGGACAGGTCACTTGCTCATAGGGCCATTACTCAGGGGTACTGGTGGCCCTATATGCAGAAGGATGTCGAAGCCTACGTCAAGAAGTGTGAGAAGTGCCAGAGGTTTGCACCGTTAATACATTAACCAGCAGCAGACTTGAACCCGGTGTCCAGTCCTTGGCCATTTACCCAATGGGGTATGGATTTTATTGGAAAACTACCTCAAGCAACTAAACAAAGGAAGTACCTGCTGGTAGCAACAGATTACTTCACCAAGTGGGTAGAAGCTGAACCCCTTGCCAAGATTCGGGACGTTGATGTGAAGAACTTTATATGGAAGAACATCATCACCAGGTTTGGAATCCCAAGAGCCGTAATAGCTGATAATGGCACACAGTTTGACAGTAAGCTAATCAAGAGCTTATGTGTGAAGTTCAAAATCAAGAATTATTTTTCTACTCCAAGTTTTCCTCAAAGCAATGGACAAGCAGAAGCATCCAACAAAGTTATCTTGTATGGGATTAAGAAGAGGTTGCAAGCAGCAAAGAGAAAGTGGGTGGATGAATTGCCCAGTGTACTTTGGGCATATCGGACTACGTCGAGAAGATCAACTGGGGAATCCCCATTTGTCATAGCTTATGGCACAGAAGCAATCATTTCTCTGGAGGTCGGCATCTCAAGGATCATAACCCAGGGAGTGAAGAATGGAATTAATGATGTATTTATAGCCCGAGATTTGGATTTGCTAGAAGAAATAAGGGAGAAAGCAGCAATTCAGCTGGGGGTATACCAGCAGCATCAGCTTGCTAGGGCTTATAATAAGAAGGTGAACCCACGAGAGTTCTAAGTTAGTGACCTCGTCCTAAGAAAGGTCGTCGGCAACAAGAAGGATCCTAGAGAGGGCAAGCTTGGCCCGAATTGGGAGGGACTATATAGAATCATCTCGGTCTTGGGCAATAGGGCATATCGGCTTGTGAATTGTGAAGGCAAAGAATTGCCAAGACCCTGGAATACTTGCAATCTGAAGTTTTTCTATCACTAGATTTTCTTGTTTTCTTTTTGTCTTGTTATTAGCAGAAGTAATAAAGTTTTAGCTTGATCTTTAAACTTGTGTAATGTGATTGACCAGATACTTGACGATGTTTCTAAGCGAAACATGACGAATAACTTAGACTTATTATATGACATAATAGAACTTTTACTTGCATATAATAGAGTTGAACTAAGTTGGCGATGTTTCTAAGCGAAACATGACAAATAACTTAGACTTATTATATGGCAGAGTAGAACTTTTACTTGCATATAATAGAGTTGAACTAAGTTGGGATAACCTGGACTTATCATATTGGCAGAATCAAACTCAGATTGGAACTAAGTACATTTCAGTCAGATTAACAAAAAGGCCGAGGTTGGTTACCTCGGCCAGTCTTTATTTGCATCTGACCTCTGCAACAAGGTCAAAACCCCAGGCTTAAATGAGAACCCAAGTGGAACTTAGGGTCACATTAGGAGGCAGAGGGCTGAAAAATGATGCTTGGAAGATTGATTTAACAATTGTTGAAATTTGAAAAAAATTTACAAGTTGAAATTAAACAAAAGTCATGTTTAACACTTGTTGAAATTTGAGAAAAATTTACAAGTTGAAGTTAAACCGTGGTCATGTTTAACACTTGTTGAAATTTGAGAAAAATTTACAAGTTGAAGTTAAACCGTGGTCATGTTTAACACTTGTTGAAATTTTAAATTTACAAAGTTGAAGTTAAACCGAGGTTGTAAACACTTGTTGAAATTTTTTTAGAAAAATTTACAAGTTAAGCCAAGGTTATAACGAAAGAAGTACTTGCGTACTTGCCGAGATGAAAGCGTTGGTTTGTATAACCGATGTATGTCACCCCGAGAATATTGCACAGTTAAGGTGTGTGTAGAAGACATACAAATTATTCAAAATATAGAAGCATTAAAAGAATAAAAACATACGAGTATTCGAAAGAAAGGAAATTGTATTTACATTCAAGAGAAGGCACGTCGGCCAGCTAAAAGCTTAACGTAAACAACGTACAAGGTACAAAAAATAAAGAAGGAAACATCAAAATAAACTACTTCGTTGGCGTGGTTGTGTCTCACCTCCAAGACATTGGGAAGACTTCTCGCCAGCCTTCTCTCACCATGAGCTCAACATCAATCTCCTGAAGAGTTTGATCGAGGTTTTTCTCGGCGATTGGCACCTCGGAGTTTGTCTTCTGAGAAGAGGCATCTTTAGAGACCTCACAATCCTCATCCTGAGACAAGTCCACGACTTGCTCATTCAGAATAAGGGACTTGGCCCCAGCAGCTTCATTATTCATCCTCACCAAAGTTTCCTTATCAAACTCAGAATCGTCTTTAGATTGGCTTGGAGTAGGGGGGAATAGAAGGGGGAGGACGTCGGCATTCTTGAGGGGAGAGTCCTCAAGGACATCAAGCTTTTTGAGAGCAGTCATCCAGCCAAGGGTGAAACCCTTGTTGAATGCCTGCTTCACTTGCTTTTTGTAGTCCTCCTTGACGTCGGCCGCCCCCTCAACATAGCCCTCTCATCAGCGGCCTTGATCTCAGACTCTTTTGTGGCCAAGGCATCCTGAAGTTCTTTTTGGGCCTCGGTCATCTTATCTTCGACCTCTTTCTTTTCGGCCTCAAGAACCTTCTTAATGGCCTTGGCAGCATCAGCCTTTTCCTCGGCCTCATCTTTAGCTTTAATGGCTTCCTCGGCTTGATCTGACAAAGTTTTCATTTTTGCCTCAGTCTTTTTGATAGTCTTTTGTAAACCCATAACCTCCCTGTTCTTGTCGGCCAACTCCTTCCTCATTTCAAAAGCTTGTATTGAAAATGCGTGCTGGATCGCCTGAAAGAAAATGGACAGAACAAAAGTTAAGTAAAAATTCTCTAATATGGAAAAATAGAGAACGAAAAATACCAAGTGCAAAGAACTTACTTGAACGGAATGCTACAGCATCAAAGCGAAGTTATCATATTTGCTCATCTCGGCGTTGCGATTGAGATCATTGGGAAGGAGCAAAGCCGTAGAGAGGGCAACGCCGACTTCGAGGTCAGTCACACTGTCGTACGCTTTAACCGGCTTGTCTTCGATAATGATTGGAGGAGCCTAGGGGGCATCTGGTTTCATGGGCCCCGAGGTTATGGCCGATTCGAACCTCGGCCTTTTCGACCGAGTTGATTGGGATAGTTCAGCCTCGGTGGGGCTCTTCTCGGCAACAGAAGGTATCTTCTCACTTTCAGCCAATTTTGAAATAGGCAAGGTGTCCTCAATGTCAATTTGAGTCACCGTTGCCTTAGGCTGAACCTTCTTCAGTCTCTTGGGCTTTGGTTTTGGTTGAGGCTGGGATTGTGCTGGTTGAGCATTGACGGTGTCAGGGATGTCGGTTAGAAGATTTTCTGCGACTGCTTTCTTGCGACCCATCTCAGCAGCAATTGCAGTTTGGGGTCGGCATTTTCGTTGAGACGGAGGGATCAGATATGGAGCCGAGGTAGATGGTTGCTCTACTGGATCAGAGGTTGACCCTTGATCTGGCTGAGATGATGAGGTTGCTGATGGAGTTGTGGTGGAAGGAGGAGACTTGCTCTTCTTCTTTGGGGTATCGGGAAGGACCGACTTATATGTCGGGACGTAGTTAAGCAGTAGGGGAGCTCTCCGCTTGTGAACTGGCAGATCCAACAGCTTCTTCAAGCCCTTGCTCGGGAATAAGGACTTACGGAAGTCTTTTGCCGGTTGTGGAAGAGCTGCAAGAAAAACAGACATTAAAAAATACAGAAAGAATAAAGTTTTAAGTGACTTGAAAAATAGGTTTGTGTAACACTTGGTTCTTACCATTACCCTCTACGAAAATTGTTTGGCTAAGAGGGTAGAGGTGGAGGCCCTCATTTGGAGCGAACTCCTAGTTTCCCAAGACAATGAAGTAATCGTTCCCGGCTCCCTTGTTGGAGTCTGGGCGGTCGGTAACAATTTTGTACTCTGTGGACCTCGGTTTGAGGTAGTAAATATAACCTTTTTCTAACTTGAGGCCACACATGGTGTAGCAGTATTGGATGTCGGCTAAAGTAACCCTAGCATTCTCATTTTTGGCTAAAGCTATTATGCCGTTGCTAACATGGAAGGAGTTGATGGCGAGCTGCATTGGGTTCAATTTGTAGTAATGGAGGATTTCTCGGAAAAGGATGTTAAGTGGGAGCCTAAGACCACACTCTATGAAAGCTACAACGGGGAATGACATAGAATCGACTGTGGGCATGATGGAGTCATCCTCTCCAGCCAACTTTAGATGGACGTCGGCTGGGATGGAAAACTCATGCCTAAAATATTCTAGCTTAGTCGGGGGTGTCTATTCTGTGCCTCCACATACCCATGATGTCGGCTAAGGGAAAGGGTGTATGATTTCAAGAAGAAGTGTTTTGTGATGGTTTAGATGACCTCGACTAAAACTTAGAGGTATGCTGGGGTAAGAAATTATGAGGATCTAAGTGAAGCATATTCCAGTTTTCCTAAAAGTCGTGGGTTCTATAGACAAATCTCAAACCTAGATCTATGGAAATGAAGATTGAAGGCAAAAATTTGGAGAAAACACAAAATAAAAACAAAGATTCAGAATCAAGAATGGTGATGCTCTATCAAGAACATTGTGACAGAGTGTGCGCAAGGGAGCAATGCCAAGAACAGTGGCAGAAAATCAACAAATTTGTAAGCAGTGTGTGTATATTCAAGAAAGGGTTGGGCAAAAACAGAATCGTGGAACAAAGCATGCTCAATACATGGTGGAACTCAAGGTACAAATACATGGGCAGTGGAGTTCATTGAAGAGAAACAAGAAACTAAAACAAGAAGTTAAATCGGAGAGAAACAGTGACTCACAGAAGAAAAATGAAGCCGGTGTTGAGTACGCCGGAGTCAGATGATGGCAGCGGACAGAGAAGATCAGCAGGAACCTCGTCGAAGGAGATGAACGACGGTGGTTGCAGAGCTTGAAGAGCTTGGAGTAATGGCGGATTTGGGAGAGGGAAGAGAGAGAGTTCGCACGAGAATGAAGATGCAAAAGTGAAGCGACGAAGAGAGAAGGAAGAAGTTTTGTCAAAACACGAAACGATGGCAAAAAGGCAATTAATGTGCTTAAGACGACGTGCGTGTCAGACGGCGCACGCAAAAACGATACGACTTAGTGGCGTGTGTCAGATACGGCCCAGAAGAGGAAAGACGCGTGACAAGAACGATTGAGTTGTTATGTGTAACAGCTCATACGCATGAGAAAGCTCTTGGCATTTCTTGATTTAGTGAGGCAGTACCTCGACTTTGAGGATGATCTTGGCTGAGAAGCTTGAACAAAACCTAGTTAATGATTCCGAGGAATTAATGAAAACATAGAGTCTTGGTTATATTTAAGCTGGCAAATAAGGACTTCGGCAATGAATGATGAAGCGAGTTTAGCCGACGTGCTGGATGAAAGAAATGATATAGGTTCCATCACCTCAGCATGCCGAGGTAATAGAACCTAGGGGACAGTTGTGGGGACATAATTTTTGAATGACAACATGTGGCCGAGGTTTCACCGAAATGCCAGCCGAGATGCCACGTGTCCTGGTCATGACATCGAGATGATCTCGATTAGGCCGAGGTTATTTGCTGAGATACCGGAATCTGGGATAAGCGGATAAGAGACAAGAGTCCTAGAATGGGAGAGGACTTTAGTTTGGATAAAGATAAGACTCTTAGAAAGTTTATCTTAATCATACTGGGAGTCCAAGATTAGCAGTAATCCTAAGTCCATTGAAGCTAGGCTTCTATTGGGATTAGGTAAAGTGTTGGCTATAAAAGAGAGGTACCCCCATGAGTCTAAGGTATGCTTTTATGCTCTGAATAGTGAGTTAAGCACTTTTGCTATCTTTGAGAGATAATTAACTTGATCGTCGGAGTGCCCCCGGGTGGACGAACCACTGTCGGAATCTCTTCTTTTTGTGACAGGTCGTTCGGGCTTAATCTATTCTACCAGTGTTCTCCAGCTGAGTGCTTGATTGACAGTGTGGTCGGAAATTGACACACACAATTTCCATCACAATAAAATGCAGGAGAAGAATCTATAAACATAAAAAATAAATAAACAAACACACACACAATTAAAAATAAGTATAGATTTTTTATTGTTGGGCCAATTTTTTACCTTGGCATACACAATAGCACCAATTTTCAAATGTGTGCATAACCTACTATTGTGTGCACACATTTGGTAAGTATAAAATTTCAATGGAACTATATATAAAAGAATCAAAATTAGAGAATCGATAAAAACCGTGACCCCGGCCATAGTTATATGGTCTCGAGAAAACACTTAGATTACCGTACAAAGTCTCAAATTTAAATCTACAAAAAAAAAAAAATATTAACTTGGATAATAATTTAACTATTAATTTGCAAACCTCCTGCATGCAAACAAAATTACGACTATAGTCAAACTGATTCCCTTTTTTATGCCAATGCCTTGGAGAATCAAAGGATGTAATACCACCTTGTCACTATACCTGATGGTGTGGGAAATACAAAAATGATTTGGAGTGTTCTAATACAATGGGTTCTACTTGTGATGTAATGTGTGTGCATGTGTTGTGTTTTTTTCTTTTTTTCATAAAGTTTAAATTAAAATTCTAATTTTAGAATGCTGTATCATTGTCCGTGGAAAATATATATACAATTTCTGATTGATCACTTTCCGTGAGCTGTATCCAAGATCAAGTATAAGAAGACCTTTTGAGTGTCCCACATTGGTCAAACCTAAATCACAATATTCACTTTTATAATTTTATTTTGATCACTACATTTCAAGTTGAATTTCAATTTAGTTATTATCTTTCCATTAAAAGATAAACCTAACAATTTTGTAACAAGTGTCGTACCAAATTTATAGAATTATGCAAGTTGGCAAAAATGATCCTAGAAACCAATCAGAGATGAAAATGAATAAGAAGGGTGTGCCCAGGAAGAGGAGAGAGAGAGAGAGAGAGAGATTCCTTGCTTGGGCGTAGAGCAAATTTGTGTGAAGAAGATATAGAAAGATGGGAAAGTGATGGTGCAACTGGTAATGGGTTCTGTCAACGCCTAGTCCCTCACTCACCAGCCTGCTTAGTAATATGTAATTCTATAATTTATTAGGGATGGTTTGAAATGTTTTAAATAAGTGTATTTTTTGATTTTTTATAAAAAAAAATATGTAAAAAAATAGAGAAGAGATATTAATTGATGTGACTCAAAAAAGATAAAAAAAATAAAAAAATAGACTAAAATAAAATATCCCAAACAAGGCCTAAATTAATACATGATTCTTCGTGGCCCAAGTTAATCACATTTATGATGAGGAAAGCAATGCATTGTGCTTACCTTACCTTACACCTTTGTTTGTCAAAGGCTTCAAAATATAAAGCAAGAATGCTTTATTGGATTTACTAACTGACATACCCAGCTTCTATACAGGTTGGTCTCGAGTGTATTTGTGGATTTGACAGTGTTATTCGGTCTGTAGAGTCTATCATGAGTTATATTTTAATAATTCGAATCGTATAATATTAGACAGTGTTATTGGATATGTAGAGTCTATCATGAGTTATGTTTTGATAATTCGAATCATATAATATGTAAAGCTCGTGAGTATTTTATCTCTATAAAAAATTACGTTGATCGAATATCAATAACTAGTTGATCAGATTAAATTATTGTCAACAATTTATTTTAAAAATTATATTTACTATTGACAAAAATCTGATCTGATCAAGTAGTTATCGATATCCGATCAACGTAATTTTTTACAAAAATAAAATACTCAACGAGTTTTATATATTAAACAATTCAAATCATCGCAATAAAATCTGTAGTAATCCCCACAGATTTATGCTCTAGTCCAATTTTAGACTAAAGAAAAGTCATATTAAGGCACCGTTTGGGAAGATGAGTTTGTGGTTTTTTTGGTTATTTTAGTCAAAAAAATAAAATATGATATTTTAGTCAGAACAAACAAAAACATTACATCAAATTCATAATCATTATACTATTCTCTCAAAAAAAAAATTTAAAAAGGCAAAAAATTAAAAAGTTATTCCCAAATTAATTTTTTAACCCAAATTAAAATAATTAAAAAATTAAAAAGTCAACCAACTTTTCAAACGGAGGCTAACTCATCTGCTTAAGCTCACTTTTATTTATTTATTTATTTAATTTTTATTTTTTAAAGCTTAGCTTGTCAGAGGCTTCAAATAGAAAGCAAGGAAGAGGCTTTTGCTGGAGGTTTACTGACATAACAGCTTGTATTAACTCAGCAGCTTTCCGACAAACCTCAGTAACGCATTATTATTACCCAGTCTCACACCACACCACAGCACAACATAAGGGGGTCAGTAAACATAAAGTCCCCATATTCCAACTGTACCAGAATATTCGTCAAGTCAAAGCTTCAATTTTATTTACTCGGGGTGGTCTTAGTTGGCAAGAGAGTTATTCATCTTTTTATTGATTAGGATTTGAATTTTTTACTATTTGAGTAGAAGTCCGATAATTTAAATTAATTGGCTAATTTTTCTCAATTTAATTTTTGGCTAATTTTTCTCAATTTAATTTGTAATAATAGATCGCAAGAATCCTATCTTAAGGTGTTCTGAGCAAAAAAATAAAAAAAAAAACTAAAAAAAAAAACTATACATATATATCAGTTCATAATACTCTTCAAGACAAGTCGATTTCTTCAATTTTGTTTATGTAGCCAATTATTTTTGGATAAATTATAAGACCTATTTTGGAAAGTGGATTATCTTATAAAAAAAAAAAAAGTCAAAAAAAAAAAAGAAATTAAAAAGTCAACTTTTAACCTTCTTTTTGACCTATTTTGGGAAGATGGTAAAAATCAACTTTTTTGTTTTTAACCAAGATTTTTTAGAGTGGTTTGTCAAGTTAGTAAAAAGTTGCTTTTAACCAAACTTTTTGGAAGTGATTTGACTAAAATACCCTCATTCAACTTAAAAAAATTACATTTTATCCAAACTTACAAAATATAAATATTGAGGGTAATTATGTAATTTTTTAACTTGATTTTTACACATCACAAATGAGACAAAAAACGCAACCTGCGTTTACTTCCAAAACGCAAACCATGCGTTTTATTCCCTTTCCCAAAAGAGTCCAAAATAGGCCTAAATATATCCATTTAGATTTATTTAAAACATAAATTATTCTTTGCGATTCTAAAAATTATATCTCACCTTTTAAAGTTATTAATTTCATAACAAATGGTAATCTTTATTAATTATGAATTTTATGTTTTTAATTAATTATATTAAATAAAAAATTATGACAATAAAATATTTATAATTTTTTTAAATTACAAGGACAATACATAATTTATATAAATATCAAAAGATGCATTTATAATTTATAATTTATCATTTTTGTTTTTTGATAGTAATATTACTAAAACTCGTGGTTTAAAGTTTATATAATTTATATAAATCTCATGGTTTAAAGTCTTAGGGTTGTTTGGGTTGTCCTAAATAAGTGTACTTTTTGTCTTTTTAGACTAAAAAGTTGAGGTTAAAAATATGAATGTTTGGGTTAACTTTTTGACTTTTTATAGAAAAATGTGTAATAAAAAATTGTAAAAATTGATTTGTAGGAAAAAATTAGAATTGAGAGTTGTACAGCCGTAATTGTTGACTTTTGGTGAATAGTGATAACTTTTTAACTTTTTGAGTAACTTTTTGGTCTTTTGACTTTTTAGAGTGTTTTCAAACTTTGCCTTAGTAACATTACTTAATAAATCCAATTGATAGTTTAAGCATTAAATAAATTTTGATTTATATATTTTAGGCGCATAGTAGACTTAGTCGATAGTTCAAGAATTAAATAAATAATTTGACAATAATTTAAGAATATAAAGTGTAATAAACCCGTTTTTTTGTTTTTTTATAAAATTCTAACATAGTATCGTAATTAAAACTTAAGCAATCAATTATCTACCCTAAGTAAGTAGCACGAATAATGTTATACGTACCAATAAATGTATTAACTAGTATACTAACAAAGGATGTCACATAATTTTAGAGATTTTGAATATTTGTAATTTATATAATAGGTGAGAATCAGTAATAATAACATAACACTAGTTGGTACATTAATGTGTACATTAATTGATGCATGTAATGCCACCGAAATAGCATATGCGAGATAATATTACCCAAAAACGGCACTGTTCCAGAGGATAGATTGTTTACTATTTCAAGTCGACTTCAATTAAGCAAACCAAATTGACAGGAACCATTTTGTTGTGACATTATTGATAAATACATTTCACCCAAAAAACTAACGCAAATTGTTTGTTAATGCGTCCGTGAGAGCATCATGTTTTGTTTGCTAAATAAGTTTAGGAAGGGAATATGTGTCAAAAAAGGATGATTGACATAACACAAACAAGAAAAAGGCCAACTTCATGACAAAGCCAAGCAACCAACTCCTTTTGGATTTAGATTAGAAAAAAAATAAAAAATAAAATAAGTGATAAAAAGTTGTCCACCTCAGCTTGTGTTTCATCATGTTAGGTACCCTTAAACTAATATTATATTATTATTATTTAGTTAAAAGGATTATTATTGCAATGTATTAACAGACGGTTGGCCTATACAGCTTAGATGATTAGGGGTTGTTGGATTAGAAAGATTAAGGCTAGACACAATGACAATGCTTTAGAGTAACAAAGACTCATCTTATTACAACTACATGTGAAATAGTTTAGAGTATCTCTAACGGTGAATTAGATTTTTCATCAAATTTGAGTAAAAAATGACTCATTTCACCAAATCTGTTCCAAGACAACCGGGTGGTTGACCGGCCGGTTGACCGGTTAGGCAAAAAATAAATTTTTTTTTTTTGAATTGTCTGAACTTTTTTTTAAACTTTCTGAACTTTTTTCGGGACGACCGGGTGGTCGACCGGTTAGGCAAAATTTTTTTTTTTTTTTAACGGTTTGAACTTTTTTCCTGAACTGTTTGAATCTTTTACTGGTCGACCGGTTGTCGGTCCACCGGCTGGTCGACCGATTGTTATAACCCAACGGTCAGTAACAGTGATTTGGTGAAATGCTTCACCTGTTCTCAATTTGATGAAATGTTTGGTGAAATCTCATTTTGATATCGATTTGGTGCAACCGTTGGTACAGTGAACAGTAGCTTTTTCATCAAATTTTAAATTTGATACTGAGTTTGATGAACCGTTAGAGATGGTCTTAGAAATGAATTTTTTTACCGAACCCAAATTCCATGAAGTTGTATTTTCCAAAAAAAACTTCATTCAAATTGTATTTTCGTAACACAGACTTCGAATATAAAAGATTTCATTGAAATTGTGTTTTTATAATACATCTTCAAATCTAAAGTCATGTTTGCACACAACACAAGAAGAGCAACGAAAATATGTTCAAGGCTACTTAACTTTAAAATCACAAGGGATTAGTGCAAAAACTCAGCCACAAAAAGTGACTAAAATAAAGAAAACAATATGCCCCATACCACAACATATATAACATAAACACGTCACAACTTTTCTAACAAAAAATAATTCATAACAATTATGCTATACCCCTAAATTTCATTTTAAAGTGCAAGCCATAAACCTGACATTCTTAATTTTACCATAAAGTAACATAACACGTCACATATCCCATATCACAGTGACATTGTAATTTTCTTATGATAGGTGGTGTACAAAGTAGTATTCTCTATTCCATAGAAAAATGACACGACCCCCACTGGCCTGTGATTGGCCAGTTTTTTTTTTTTTTTTCTTTTCTCCTCCAATCACCAACTCCCATGTATGTGGAGGGTGGTGGGGGGTGGGGGAGTGTTGGGGTCTCAATCAGGTCTCTTTTCCATAAACTAAAAAGAACACCAAACACAAGGCCTTGTGCCCTCTAAGATTAGTGCTGTTCAGCAAGATAACTCTAAAGTGACAGCACCTTTTTAATTGGTGGTCATAATCAATCTACTTTGCTTTACTCTCAAAGGCACTAAAGTACATGTGCCAGACAAAAAACATGAAATCTTTCATATTAAATCAAAAAATTTGCACAAAATATAGGGCCACTACTACAATTAATAAGAGAGCCATCATAACATCTGATAATGTAATGTCCAATAATTAAAAGGTTCATTAAATGAAGGCTTTAACCCGATGTACCCCCTGTGCTGTACCTACCTCACACACAAACAAACAAACAAACAAAGATCTAATAGAAAACAATACAGAGCCTGAGTAAAATCAAAGCATACAAGCTAGGAGCTTTAAGTAGTTCCATGAACTACCATAATAGGAAACCAGAGGAACAAAGAATATAAAGCAAAAACTCCACAGAAAAAGTTTCAACCTTTCCAATCAATATGTCTATAGGTAACCCAGTAGGCTGATTTTTCAGATTATTATTTTATAAAAATTTACAATTTATTTATTTATTTATATAATTGGGTAGATTTTAAACTTTCTACTCAATTTAGGGGAAAACATGTTTAAGCACATTTTTTTAATGAAATAACCTATAAGCATGATGTTTAACAATTCTAGCAAAACAGTTTAATCACATATTTATCAAACATTTATTTCTGAAAATGTTTTTGCAAAACACACATTATCCTAATCTGGGAATGAAGCTTAAAATAACCTAGTTATGTAAATAAGTTAAAAAAAATCCAAATTAGGGAAATGAGCAAACCCAATAGTACATCAGACTCCTGTCAAAGCAGGGTTTAGAGAGGGCACGATTTACGTAACTTTACCCCTATTTTGGAGAGGCAGTTTCCGTGACTTCAACTTGCAACACCAGAGGAGGTCCAGGACACTATTGGCAAGCCTAGGCAATGTACAAAGGCACCATAAAATTAGACCAGCTGATAATTATACCAGCTGATAATAGAGCAGAAGAGGGCTGGTTTGTTTTGCTAGCACAGAAAAGATCTATTACATCAGTTAGTTTTGGGCTTTAGTGAAGCCACCAGATGACAATAGAGCAGAAGAGGACTGACCTGTTGTGACAGCACGGTAAAGAACAAAAGATACATCAGTTAGTTTTGGGCTTTGGTGAATCCAAACCTAGTAATGATTTCACTTGTCCCCTTGTCCACAGGGACCCAACTCCTGCTAGATAGTCGCCCCTTTCCCTCTTTTTACAGCCAAGTAACGGATGAAAGAATGAAATTACAGAACAGGAGAGTGAAGGGCCCCAAAGAAGACAAGAAGTAGCAAGCACCAGCGTTTCTTAGCCCTCTAACTTTTCTGTTATATTAGTAAAGACCTGTGCTAGCACGCCCCTTTCTCTAATAATAAGCTAAGTAGAAAGGCTTGGGGACTATGGGAACGGGATTCATTCACTTACATTCCAGCTAGCACTACCAAAAGCTCTGGTCTTAAACACCCCATACTACTGCTATGAAGCCTTTCCACGGGTCGTAGAGTCACATTTCCCACAAAATTCCTTTTCAAGTCCAGGCCTCATTTTTGGAGTTTAATTTGCAATCGAAAAATGGGTAAAACAGTAACAAGATTACTAAGGCTAGAATCACAAGAAGCACAAGTGAGAACGATGCAAGGACTAGTGAAACTGCCAAAGAAGCTAATATAAATTTATGGAAGGAATGAGTTTCCCAACCTAAATTGATCAATACTTAAGTCTCATACTATAATATAAAAAATAATAATTAATACTTCATCCTGACAGGCTCAGCCAGATCTTTTCACCCTACATGCATATCACAAAATGAAAAAGCAAAATCAGAGGGACAGAGAAGAAGAATGAAAAAGCAAAAGAGAGCAACTAACACTGAAAATAGGTTGGGCATGCATACACTTCCACTAAAAGTTAGTTCTAATAGCAATTAGAGCAGTAGGCTTAGTCTGTATCAAACAAGCTTTCACACAGCAATATGAGATAACCACCACGAAAATGATTCCATAAAATGATAAAGCGGGTAGCCTCAGGTATTTTGAACAGAAATATCTGCATCTTTTACAGAACAACAATTCGAAGTGACAAAACCCTTGCAGGATTCTGCAACTTATATTATTCCCTAGATTACAGGTGATTCAGTATAAATACTAAAATTGCATATTCCTGCTCGATTTCTAAGTTTCAAGTTCTTACTGCTTATAGAAGCTACCTAGAGGGCCTTTGATAATGTTGGTGTAACCAGACTGACCATAAATTTGCAATTTTTTTATTTTTATTTTTTGATCAACCTAACTATAGCCTTGTAATGTAACCAAATTTCGGCATATCCTTGATACAATTTGAGGAATTGACAGTTGTGTTGTTCACAAAGAGTGGTGCATCAAAGAAGCAACCCCATAGCCATTTAATCAGTAATTGAGGGTAAAGCATCCGACATTTAAGTTGCGCTATCACGCTAACTACTGAATGAAATGGACAATTCTAGTTATACAACATACAAAAAAAGAATTTCTTTCATATTATAAGAAAGGTGTATACACAGAATATTCCCCACTAAACATAGAGACTCTTGAACAGAAAACAATTCGTTGAAACCTCCGCTTAATATTTAACCAATTGGGGTTTCACTATGAGACCAAGGGTTCAAGTCTTGCCAATTGTAAGATTTCTCCCTTCCCAAACTGCGACCTCCTCCAATGTACCAAAAACAAATCTCTCCCTAATAATTAAACAAATCAGAAAAGTAGATGAGCAGCATGCTATATGAACGGTCAAAGGTACAAAGCGAAAAACCAAAAACAACAACAACAAAAACATATACTATAAGCATGACACAGGAAAAGGTTCAATAAGCTTGTTAAACACAACATTTGTCCTAGGTACCTATATGGCTTCACCAACTTCAATAGATAGTAATCTGCTGCATAACCATGGTCCAGGAAGCATCAGAAAACACCTAAGGCTCGTCATCATAGGGTGCATTTGAAGCAGGCAATGATGGGAATACAAAAATGGGCTTTCCATTGATTTGAAACTCATCCAGCATAGAAGCAACAGCAGAGTGATCATGCCAATTATTTCCAGTCAAGTCTACATGTTTAAGTTTCCCTAGATAATACCAAGTACAATGAGGTCAAATCCCAATATTCCATACATGACATATATGGAAAATTTAATATTTTATTTTCCTAACATTCTAGTATTAATCTCTCTCTCTGCAATTGTGACCACAAATTGGATTTCATTTTAAAAAAAATAAAAATTGACAGTCCCATATTAAAGGATGACTACACACCTTCAATGCTAAGTAAAGGAAATGTAATTATACTTTAATATGCCTGAGAATGCCTTCACAAGCATTTTGAAACATGATAAGCATCAGTCAGCTTATTGTGCAATTGGAATTTAAGACGGTGATGCAACCTTACAAGTCCGATGATAAGCGGATGACACCTCAAGACATATTTTGAAGGCTTAATTTGTAGAAACCACAAGCAGGTAACACAACATTCAAATGAGTATTTAGAGTCCATATTAATAGGTTTTATTTAATACGTGCATATATTGGGATTTTTTCTAATTTCAAGCTTAAGAGAATCGATTTAAGGTGTAACATGTAACTGGTTAAAAGATTTAATTTGAGATGTAATTTCTACATATGTTAAGGAGGATAAGTTTTAAAAGGTTAAGCTCCTGAGATGGTGGTGTCCAGTCACATCATTTTTATATGAGCAAATTCTTTTAAACAGCATACATTTATAAGCAATAAATGTATGATCTTAAATAACATGACAAAATAAACCAAGATGAATGATTTACAATCAGCACAAAAGGTGCCTATTTGAGAAAAAGTAAATGTTATCAATTTGTAAAAAAATAAGAGCAATTAATTAATCTTAATGCTCTCAAATTATTATAAAATTTTGACATCAAGATCAACATCACTCTAGAATTTAATGGGCCAAGCATTGTTAATATATATACAAAAATAAAAAACACTCCATATTTGAAACATGTACCTTTTGCAACTTTCAGGGTAGAGCATATTACTGACAAGGATTCAGAAGGCATAAAATTATAGCCTGCATTGACTGCAACAAGTTCTGGAGCCCGTGGAATGAGTGTTGTCAAGAACTTTGCAGATCCAATCCCTCCGCGGTTTTTACTATACAATATTAATCAACAAGTTTATGTTTCAGAAATAAGCTACAACACAAGTTCTGAAAAAGTCTAGGCATGAGTAGAACCTCATGTTGATGTAGGCAAGCTTCAAATCTTCTCCTATTTCTTTCTGTAGTTCCAGAAAGCCAGATGAACCAAGCCCAATATCTTCAATATCCAGTGCTTGAATACCTGTGCCCAAAAATTTTCCCAAAGGTGCTCCAACTTTGCTGGAGGACAGCAATATCAGAACCAATACATCTGGAAATGAAATAACAAGAGTGGAAGTCTAAACTCTGTAGACTGAAACTACATAAGCCAGACTAACCTGCCAAGGCCATTTTCTCCAATAGATAGAGAATCCAGTGGCCTCTTTAAAGTTGAAAGAACACCTACAAGTTGACTCACTCCATTACATGAAAGTACGCAATTTTCCACTTTCAAATCAGCAAAGTGAGAGTCCCTTTCAGACATCTCAACAAAGTAGGGGATTAAACTCCTGAAAAGTCCGGAACAAGTTGTAAGACTGACTGAACTGGACAAAACCTTGTCCCAACTCAACAACAAAAAAGAACATATCACTATTTTCATTAAAATGTATGAGGAATGAAAACTCAAACTAACTTGATTCCATCGTCCTCGAGAGGATTGTCACTTATATCCAGAATTTTTAAGGTAGGCATATGAGCCAAGGCATTTTTAAGACTCTCTGCATCATCTTTGTGTAGATTATTCCCCCTGAAAACAAAGAAGTAACCTTGTCATGCACTAACAATGTTTGAAACAGAAGAAAAAATCCCCTGAAGTTGAAATTGGATTTGCAAGAAGAAGTTTGCATTCTTTATTTCCTAGGTTCCTAACTCGTAGTTATAAAATAGAATCATGAGCATCAGGGGGACACAAAGGGCATTCATGTCACAATTATTTTATAAATGAAAGCCCTTCATTATGCATTCTGTTGTTCACAAGTCTCTTCACAATAATCCCATGAGTTCATTGTCCACAGAAGACACACAGATTATACATCAATGGGGGATACCTTAGATTGAGCACACTTAATGATTGCAATGACTTTCCTATTACTGAAGGAGACTGGGAGCAACTTGAGGATCTCCATCTAAAATGAGAAAGCCAGCCAGAAATCTGCAATATTGAAATAAAGTTTTATATTGGTTTATTGTAGTAATAAAAAACTCAATAGAACATTAAATAAAATGCATTACTCACATTGTTTTCTGAAAGGTCCAGGACGGATATACCAGATGCAGTGTCAAGGAGGGTACTAAAAACCATTTTTGCAAAATTCTGACCAAAATGGTTGTCACAGAAGCTTACCGAAGACAAGGACCTGCCACCAAAATGTGATGAGCTTTAGTAGTTGCAAACACTCCTCTGACCAAGTGAAATGCAACCTGATGTCCATGATGACATATATAGTTTAACGAAGCTTAGGCACATATCACATGTTCAGGTTCTCACTGAACCAGAAGAACTGCACTGCACAAGGCACTGGAAGAGAAAACCACAATATGCAGAAAAATGAAGGGTGCAATTTCTAGAATTTGGATGGTTAAGTTGATCTTGGTTGTCTCCCCATACACGCTGTTAACCTCTGTCCTTGATTTGGTCTTCATCTTTATCCTTCCCTCTCTCGATGACTCTAGTGATAACAAAACCCTCTCTTAAAACCAACTAGTATCACTAGTTCTCCAAGCCCTACATTACTGGTTTTACACTGTGTCTTTAAACCTATTCAACCCCTAAAAGTACCACAAATCCTGACCAACCTTGAAGTTCTTAAACTCCAGTAGTATTATGCCAAACTGGTAAAAAAGCAGAAATAAAAATATTAAACAAATAAATCCTTCTGTAATTTGTGACGCTAAATCCACAACATTAGATATGCCATTTGATGCTTTATGCGATGGAAAAGCTACCCTATTTGAATAAACATATATACCCTGCTACATCATCCTTAAAAGTTTCACATTTTTTTTTTTTTTATAATAAAAATCAAAGAAAATTTTATTAGAGAACATGCCAAGGGGGCACAATCTCCAACTTTTTCTTAAGAAAAACAATTGTATCATGCTCCCCCCAAGTTGAAAGCAGCTCTAATGGATTGCTGGGAATTAGAAATTGAACATTTCTGCAGTAAAATCTTCAAATGATAATGAATAGTTGGTGAACCCAGCAACTTGAAATTTATTTTATTTTTTTAAAAAAAGAAAAAGAAAGAGAGCAAGCTTGATGTCATGCGAAGTTCAGTCAGCCGTGGATTACATTAGCAAAAATGTTATATCAAGCTTAGGACAATATGGAACTGGAACTTTGTTTTATGCTCGTAAGGTTGTAATAGATTGATGACCATACAGAGAAACAATTTATTCCGCTAAGCTATTTTGTTGCTGTATTCTCATATAAAGAAGAGAATTAGCCCAGCAGGAAGAGTGTTTCCTCACAAAAGTAATCAACTTGAATGTGAATTATTATTGACCTAGCAAATCGAGTATGACTCCCCACTCAAGCAATTAAAACTTCCAAATATATGACCAAAGTTGAGAGACACCAAAGCCAAAAAATGAGAGTACCCGGACACACCTTCCCAATGATAAAAAAGATGCTAGTCCAATTGGCAATGAAAACTGATTGGTTTCAAGAAAGCTTGATGTCTTGATTGAGAAGTGTTCTATTACATGTGTTTGAAGATCCTTCACGTGCAGAGAATCACAAATTGTATTCACAAAAGTGGAAGAAAGCTTGCAGTGAATAAATTCAAGTGATTTTAATGTTTCTCTGTTCTGGTTCAAAAGTTTGCATAATCCTTCAACCTGTGAGATTTACATGGTAAAAAATAAAATCATCAGTCAGAAGACAGCAATCAAGTTAACCAAATTCATTTAAACAGTTGAAAATGTATGATCAAAGGGAATTTTGAACGCCGTTGACATTAAATAGTTCTGCTTTTCTTTACTGTCCAAAATTATTTAATTCTTTTATGACATATGAAACAAACTTTATTGGCATATAAGAATCAAGTTATCAACGTTAAGGATCTTCTGATCATCCTTCTCATGATGAGACCTCGGTGATCTATTTATGAATGCCTCTAGGCCTTGCAAATGCCCATTGCCAAATTCTGCAAAAACCTTAGCCACATCATGGCAACCCCGCCCCCAAGGCCCCCTTTTTTCTTTTTTCAGGGATAAAAACCCTACTCTCACCCAATTTCATCACCACAAAACCGCCCCCTGTTGTGACGACGGCAAACCTTGACCAAACCAGATCCCAAACGGCATCACTAAACAAGCATACGATCATAGTTCACCATGAAGCGCCTCTACCAACACTGAACAAGCCCAGCTGAGCTCATAGTGACGGAGCCAAAGAACTCATCACACCCCCTTCCCCTCTCAACATTTATATAATGTGTAGATTAATTCGTTTAGCAAATTCCGAGACATGCATAACCACAATAATAAAATTTCAGCAATTGTAGAATGCTAATTCTTTCCTTTATTATTATATAGGCATAATAAACTACATGCTGAATTCAAAAAAGGTTAAAGGGGCTGCCAAAAACACCCTTCTTACATTGAAACCATTTTGCCTATTGGTGTTTCAAACTCACAGGTTTAAGAACAAAAACAAAACAAAGCATCATTTTTCACACCATTCTGGAAACCTTCAATTGGTTATTCTGCAGCATAGAGTCAGCAGGTACTGAAAAGAAAGAGATACACGTATTTAAGATTGTTGGAGGACAGAGAACTGACAAACAAAAAACCATGGCAAAGATTCATAATCATGCACAAATGGGCCACTAACCACAAGTATGCATGGGCTGGTTGGCCCTTTTTGTTTTGAGGTAGCTCAGCAAACCAGAAACAGCTTCAAGATTCCTAGTTCATTCTCATTGTTTACCATTGTGCTTGTTTCAGTTGTTAAAAGTCACTTAATTTTATTTCTTTATTCCAGAAGTTCTCAATTTCACCACACAAATCTGCCGATATATATATATCAATAAAAAAAAATAGCCTAGGCTTACATGCTTTTTGGACTTAATCCACCGTAGTTCCAAGCCTTGCAGGTTACTGGTCCTCAATAAATGCTGCAAAAGGATAGTAATTAGAGATACAGAAAGAGAGGTGGTGTAAATTAACAGCCAAAGTTATAATAAACATTAATTTCCAAAGCTTTTACCAAAAAAAATAAAAAATCCTAAGCTATACCTTCCTTGAAAGACTCCTAAAACAATTCATTCAAGTCGATTAAAATTAAATTTTTATTCGAATCATTTCAAAAATCTTTTCAGAAATTAACCAAGTTTCAACTCCACTTGGCAATATTAAAAAAGTTAAAACATTTTAATTCTGTAGAGTATAAAAGATTCTTGTCCAAATCTGAATTACAGCAGGAACATAAAAACTGAGAAGCAGAAGCAGCAAAATACTTTCTTCCGGTATTATAACACCAAAATGTAGTACTTCGAGCATGCAACGTTGTCCCAATTTACTTCAATTTTTTACAAATACTAGCGAAACGCCCACTTTATGATCTTCATTGGACAAAAAATCAAAACCAGAAAAGGTAAAACAGACAACTTATTCTAAGATAATAATTCTCAGTTGTCAATTGAATATATGATTTTCTAATAACTGCAGAAGTGATATTCAAGTGAACAAGTCGGAACATAGAAGTATGTAATAACTTTGAATTTTTAATGTTCCACGACACACAGAATTGTGAATGCCTAATAAGTGGAAATTGTATACAAGGCATGAACAGGCATAACTAAAGGGACATTTTCTTATGTATTATGTGCCACATATCATTCTCCAGCAAATGTTCTTTATCAAGTTGGCATTTTAAATTTCTGACATCATTATGCATTTATTAAAATGTGCAGAAGGTTGCTTCCAGCAGGAACAAGAAAACAAGAAACATGAATTTTTATTGACCTATAATGTTTGTCCTTCCTAGATCTGAAATTAATCATTGAAAACTAATCATTGAAAACTCAGGATCATGTGGTTCATCCTATAGCTTTTGTAGTCATCCTTTGCCAAATAATAGATTAGAAACAAGATAAATATATAAACATAACTGAATCAAAAGGTAAGCAGGCTTTTATCAAAATAGACACAAAATGCTTGGTGCTCGTGGACAATGGAAAACTTCACACAAAAAAAACTAGACTACGCCCAGTTTAGTTCACATAGATGTTCAAAAATTGAGTTTCTGAAAGATGAATTGGGAAAAAACCCTTCTATGTAGAGTAAGTAGAAAAACAGATTTAAGTAGCAAAACTGCATTAAATTACTTCAGATACACCTAATCTGACAGAATAAACTTTGACATCAGACTCAAGAGTAAACACTTTCTGCCTTTTTGTAATTATGCAGAAGTGCTGACATAAAATCATATTCAAATTGATTTAAGAGACATAACCACAAGAGACCAACTAACACAACATTGTTTGACCAGGATTTTCTCCCATCTATAGGATGTGTAACTTACACAAGTTTCTGCAACACAGAGTACACTTTGAAGTCTCAGACATCTGCATGACAGAAAAACATGTTGCAACAACCTAACTCTTCAAGTACCAAAAAAAACCAGCGAAGTAGAAAATGTTTGCAGGTGAACAAGGGTAAATGGCATGGTACAACATACTGTGCAACTAAGTTCACTAAAACGGTTACAAATTACATTGTTTACGATAGGTTTACGCTCCGTTACCAGAACTGAAGTGATATGTTACCTGGCATAGCAACCAAACTGTTGACAGTGGTAAGACAACTTTGAGTAGTCGCCTCTAAAACAACTCGTCGGTTCTTCATAACCAATGGGTTTCAGGATGGTATCTGTGCAGATCAAGAACTACATGAAATTCAAGATTTTTGTGAAGTGTGTGTCAGAGAGAAGAGGTCCTCCTTTCTTCCATTTGGTATGCTTAGAAAGAGAAAAGAGGGAACCTGCGAGAAGCTCTTCTAAAGTTCCTCTTTGACCAAAAATAATTTCCATTCATATGATTTACACAGGCACATATAAAATAATATAAAATAGATGTGTCTATATATAACATGTGCGCATATATATATATATATATATATGTATATATATGCTTGAGCAAAGTAGGTTAAAAAGATTGTTCAAGCTTGCTAAATCCTTTTTAACCCCTTGTAGTTTTGGCCTAGAGCACTTTACCCTTGACATTTAAATGTATGCAAAATCCCTAATGTGGTTTTGACTCATTTTGCACTTGACCTCCCTACCATAACTAATTTCTCCAAAATTGACAAAAATTGTGCCACACACCCTATTTATTTTGAGAGTTGGCATAAAAATAAAATAAAAAATCGAAGTCAAACTCCAGAGTGAAAAGACAATTTTGCCTTTTTTTCATCTTCCCATTTCAAAACCCTAACCTAAAAACCTTTAACACTAACCCTAATCCACTCACCACCATTGCCACTGCCGCCACCCCTTGCCATGCCCTCCCTCCCTCCCTCCCTCCTAAGCCCTCCACCCCGGCACCCACTCTCATGTAGAACCACCCCTTCTGCTTCTTCCTAACCCCCCCCCCCCCCCCCCACAACCATCCCCGACCGCCACCCCTCCATACAGAATATCGCAGATCTGCAAGTTTTCAATTTTTATTTTTATTTTTTTTGTTTCCCATGTACTGTTAGGAGTCAACAACAAAACAAAGTTGTGGCAAGCACCAAAATGAATGTGTTGTGTATTAAATATCAAAATCTATATGTATATCTATGGGTATAGGTATACTGTTTAGTCATGGGCGATGCTATTGGGGTGAATGAATCTGGGTGTGGTGGGTTGAATATGGCGGTGGAGGTCATGACACAGTAGAGAGAGGGGAAGACAAGATGCAGTGGGAGGGGTGTAAATGTCTTTGCATTTTCTGTTAACAATGTTAACTTTCCACTTTAGACTGAACACGTGTTAGGGTGAATTACATATTTTTAAATGATATTGGGGTGAAGTGCTTTGGGGTCAAACCACAGGAATAAAAATATTTTTTCCCTTTTTTTAAAAGAACAAATATGATATTAAAGCAAGCACCACCTTACCTGGAATTCTTACTTCACCAATACAACCATCAAAAGTTGGAAGCAAAACTATCTCTGCTGCTTCATCTAGGCAACTGTTTTTCAGGTCAACATAACAAAAGTGCTGAGAAATGAGTGAATGTAATGAAGAGGTGTTTGGTTTCAATTTTTTGAAAATTGAATTTTTTATTTTTTATGTTTTTTTGTTTTAAGTAAATATTTTTACAATTGTAAGCAATTTTTTTTCTTTTTTAAACGCACTTTACTTAGATATATCTAACAAGTAAAATATTTGTAAAAAAAAAACTTTAAAAAATCAATAAATATACAAAATATGAAAAATGTATTAAATTTTTATTTTTATTTTTTTGTATTTTTGGTATTTAGTGAATTTTTTTAAAAAAAATTCATAAATATTATACCAAAAAAATTTCTTAAAATATTAAAAAAATTTAGTGAAAACAAAAAAAATATGAAAAACAAAAAATTTTGGTAGCGTTTGGTAGAATTTTAGAATTATGATTTGATAATAGAGTTGTATTTTGAGTTTGTGAGTTTTAAAATTATGATTTGAGTGTAAAAAATTTGTTTGGTTATGAGTTTTGAAAAGAGTTTTGAATTGAGTTTGAAATGAATGATGTAGCATATGATATTTGATTAAAAAACTTACAGCTCATAACCAAACGCACAACCCAAAATTCTATTCAAAGCTCATAATTTTTTAAAAAAAAATTCTGAAAATATTTTTTATTTAAAATATAAAAATAACAAGTGCAAAAATAAATAAATAAATAAATAAAATGAACACTGTTCCGGTCAACCGGCCAAACGTCCGGGGAACGTTCGGGGGATGACCAGTAGACATGTTTTGAAAAGTGGGCATGAAATCAATTTTTAAAAGCGCTAACCAAACATTACACTCAAACAAAGGGATGGAATCAACTTTAAAAATCTTTACCAAACACAGCCTTCAATTTTTTGAAAAGTGAATCCTGAGTTATGAAACCAAACAAGCTGATAATCTCTAATATTTCAATCAAATCAAACCGGCATACTTCTGTAAATGTGCTTCCCAGTACATCTGTTGCCAGTCATTTGTCAATTTACATTCTTCTACAACTTGTTTTGACAACCAATTTACTGCTCGGTTCTGCCTGGCAGGACCAGGCCACCGTGACTTATATAACGTTCTCCACACTGTATCAAAGTTCAAATATCTGCAAAAACATTAACTCTATAATTAGACCTGTTGAATGTACATTTGGTGAATGAATACACCTATTCTTTCAAACCTTTTGCGTTTTCTCTGATTTCCAAAGCAATCATTTGCAGATTCACTATCATGCCAGTTCTTAAATGGCCTGCACAGAGAAGAATTAAGTTGTCTTATTAGAATAGCTTCACATTTTTCACTACTTCTTTTGAAGTTTATGGGGATGACCGCATTAAACCACGAAGCTACAGAAAGTGAAAAATGATTAACTCAAACACAAGGGCTTTGAATCAGCATGAGTTTCAGAGTAACAAGAGCCACTGAGAAGTATTTGAAAAGTACTATATGCAAATTAAATTACTCGTACGTGTTTCAATTATGATTCCAAGACTGATGAAGTCACCACTTATGAGAAACTTGCTCGAACAGTCAAAGTAGTCAATAATTTCAAAAGATTTAACATGAAAAGGAAAGAAAGAAAATGTTGCCCATTGGAGCTTCTTAATCCCAAGATGAGAACCAATACACTGAAAGTGTCTCTCCCTGTTCTATCTTTAAGTGTTTTGATTAGAACGGGAAGACAAAATTAGAATGCAAGAAAAATAAGTGAATATATGTTACCCGGTTAAACAAGAGAATAAAATAAATGGAGCCCTTTAGCCAATATTCCACAAACAAAGTCGGAAGGTAAGTAACAGGAACCAAGCACAGGATGTGTAGCATGAGATTTAAAAATGTTGACTAGCTGCAACACTACAACAGACAAAACTACTAAACCAAGCTTGTATATGGTAGCAACATAACAGACACAACTGCTAAACCACTACGTGGCCTCTCCTACATGATCAATTTAGGACATCCATATGAACTACTTAAATTGTAGAACCCTTCAAATTGTACATTCAGCAAATGACTAAATGGGCCACAAAGCCAGAATCTCATTACGAAAAACAATACAAACTTTACGGTTGAGGGAAAAAAAAATCTTAAAACTGATGGAACTTTAGTGACTAAATGTTAGCAGTGCAAAGTCATAACACCTAAATAAATAAAATCACATCCATTCTAATTTAAATTAAAAACCTGTGACACAATTACAAACAAATATAAAACTCATGTACACAGATGTATAAATGAATCAATTTTATCTTTACAAAAACTAGTATATGTAATTAAGTGAGGAAATTAGAGTGAGTTTTTTAAACTGACATTTGTTCCTGTATCTTTTGCAAGGCCAATGGAGGTAAAAATGTCAGCAAGCTATCAAATAAATCCGATGGAATTTCATATACATGCGGTGGAAGAGTATCATCATCTGCAACCATATTTTAAGAAAAATAAAATTAAATAAAATATAAGATGAGAGAAAAAGAGAGAGAATAGTCATTCGAAAAATTACCGCTAAGAATTTCTTTCTTAATTGCAACCATACATAAAGTATACAGAGATGGAACTTCACCCATTCTTGAAAAAATGATCTGCAATTTTTCCAGAAACTTCAATTACGATTTCAACTCAAATTTACAAACAAGAATCAGAGAAAAAGCTATTACAACATCAAAAGAAGTAAATTGAACAATTGAATTGCAAACTAGGTTACCTTTCAAGCCATAGATCGATATTCTAGGGCATATCAAGTTTACCAAACAAAACCCTAGATTGCATCCTCATCGAACACCGTCAGAGCTAACCTATGTCTGGAAACCCCGCCGACGAAGAAAATAGACGCTAAGGGGTTGTTTGGGTGATCTATTTGAGTTATGTGACGATCAGTGAGAGATTTGGTAAAAATTTTAATAGGTTATACACTTTTGGCATAAATTAAATCGAGTTCTTTTTTATTAAAATAGTTATAAAAAGTTAAAATAAATTTTAAATTATAATTATTTTTTATAAAAAATTTAAAAATTTATCTCAAATAAAAAATTTTCATCTAAAATTAAAATAATTGAAAAACTAAAAAATCAACTCACATTCCAAACGCAACCTCTAACATTTTCCGATCTATTTATATCATTTTTTTTTATCATTTTATCCACTACTCTTTCTTATTGCGCACAAAAATAAAATTATTTATAAAAAATAAAAATAGTTAGATCATCATAAATAACTCATAAAAAATAGGTTGATTTGCGCAGATCAACCAATACGACGTTGTTTCATAAGATCACAAAATCGTAGATTGTGTTTGATTTAATTTTCTAAAACTAATTTCACCATTACATTTTAATGCTATGTTTGATTTAAGTTTTTCAATCATGATTTCAAATCAATTTCAAAATATATTTTGAAAACATGTTTGGTAAACTAGACACTTTTAAAATTTTTTGTCTACCCGGTCCTCTGCTTGGACATCCTCTCGAATATCCAGCCGATCGTCAAAAACAGTACTTTTTTTTTTTGTTGTAATTACTAATCGCCACCTGTTATTTGGAAGAAAAAAAAAATTATAAAAGTATTTTTTTTATATTAAATATAAAAATTATTTTTTAGATCAAAATGACAAATTATTTTTTTTAATTGAATTTTAAAAAGAGTTTGATTATGAGTTTTAAATAGAATTTTCAATAGAGTTTTAAATTGTGTGTTTGGTTATGAGTAGGGATGGGTGCGGGTCGGTTGAGGCCACAGAACTTCCAATCCGCCATCCGTCCGCTAGATTGGTGGATTGAAGAAAATCAATCTGCATCCGTCCGCCAATCTGGCGGATGTGGATTGAGCAGATTGGCGGTTTGACGGATGGATGCGAATCGGTTTGGCGGTTTAAAATTTTATAAATTTTCAACATAATTCAACTTGTGCACTTCCTCAAAAAAAAAAAAAAAAAATATTACAGTCAATGACTTAAAAAAGTATTACAATCACTGTATGCCTTATCTAAAGAAAGAAAGTTTGAAATTTTAGAATATCACGATCACTGCAGGCCTCATCCACGTATTACAATCACAGAATGATTCATCCACATAAATAAAGTATTACAATCTGTGATTCTTAAAATATAATAATAATTCAAACCACCAAAACTATGAACAGAGCAGTAGTTGAGATTATATGTCTCTATATTGTTACATCTACATATGTTTTTGAAAACAAAAACCAACCAGCATATATCATATTTTCTATTTATTATTTTTAGAGCTAGATTTAAAAACCAAAAAATATAGATAAATAATATGTTTATTTTTTTCAATTCAAAAAATATATTCAAGTTGAAAACTTTTTTTCAACAGAATATTTAAACTCTTTTTCAATTGAAAACACAAACATAATATTTAAACAAATTGAAAATACAAAGTCTTATAAATTATTAGGGTGCTCGCGATTTGGCGGTTTGGCGGTTCGGTTGTGGCCAAAGAAATCTCAAATCCGCCATCCGTCCGCCAAATTGGCAGACTGGAGAAAATCAATCCGCAACCGTCCGCTCGTCATCACGCATCCGTCCAAAATGCGGCGGATCGGTTCGGTTCAGTCGGTTTTGGCGGATCGGTATATCCGCTGCTCACCCCTAGTTATGAGTTATAAGTTTTTCAATTAAGTTTTGAAAATTATTTTCAAAACTCATAACCAAATAATTTTTCTGATTTCATATATCACATAAAAAATTTAAAACTCTTTTCAAAATTAAGTAACTAGGAGACTTGCCGGATAGGAGACATGTAGAACGCTGATAGCGGGTGTCACGACCCAAACCCGCCCTATGGGTTTAGCATCAGAATCGCCAAGAATCCGAGATTACCAAGGCTCACAATAAAGAATACAAGAAAACAGTAGTATGTGGCCTCAAGGAAGCCAATACAAGAAGTAACTAGTGTCCATTGAGCTGTAAATCAGATGCCAAAACATTTTTATGCATTCATAGCTCAAAACAAGACAATCCACATGCAATCTATACAATCATTTACAATCACAAGACAGGATCAAGTCCCTAGACAACAAGATAAAGATAACAAGAGATGCCTATACAAATGTGAGGAGACCGATAGGGACACAAAACACCCCAAGCCATAGCATGGCAACACTGAACCTCGCAGGAGGCACATAGGTCAAGCTTGACAAAATCGGGGACCAATCCCACGCCTCCTAGTTCTTTGAGAACCTACATATATATATATAAACAAAGGAGCTAAAGCCCATGAATAACATACAAATAAAGAGGTTATGAATGAATGTCCCTTACAAGAATGAAATCAATTCATTATACAAGATTTCAATCTTTCAAGAATTCACCAATCAAGATTTCAATCAATCACCATATGTGGTACATCCATTAGCCTATAAACAAGAGGTCCAAGAGGACCGGCCTTAACAGACCCAACAATAATGATGGCCATCAATCCAGAAATGATGGTTCCACAAGGAAACCGACAGAGCTCAGAATAATAACAAAGGTGCTAAGGATGCCACAATACAGCTCAAATACAGACATACATTCATTCAATAAACAATATCAATTCAATAAACAGATTCGCCCAAGATTCAAAATATAACCATTTGAACATATCTTTACACAACTGCTACTCACAGAGATTGGGCTAATAGCGACTAGAGCGCGTCCCGAGAGCCAACCCTAAACAGCTAACAAATAGAACACACACTAAGTTCACAATGAAGGATATAATTTAAATCCCTAAATTTGCTCGGTGTGGTTCTACGCCTAAATCCTCATTAAGATGCCTTAAACTAGGCCTAAGAATGCCTAGGATGGGATGAGGATGCAAAGATGTGCACGTAAATCGGCCTGCATTTTCAATGAACAGGTCCCCGCCGAAGGCAGTTCCTCCGCCGAAAGGCATGCAAACAAAGGACCGCCGAAGGCCAACTCACCCGCCGAATGATCGATGGACAATGCAAAATCGATGCGCGATTTCTCCGCCGAAGTGAAACTCCGCCGAGCGGATCAGAAACACCAAGAAAATGCCGGAGCATGAATTTCGCCGGCGGCACTTCGTGCTCGACGCGACGGCCAAAATCTGGAAAATCCAGATTCAACCTCCAAGTTCCAAACCAAGTTTTGATGCTCCAAACTCGATCCTCTTGGGCCCATTTTCTGGAAAACTCTTTCAAACACATAGAATAATAAGTTTTAAAGCTCAATTTAAGAAATCAAGGCCCAAGGGTGTTTCAATTAAATCCAATTTCAAACTAATTTTCAAGAACATGCATGAACAACATTCAAACATGGCATGCATGAGTTTTAAACCATTTCAAAGCTTCAACTCTTGCTCCAAAGAGCTCAATCTTTTCAAAACAAGATGAAAACATGGACTAATATATGAACATGAGCATGCATGTGACAATTAGCCAAGAATTCAACTTCAAAATCACCAATTCAAACATGCATGCAACAATGGAGGTCCAATTCAACAATTATGAACTAAATCATGGCCTAGCTCTCTAATTGGGCATGAACCATGCAAAATGAGGCTCAAAGACAACAAGAAGACAATAAATTCACTTACCTAAGTCTCAATTCAAGGTAAGGAAGCTAGATTATGCCAAGTGATACACCAATTCCAAGCAAATTCCTACAAGATGAGCTAAATCTCCCTCAATTCTCTCCTTCTCACTCTAAATTCGGTGGAGGCAAGGAAATGGCTGAGGAAAGCTTTGATCAACATGTAATAAGGCTCAACTAATATTAAACAAAGGTCCACTATAGGTGGCAAGGGTGTAAATAAGCCTAAGTTTGCAATATATCACTATTTAATCTAATTTAATCATTCCTAATCAATTTTCAGATAAATATACCATAAAATCAGAAATATTCTACTGAGTCTAAAACTTCAAACGGTTTCTAAATCGGCCGCCGATAAGGCCTTCAATTAGCAGTTTAAACACATAAATGCAAACAGATAATTAAATCATTAAACAGATAGAAATGCAATATAACAGATAGACTTATTCAATTTCAGTTCGATCTCAATCAATCCATTCAAGATTTCCGCTTAACCCATTATCACCATTATCGGTCGGTTTAGCAATAATCAGTGTATAATTCAGTGGTTATTCAGTAATCGGTACAAGGGTTGTTACAGCGGGTCATAACAGACCTTGCGAGAGCCAAGCTGTTTTTCTTGGTCGGAGTGATTCCCCGGCCCGTCATGCCCGGCCGAGCTAGATTTGTCGACTGGAGCCTGAAATCAGGCATGTGCTAGACCAAGTTGTGATTTGGCTAGGCATTCAGTTAGATCCGCAATGGTGCTTCTAGACCGAGCCAAGCACAGCCCTGAATAAATTTAGGCCGGGGCGAAAAGCCGGCACGCCGCATGGCCAGTCAGCCCGGAAGGACCGACTTCATACAGCTCGGCCCTGAGAATCATTGTTGTGTTTCTTCCCAAGGGATAAGTCGGTCATGGTATCCCGGTTTGGCGGGCCACCTGGACCAATGGTGTGATAGAGGGAAAATCCACTCCTAGCACGCGTTAATACTGTTTGGCAATTCCACGCATGCTGTTTGGGGGTTTTAGCCTTTACACGCGTAAGGTAGTGAGAGGAGAGCACTGCCACCTGTCCAGGGAACACTACTAAAAAAGTGACTTTTTGCGTATAATTTTTTGCGACCCACTATTAAGCCGTCGCAAAAAGAAAATATTTTTGGAAATGATCTGTGTCAAAAGGCATATTTTACCCCTATTTTTTATTCCTTTCACTGACCTCAATTTATTTTGCCCTTTTGTTACACTCACCTATGCCCTAAGCCCCTTTTACTGTCATTTTCACGACATTGATGAACAGAGAGGTCTCTCTAGCTCTCTCACACTCTTGGTCTCTCTCGCTCTCTTTGCTCGCCATGATCGTAACTCTAGTGGTATGAATCTCTCTCTCTATATATATATATACATACATATTTGTATATTTATATATGTATATATATTGTCGATTGCAGGTAGAGTTCTTCATATGCTTGGTATTAACGATCTTAGGTTACATTCCTGGAATAGTTTACGCTCTCTATGCGATGCTCTGTGTCGATCATGATATGACTCGCGCCGATTACCGTCCACTCGCTTAGTCTGTGTGTGTGTATGTGTGGAAATCTGTGTGTGTTTAGCTGTAATCTCATGGTATTATACTCTGGCCCTATGTGTGAAATCAATTTGAATGAGTTTAAACTCTTGCTATTTGATTGAATCTCTTTGATTTAATTTTATTCTTCTCTTATTTATTTCTATTTCAAATACCTGTGTATAGATTTTGGAGTGATTTGAACTCATGATTGATCTAACTCTCTCTCAGCTACGAAGCTTTGGTTCGAATCAATCCTTTTGCTATATTTTCATATGTATATATATATATATATTTATGTTCATTCATTGCTGAGTAACTTTGATTTATACCGAGATTCACATATTTTTCTGATCTGCTTTTAATTTTCATCTATATATCTTTACTGTAAGTTCGATAGTCATGATCGGTGATGGATTTATGTGGTTCTACATGTATAGAAATTGGATTGGCGTGCTCGCTTTTTAACTTAATCAAGTTTAATTTATAATTTCTTTTTGTTTGTATCCATGTGATTTTGCAGTGATTGCTCATGGAATCAATGTTGCAGATGTGAAGAAGCTTCAAGATGTTGGGATCTACACTTGCAATGGCTTGATGATGCACACGAAGAAGGTACATTGATTTTCAATTTTGATTTTGTGAAGTTTTTAAGTTTGGCGTTTGCATTGAGGTTAAAGTAGCCAAAACACATTTGATGATTTTGTAGATCAACTGATACTCAATTGGAAGAAAACTTGTATATATATATGTATTTGAAATGTTTAGTTGAATTAATACGTGCTGAAAATTTGATCATATTTTTTACTATGTGGACTCATTAACCTTTTTGCTTTTAATCTCAACTAATCTATGGAAAGGACAATCAATGGAGATTGGGAAAGAGAATCCAGATATATTTTTTACAAACCGTGAAGGAAGGAGAAATACTGAATGTAAAAATTATTTCTCCAGATATGGCCTATAGGTATTGTCTTTTGAGTGTACTTTTAGCTTATAGGTATTCAAACATGCCTGGCTTAGTCCATCATGTTTTTTGACTAAGAGCAATGATTCTAAGGGCTCCTTCCAGGTTAGTATCTTATAGGTTTGTTGAGAATGATCTTGCTAAGTTTCTTTTGACATTCTTAACTTGAAAGCCTGAGGTCAAATTGAGAATTACATTATTAATTTTGGCAGGTGTCAAGGTTTATATCATTCATGACAAAGCTGATACTTGAGCAAGTTCACAATGTGAAGTGGGTTCCAAAGATGTAATTAATAAAGTCTTCCCAATAATATTTGTAAACACCATTAGACTTGATGAATATGAATATATTCACTTAAAACCATTATGCATTGAAAGCAACCCAGATAGAATTCTAAAGGTGGGTGTTCTGCAGAACCTAAAATTCATGTCAAGAATACAAAGAGAAAAGTCATTTTTCTTCTTGTTTCAGATCTTATTTTTTGTGCTTTGGTAATGAGATAAGGTAAAATGTAGCATATATATATACATGTCAATGGTCATGGGAAAAGGCTTCTTCTTCGTGCTTTTTAAAAATTCCACACACCCCCCCTAATGACAGAGTCAGAGGCTGTGCTAGCTCAAGCTCAAGTGCTATACTTCACAATAATGATAATGCAGAGCAAGAAAGATACTTGCAGATCTCCTAGTCCTAATGCAGAGCGAAGTTATCTGAGAGTAGCAAATCGATTAGAGTGGTTGTGCTAGTTTATGTAGGTTAAGAGTTTTAGTGCATCTTAGTCAAAGAGTTGTGTAGGTTAGCAAAACCCTTGAACAACCATCTGTTAGAGGTTGAGGCGGTTATACATTGTATATAAACAATAACACTACAGTAAGAGAGGTGTGATGTGTTTCAGTTTATATAATATCTTTCAGATTCTGTTTCTCTTTTTTCTTTACCCCCCCTCCCTCTCTTTTCCTCATTCTTTTGATACCATCATCCAATCAATACAACAGGAAGTCATAATTAACCCCATTCTTGAGTGTAAACAACTTTTCATCTTTGTCTTCATGGATTCTCATGTGGCATCCCTTGATGAGTCGAAAATATGGTGGGATGGGGAATCTTACTTGTTCTGTTATTTTTTCTTAGAAAATCATTATTTATCTTCAAAAAAGAAAACCATAAAACCAACTTCAGTTTAGCCAAATCAGTTTACCAAACACTTTGAGAACACATAATGCAGCTCAAGTTTAAAGTCTACAATGGACAATTGTTGTAGAAGACATTGGCCTTGTTTGGTATAGCTTATTCTAACTGCTTATATGTTGCTTTTGGTCTTTTGGTTTGTTTGTTTGTTTGTTTGTTTTTTTTTAGCTTCGTCTTTTTTATGATCAACTTCAGCTTGATAAAAATGTAGCAAACAGTTCTTTTATAAACTGAGGAAAACCCTTGAATGATGATGATTGTTATTATTATTCTGGGGAGTTTGGCTTGTCTCTAATTTGGGCTTGAATAGGACGAAGTAGTCTAAGCACCGAGATTGTGACATGGCAGCATTTTGTGACAAACAAAGAGTATTTGTCCATTTATTCACCCTTCTTTTTTGCTCATCTAATTTTTTGTAGCTCCAATGTTGTTGGAACAGGAAAGCAGAGGTTGAGAATCAAAGCAAATGAGGACAATGAGAAAGGGTTTTTGAGGATCGAAGCAGCAATGGAGTAGGTGAATCCGCAACAGGTTACCAGTGGTAATAATGAAAGTGTTGGAGTGATGCCTTGTGAAATACGAGGCTTCAAGTAGGTGAATCCGCAAACAGGTTACCAGTGGTAATAATGGAAGTGTTGGAGTGATGTCATGTGAAATACAAGGCGGCAAGTTTCACTATGAAAGAGGAAATCATGGACTAAATAAAAAAAGAAGAAAAAGAAACCACATTTTGTGTAAAACAATGTGGATGAGGCTGCACTTGTGTTAAGTTAATTAAACAGGTCTTTACTTCGTTAAATACAATGAACTTAGAGAGAGAGAGAGAGAGAGAGAGAGAGAGAGAGAGAGAGAGAGAGAGAAATATTTTTTACAAACCGTGAACATAACTGCTATGACAATTTTGCAGGCATCAAACCTTCTGTATGTGGATCAACCCATTGGGACTGGCTTTAGTTATAGTTCTGATAAACGTGACATTCGACACAATGAAGAAGGTGTCAGTAATGACTTGTATGATTTCTTGCAGGTGAGCTTATTCAACCTTCAAAAACTGTCTGATTAACAAATTTCACTGTATTCTCTCCAAACCACTGATTATTACTCATAAATAATGTGTAGGCTGAAATTTTGAAGATTTTATTTTCACTTGAACTAAATGTCAATTGTTTTGGTTTGCAACC
Source organism: Camellia lanceoleosa (assembly GCA_025200525.1). Classification (NCBI taxonomy): domain Eukaryota; kingdom Viridiplantae; phylum Streptophyta; class Magnoliopsida; order Ericales; family Theaceae; genus Camellia; species Camellia lanceoleosa. The sequence goes on along the minus strand of CM045768.1, from coordinate 29,068,793 downwards.
TTTGGATACTTATATTTGCATATTTAAAAAATAAAAAATTGTTTCATTTTGCTTTGCTGCACAGATTTCTAGGTTCATTCTCTACACAACTTCACCATTCAATTTCATGGGATAGTTTCCTAATAGATTTTTCTTAGGCATTTTATTTTGCCTTAATTACCTTGATTCCCTTGTTTGAAACATTATTTAATGATTTTATATTTTGTGTTGATGCTAAGATAGAGAAGATGATAGGAAAGACTAAATGTGTAGGATAAATTAGATGTGTATGGAAAGAGATGCAATTATGATTGACGCTGGTTCATTTGAATGACATTAGGCCTTCTTTATGAGCATCCCGCTTTGCAAAGAATGACTTTTACATAACTGGAGAGTCATATGCTGGGCATTATATACTAGCTTTTGCTGCTCGAGTCCACCAAGGAAACAAAGCTAAAGAGGGAATTCACATAAACTTGAAGGTATGCCCTGAGTTGTACCAATTTCGGCATTGTGAAGTGTCATTAGAAGTTATAACCCAATGCTGAAACTCGTCTGGCTTGAACAGGGAATTCACATAAACCTGAAGGTATGCCCTGGAGCTCTCATGATCTCAAAGGTGCCTTCTTTTCTCTTCTTTTTTCAGTTCTCTTTAATTCCTTCTTTTCTCTTCTTTTTTCAGTTCTCTTTAATGATAGTTTTTGTGTTGTTGTTTTGGATACTGCAAGTTTCTGTGCTGTTGTTGTTGTATAAAAAAATCGTAGATGTCCAATTGGAACTGAGATTGAAGAACCTACTGTAATTTATAGGTTTTTGATGATGGGTTGTGGAAATTTTGAATTTTTGATTTGGGTATCATACTGTCACTGTTCTGGTTTTCTACTGGATTTACTCCTGTAAACTAGCATCTTATAGATTGTGGATCACCCTGCAAAAATTATACTTTTAAATACAAAATGAAGGAATTTAAAAAATATATATTTAATTATATTATTACATTTTTTTGACGAGTCTATTTGGTTTCAAAAGATTTAGTAATTTTTTATTTTCAGTTGCCCCCAATAAACTCAACTCATATATTATTTTATTTTAAGAATTTCAATAGTTGGGATTTCACGCTTTGAAGAATGGCTCTGTCTCTTTGAATTTATATTGTGTTTAACTACATAGCAGTTTATAGTATGAAGGCACCTGGTTGAGTTTGATATATGTTTTTGCAGATTTTGTTAAGGGAATAGTTGATATGATCGAGCGGGTGATGTTGGGAGCCAAAGATAATGTTGCTCTTTTTTTCTTTTTTTGAAGACTTGAATTTTTTAGTGCAGTGTATTTAAGGATGGTTAATGGATAATGTCTATTATAAATTTAATTAATTTGTTAATTTTGTTATTTTTCATTAACAAAAAATTATTTGGTGCTTGTAATTGATTTTTTTTTTGTAACAAACCTGTATATGATTTTTTTTAAGAAATAATTATTTGCTACAGTAAAACAATGGTCGCTAAAAGTGTTTTTTATTTTAATTTTTTTTTTTTTTGCGACGGCAAAATAGCTGTCGCAAAAAGTAGTTTAGGTGGTCGCAAATAATTTGCGACCGTTGTTTTGCCGTCGCAAAAAGTATTTGCCACCCCCACATTTGCGTCCCTCATCTGCGGTCGCATAGGCCATTGCAAAAAGTCTTTTGCGACTGTATTTTTATTATTTGCGACGGCTTGTGGCGGTCGCAAAAATTGTTTTTTTTAGTAGTGGAAGGACAACAGAGGTAGTGCGCGCATAATCTCTGAGACTGCATGGCCAGCCTAGAAAAAGGAAGAATGGGGGACGTTGGAGGTAAGCAATTTTGAACAACCCTCTCTCTTTCTAAAAAAAGCTCTATACTTCCTCTTCAAGTGATCTGACTTGATCGTCGGAGGGTTTATCCGGCGACAGACCACTGGGCAGCTCACCGTTTCTCTGTTTCCAGGTCAGATATCGTTACATGAAGCTTGAGTTCAAGGAGTACGGAAAAGCAAATGATATTTCACCCCGGTACAATTGGCGCTGTCTGTGGGAAAACTTTGATATTCAAACCTTACTCTTCAAGCTTTTTCGACCGTTTCCATGGCTAACAATGACGAAACTCCACTGTCCGTCGTCGATAGTGTCACACCAGAGTCTGTTCGACGGAGAGAAGGCCCCCCAACTATTCCTGCCATGGCGGGCCTAGAGACTTCTTTGAGAGGTGCGCGAGACAAACGCGCAAGGAGTACTGATCGCTCAAAGAGTCCAGAGGGCTGTCGACGGCGAGGGGATTCGTATGCACTATGCCTGGAACACAAACTCAAAGATCAGGATGCCTTCTTTCGCAAGATAGCGGCTGAAATGGAGGTGTTGAAACGCCAGATCAGGGGGAAGGGTGTTACTGGAGAGAGCAACCTCAGTAAGCGCACCCCGTCTTCTCGTTCTGGCAGTCGCTACCAAGAAAGGAAGCATTCTCTCTCTATCACCCGAAGCTATGGAGTCGGGGGCTCTGACCCACAAGTGGGCAAATCTTTCACTCGCAATAGCGTCTACCGTCCTTCACGCTCATCGTCGACATCGCGATACTCTTTTTTCGTCCGTTCCAGAGACCTGAGAGATATATTGGAGGAGAAGGCTCATCGTAGGGAGACTCAGAGATTGCCGGCATTGCAGAGGCTAAGCTCCCAAATCCATTGTAGTGAAAAAGTGGCAATGCCAGTGCCCAAAGCGGTGGCTCCAGCGCTTGTAAACAAAGAGCTGGCGAGACTTACGGCTACGCCGTTGTCTCTAGAAATCGAGAGTACACCACACCCTGCTGGATTCCACCAACCTAAGTTTACCTTGTACGACGGCAAGACGGACCTGTACATGCACGTGAGCCATTACCGGCAAGTAATGGCTGGACACCGACGCAATGATGCCTTGATGTGCCTCATATTTCCAACAAGCTTAGGAGAACTGGGCTTGAAATGGTTCGAAACGCTTCCGAAGGGGAGTATCGAGGAGTGGCAGCAAAGGATATTTCACCCCTGTACAATAACCAAACAAACTTTTTTCTTTTCAAATCATAATTCTAAAACTCACAAACTCAAAATACATTTCCATTCTCAAATCATAATTCTAAACTTTACCAAACCCTACCTTATATTTTACTGTTGGGCCGGCACAATATGGGCCAAAAATATAGAAAGGCCCATGCATAAACCGACCTAGTTTGATATTGGACTTAAAATTTTTGTCCAGTCCCGATTTTAAAATAATGGTGTATTCTTAAATTTGGTTAATAAAGTTATATATTAAATAGAAAATAAAATTTTAAAAATTAAATATTAATCATCTTATTAGGTTTAGATTTTCAAAATTTACTTTTTAGAAAATTAAATTTTTTTTCTGTGTTTTTTTTGTTTCTATTGAATTTTTTTAATATTCTAAGTAATTTTTAAAATTTTTAGATACACCATAAATACACTTAAAAAGTATAATATTTGTGAAGAAAATCTTTTAAAAATTTACTAAATACCAAAAATATAAAAATATATGAGAATTTAGTACATTTTTCATATTCTTGCATATTTGTAGATTTTTTTAATTTTTTTAGATACATCTAAATAAGGTGTATCTAAAAAAGTAAAAAATTGTTTAAAATTTTAAAATTATTCACTAAAAAGAAAAACAAAAAATTAAAAATTAAATCTTCATAAAATTGAAACAAACATACTGGATAGTTTTTTTAAATTGATTGGGCACAAATACTTGTCATTTACTCATTATATCTTAAGTTTAAATTTTGACCGATGCATTTTCCCTCACAAGTGCATTTTTATATAGGCACTAAACACACAATAATGATCGGGTAAGATTAAACATTATTCTCAAGTGTGACCCATTTTGTAGTTAGGTCTTTCTCTGTTTTTTAGAATTTTTTAATGCTGTGTTTACTTGAAAGATTTAGGAAGAAATTTGGAAAGGGAAAGGGAAAGGAAAAGGAAAAAGGTGTGTGAAACTATGTGAAATTTAGACATATTTTATTTTTATTTTATCTACCTTTTTCATTTCTCTTTTCAAATCTCTTCTCAAATCTCCCAACCAAACACAGCATAAAGCTAACTACAAAGTATTCAAAAATTTATTTAAAAAAAAGTTTTTTGTCAAATTATTTTCATATTTGCGAGGAGAAGTGCCTCTATAGTGCTTTTTACATACAAAAATTTGTACATGTATGCATACATTTAAAAATATGAGTTTTATGTATCCAAAAATGCTGAAGACCCCCATTGGGGGTCGACCCCCAGTGAGGTGGAGGGCTAGGATTGGAGGAAAAAAAACAGTTTTCTTTTTTTTTTTTTTTTTTTGGTTGACAGCCAGTGAGAGCGCGCCACGTCACTGGGGGCGCGACCCCCACTGGGGGTATATAGCAATGCCCTTTATGTATCAATGGTTTATAAAGATATGCGTGGTTTAAGAATAAAAAATAAACATATAATTTAAATGAACTTCTGTAACAAATTTATATTTAATATTTAGAGAAAAAGAATCCCACATCACCCGTCTTTTTTATTTAGGTGGAGGTCACTAATTATAACACAAGCCGAGGAAGGAGTTGTTTAAATTTTATTTAAAAATTTAACAATCTTTTAAGATATGTTTAAACTTCAATTATTTAAGAGTTTCAATTAAACTATTATGAGATGAACTAAATTAGTTTGGCCTTTTATATAATTCTTTAGTATGAATAGATTTATTGAGTTGAATTTAGAAAAATTTAACTTATTTAAATGATAAGTTGGTATGGTGTTCACATGTCTACTGTAAAAAAAATAAAATAAAATAAATAAATAAATAAAAACCATTGTCTACTGTAAAAAAAAAAACAATAATCCTCTCTATTGTTTCGGTGATAATTTAAAAAAAAAAAAAAAATTCTACATTATACACAGAGCACCATGAAAGTGCTTTTTCCTTCTTCGCAAATTGAAAGCAAAGTTTTTAAAATTGGGATCCTACGTTGGATCGTTGGAGGTGTTTATAGGATCGGATCGTAAAATCAGATCGAGAATTGTAAGATCATACCAAAAAAACAAATTATATAATAATTTAATTTAAATAAATATTTCTTATAAACTATATAGAAAATGAGCCTATATTTTATTAAAAAGAAGTATAGATATTGTGAAAAATATAATACTCCATGTAAAATGTACATATAATATTATACAATAAAAAATTCGATGGTAAAAGTTTTGTATTTCAACAAAAAACAAGGTGAAGAAGAAGAAAAATTTTATAACAAAATACTTTACAATCTACAATAATGCATAAAAAGTGATGAAAAAATATTTAACAAAGTTAGATATAAAAATAGATCAAGAACTCAAAGGTGTAGCTTAACAGAATGATAAGGTTTGTCGTTAGCATCCCTGGTGGAGTGGATTCAAGTCACAAAAATAATCTCTCCAAAAATTAGGATAAAGTTACAATCATCTTACCCTCCTTAAACTCCGCTAAAGCTAAGTTTGTTTTTCCGACTATTTAATTTTCTTAAATTACCGCAATATTTGAATGTTTGTTTCCTAATTTGTTTTTCTTAGTCTATTTGATTCAATACTACTTAATTTTTATTATTTATTTTGACCACATAAATTGGTATTTGGACAACAAACATAAAATTTACAATAAAATATGTCATACAATACAAAACAAGGCTTGTAAATTGGATCAGATAGGATTGGATTTGGATCGAGATTTCACGATCCTATAAAATCCCACTATTAGGATCGAAAGATCCTACCTATAAGGAGTTTTTTACATGTTCCAAATCGATTGGACTCAAATGAATCATAAGATCGTAAGATCCGGATCGAGATTCTAATAACCATGATGGAAAGTGAATACGTTCCAAAAACTATTGCTACAGTTGATTTTGTGTTTCTTACTAAACCATATATATGTACACATCTTCTCTAGTAAGCCAAGCAACCTGCTAAATTTAATTCATTGGTTTCATATTTCATCAATGTTAGAAATTGGACGTCCATGTGATATGACTCATGAACCTTTTGAACCTTATCCATGTAAGTTTGAATTTAAATTCAAAACTTATTTGGATAACCACTCATGATATCTATATCTATCATACCAACTGATATGGATAGATTGATATATATGGTTATATATCTGATTATGTATTTATCTAATAAATTGAATTAAATACGTTATGTGGTTTTTACTCATAACATTTTTTCCCAGACTCTCTCTCTAACTCTCTCTCATATGAGAACGATCCAGCCTCTACACTATGACTTGTGTAGGTGATACTCATATTGTGATATCACTCCACTGCTGCTGGGAGTACGTTGTTCGCATTTTTTAGAAGCACGTGATTTACCCACGAGATTCTTCACTTCAGGTTCTATCACCTAAAGGTATGATTTGAATTTTTTACCTGCTACGTTATACTTGTTGGAAAAATGGTTTAATATAGGCATATTGTTGAGCCCAAAATTGAGTGGGCCCCGAACGTCTTTTGGGGTGGGTCCGAAGAGGTGAAGTGTTTCTTGCCGTGTAGCAAGTCACACGGTGAAGACGGTTCGTCAAAACCATTTATGAGTGAATGGGAAGTTGACGTCGTTTTCGGGTCTAACATTAATTTTTAAATAAAATTCATTTAAATTTTTTCAATAAAAATTATTGTAAAAATTTAATTTAATTCTAAATTCAAATTTTGGATTCCTATGTAGTTTCCTAAAGTTTGTAATTGTAGGAATTTAATTTAATTCTAAATTCAATTTTTAGGTTCCTTAATAGTTTCCTAAAATTAGTACCTCTTCCTTTATTTATTAAACTAGTTTAATATATATATATATATATATTTTTTAAATGGTTTAAACAATAAAGGTGAAACAGTTACTTTAACTATTCTAATGGATCCCTTTTCTATTTATTTGGAAATTTGTTCTTACTTCGGTCAAAACCACTTTTCAAATTTGAATAGTTGAGGGTGCACCTGTTCATAGGCTTTATGCACCTTTTCACTATTTATTTGGACCTGTTCGGAGCAGTGTTTGGTTGCCTATATATACTACCATAAATCCAGTGTTTAACATATCCCGAAAAAAAATTAGTCAAGTTGTCTCATTGCTGTCCAATTTTTCTCTAAGTGCATTTATTCTTCATATTTAGTTTTAGAATAATTTAAAGAGAGTATAGATCACAGGTTTGGTTCGCCGAACAAATTTATTTGAAGTGCTTCTATAAATTTGTGAAGATCATTGTATCCTGGGAGATAGACGCCGTTCAACCGTAAGTACCGTAGCGGGGCGAATCTGTCTTAAGGACAGAGTGTCACACACTCGATTTGGTCTTAATATTAATTTGGTTCAATAAATAAATCTAGTATATTATTTATTTATTTTGTTTGAATTTATTTCAAGTTATTTTATATACACAGAAGATTGTTGATATTCATTCTGCAATATAGTAAAGCATTCTATCCACAGTCTAATGAGCAAGGTCAATGTCTAAACAACTCAGTTGACCATTTACCAAAGATAACACTTATCATGCTGAATACGCCCACATAGTGTACTTTAGACTCCCACAACAAAGAAAAGATCAAGGAATATAGGTCATCTGTTTCTCCCAAAGACAATCCGAGGATTCACTCAATAGCTAAGACTCTGGCTTTTACCGATAGGTAAGTCAATGGATTTGCAATTTTGCATCTAGAATTGTTCTCGGATGTTCCTTATGTAAGTCATTGAAGACAAACCGAGAATTTTTCCAAAACAATCCCTAAGGATCGTTCATCCGAGCATATAAATTACATTACCTATGTCCATCATATCTAAAATAGAGGACTGCCCACCCTAGGTGGCAACAACCTTATAAATTCCTGGACACTCTGTCGAGTGTGTGACACTCTGTCCTTAAGATAGATTCGCCCCGCTACGGTGCTTACGGTTGAATGGCGTTTATCTCCCAAGATACAATGATCTTCACAAATTTATAGAAGCACTTTAAATAAATTTGTTTGGCGAACCAAACCTGTGATCTATACTCTCTTTAAATTATTCTAAAACTAAAGATGAAGAATAAATGCACTTAGAGAAAAATTGGACAGCAATGAGACAACTTGACTAATTTTTTTCGGGATGTGTTAAACACTGGATTTATGGCAGTATATATAGGCAACCAAACACTGCCCCGAACAGGTCCAAATAAATAGTGAAAAGGTGCATAAAGCCTATGAACAGGTGCACCCTCAACTATTCAAATTTGAAAAGTGGTTTTGACCGAAGTAAGAACAAATTTCCAAATAAATAGAAAAAGGATTCGTTGGAATAGTTAAAGTAACTGTTTCACCTTTATTGTTTAAACCATTTAAAATATATATATATATATATATATTAAACTAGTTTAATAAATAAATGAAGAGGTACTAATTTTAAGAAACTATTAAAGAACCTAAAAATTGAATTTAGAATTAAATTAAATTCCTACAATTACAAACTTTAGGAAACTACATAGGAACCCAAAATTTGAATTTAGAATTAAATTAAATTCTCACAATAATTTTTATTGAAAAAATTCAAATGAATTTTATCTAAAAATTAATGTTAGACCCGAAAACGACGTCAACTTCCCATTCACTCATAAATAGTTTTGACGAACAGTCTTTACCGTGTGACTTGTCACACGGCAAGAAACACTTCACCTTCATTGTTTATGCTAAGAATATTTAATTTTCTGTGTAGTGTAAATTCTAATTATAATTTTGTTTTATATATTAAAATTGATGGCTAGTGAAACTAATGCCCAAACAAGTGCTATTGTGGTGGCTGCGATTGCACCAACCCCCTCTCTTGTGATGACAGTACCGGTAAATCACGGTGAAAAGCCAGAGAAGTTCTCAAGAACTGACTTTAAAAGATGGCAACAGAAAATGTTGTTCTATCTTACAACTCTGAACTTGGCTCGTTTTCTCCGTGAAGATGCTCCTATCTTGAAAGAGGATGAAACCGACCGACAAGTGGTTGCTGCGGTTGATGCTTGGAAACATGCCGATTTTCTTTGCCGGAATTACGTCTTGAACGGACTTGACAACACATTATATAACGTCTACAGTCCAATCAATACAGTAAAGGAACTTAGAGAGTAATTGTTTTACGGTGTTATGTCGACGACGAATGTGTCGTGATTTACCGTTATACATATGACTCTGTGCTCTACCTATTGCAAATTGACTATCGCAATGTATGCATATAGCAGGCACCCTGCTTATGGCAGTATATATAGGCAACCAAACACTGCCCCGAACAGGTCCAAATAAATAGTGAAAAGGTGCATAAAGCCTATGAACAGGTGCACCCTCAACTATTCAAATAAATCTGACGTTGTACCAAAATTCAAAAAAGTGTCCGTTGGTCAAACGCAAGAACAGCTTGGAACTTTATTAATAACTATTAGAAATATATATATATATATACTTTGATATATCTTACAATCAAGGACCAACAAAACTAAGTACATTTCATCCAATACAAACAGTACATAATCAAAATGACTACTCAAAAGCATATAATGTATAGAGATTATATATATAGCTTAAAATAATGAGTCAATTCATGGAGTCCATGGCCATGATAGTGCTTAGGTTCATGGGATTCATGTAGCGGTTGGAGCCAGTCATCATCTGTTGGACTATGATTCTGTTTGCCTTTTCTGTTGGATGGAATGGATCCCAAAAGGCATAGACATTCCGGTCGGGACAGAGGTTGGAAGCACGGGTACATACTCCAAGCCCATTGTATGGTCCTTGTCCACAACATGCCACCTTTGATGTTACAAAACCTGTTAAATTTACATCCAACAAAGCATTATGTTTAGCAAACATATATTTGAAAAAAATTGCATTCAAGTGGGAACAATTTAAAGTAATTACACTTTGATAGGAATTGAGTTGGAGTAAGTGAGAGTTGTGTTCCCATGTCACAACTTTCACTTATATTGGATACAAGTTCACTAGCAATTTTGAGCTGTTTCCCATTTAAATGCACTTTCCATTATGTTTTTTTAGGGTTAGGGAACGAACCAAAGGCTTGGGGGTTACTGATGAAGTCAGTGCCCATTTGCATTGCATTAACAGCTATGAACACATCAGAGCCGAGCTCTTGGTTGAGGGATTGAATCATCTGGATGAGTTCTGGGTTGAAGAGTTCAGTAGCCCGTTGGGGCTCCTCCGCGCACTGCCCATTGGTGCTTCTGCTGGCTAAAGAAGACGGAACACAACCTAGTGGCCCAGTTCCGGTCACCATTACCCTTCGGGCTCCCAATTCATATAGCCTCTGTAATACACAGGTATACCACCTTTAGTCAGAAAACCTCAAACTACTGTTAAATTCTAGAATTCACTTAGTATGTGCTAACCTTTGTTCAATTGTAAGTAAAGTTTATTTATTTAATTTTTTTTACAAATCTAAAGTGTTGGCACTTTAGATTCATTTGGGACTTGGAACATAAAAAAACATATATGCTATGTTTCAAAGTCAGATTTATCGAAGGAAGGATAAACAAGAAAAGAAAAAAAAAAAAACAAAAAAATGAAGCTAACAAAAGCTAAATTCCTCTCTTTTCTTTTGTATGGTTGGATTTGAAAAATTAGAAGAAAATGAATAGGTATGGGTAAATATATATATACATATAATTTTTGGCCACTCAAAAAAATGAATAAATTAATTTTATTTTTGTTTCTCTGGACAATTCAAACACGCTATCAATATTCAAGTAATTAATGCAAACAGTTATGAGAGACGGGACACATTTTTGTCCACAAGGCTCATCTAAATCAGCGGCGCATGAATGCCCACCACTTCACTTCCGAAACTAATGAAATGAAATATAATTATTTTTTTTTTAATCATATTTTCTAAATCACAAATAATTCGATCAATATGTGCTAGAATTTTAAAAATCTGATATCAATATTTATTAATGCTATATGGGGTGTTTTGGGAAAGTGGGTTAAAAGTCACTTCCTACCTTTTTAACTCACTTTCCTCTCTCACAAAAAAATTAAAAAAAAATCAAAAAGTAACTTTTAACTATATTCCTAAAACACCCCTATATCTCAATCGATTCTTGTCTAATATATGATCATATCAATATTTATTCTGATATAATTATTTAAACTATGAAAATCATAATGCTAATACTGTTACGTATCTAAAGAATTACCATTAGAATCTTTCGGTACTCAGAGATAAGATACCGGGAGAACTCAGGAAGAGAGTATTGGAGCCTTCTGGCAGAATATGGGGTGAAGAAGTAGTTGTTGACGAAGTCGTTGCCTCCGAGCACGATCAGAACCAGTCCTCCATTCACCAGCCGCTGGGTTTCGGCTGGCCCAATGAGCGCACTTACCCGTTCCTGATAACGCTGGAAGAATTCTAATTGCTGGCCTATCCTTATGATGTTTGCCTGCGACCCCCAAATAAATAAATAAATAAATAAATTGTGTAAACATTTCGAGAAAAACTCTAATATTACAGAAAATTTCTTCAAAATGATGCTTCAATGATATTATTTATTTTTTAAATAAAGAATCATCTCGCACCACTCTCGGTTGCACACATTATTATGTATAAAAATTCAATATGATGTGACCATAACTTTGAGGCATTACATATGCTTAAATTGCTAATAAGAGAAAGTAGTGTTACACAAATTAAAAAAAAACATAAAATACTTGTTTGGAGCGATGTGACTAAGATGTGAGTGTAGTGGCGGAGCTAGAAAAATAAATTAGAGCGGCCACTTATAAATTACAATAATATCGAAAAATTTTACAAAAATATTTCACGCAAGTTTTTACGATTGATTTCGAGAAATATTAAAAAAATAATGTTATTTATAACTAGTGTATCATGGACAATATAAAAAAATATAGATATAAGTCTTAAAATAAATTATATAATGATAAATTATTTTTTTATACAAAATTTGATTAAAAATTCAATATAATGATAATATTACGTCATCATTAGTATGTGATATTACCAACTAATAATAAATAAACACATAGAAAATAAACCTTACATGTCAAATATAACGAACAATTCAATAAATTTCATATTTTTATAGTGAGATTACTTATACTTGTATGTCAATAATAATGATATCACCGTTACATTCAAAATTTTTAATAAAATTTTCATAGATAATATGGTTTACGATAGTCTCTTCATTTTTAATCAAAACAACCATCATTATTCTCATAATTTTTAAAATGTGATCGACATTCTTTTTAATAAAATTTTTGTAATTTTTTATTTAATTTAATTTAATTTTTTTTTTATATTTGCACCCAAAAAAAAAAAAAAAAAAACCCAAAATCTAGGGGACCCGTGGTCGCTTCCGCCCTCTGCCACTGTGTGAGTGTATCCCTTAAAGCAAATGAAAATGCCTTTCAATAGTAGTACTATATACTCAAAAAAAAAAAAAAAAAAAAAAAAAAAAAAAAAAAAAAAAAATAGTGGGCTGATGTGAATGGCAGTCACAGTTAGCAAAGGTTGAAGCATTTAACAATTTTAGCGGAGTATTTAACATGTCGATTTGAACTATTTTTGAGTGATATATGTGTCAACTGACTAACCCCTTACTATTTTATTATTCACTACAAATTTTTTCAGAGATTATTTCCAATTTAATACATCCAAACTGCATGAAGGAAAGGAAAATGGAATATAAAAAATTTAACATCTTTTTTTTAATTTACTGATGTGATGCATCATTATGAAAATTTAGAGTATGTTTGGTTTGTGTTTTGAGATAAATTTTCAAAAAAAATTTTAGGGAGAAAGTTTAGAATTTTTTTTGATTTGTTTGGTTGTATATTTTAAAAATAGTTTTGGAGTTTGGGATGATTTGATATTTTGTTATACTTGAGTAGATGTGTGTGAGAGAAAAAGTGATTGAAAAGGAAAAATGAGAGAGAAAAAGTGATCGATTGATGTGTAGGAGAGATAACGTGATTTTGGAAAAAAATTTCAAAAGTTTTCTAACCAAACAAAATTTTGGAAATTTTTTCAAAAATTATGTTTTGAGAGTTAAATCAAACAAGGCCTTAGGCCCCGTTTGGGGAGTGGCTAAATTAGCCAATTAGCCAAAAAGTTACCTTTTTAGCCAAAAAGCCAACAACCCATACCAAAAAGTCAAAGATTCTTTTTTCTCTCTACTTTTTGCACAGCTTTTCGTAATTAGCCAAAAAGTCATCCCAAACATACAAGTTTTTTTTACCTACCTTTTTAGCCAATTAACCAAAAAATTACTAAATTAACCTGTTCCCAAACGAGGCCTTAGTGTTTAAAAATAGGACGCATTATAAGATAAGCATTCTAATGTGATGGTATATAACAAAGATCACAATAATTAATAAATAAATAAATAACTATATAATTACTCATTGAAGAAGTCAAACATAGAACAGTTTCATTAAAGAAGCAGCTGTTACCGGAAAATTGACAATCCATATTGTTCTTTTTTGTAGGTTCAAAACACCCATTTCCATGTTTGAACAATGAATGGAAGATATAAAATTGTTGATCACATGCAGTCTGTGCATATATAGCCACTTATTCGGAACTTTCTCGCCTTCTCTACAATGTTTGCTAAAGAGTAATGTTATTATCTCATGTGTAACACTACTCTTGGTTTGGCAATATATTACAATAGTCAAAAAGTATATAAAGTTAAAAATTATACAAAAAAAAAAAAAAAAAAAAAAAGTTAAAAATTTATTTTCTCTCTATTTTTTTGTTTTGTTTTGTTTTTTTTTTTGGTAGAAAGTTCAAAAATATTCTAAACGTATTAATTTTTTTCACTGTATATTTTAGCCAAAAAATTAAAAAATAATTAAAATAACCTATTCCCAAACCAAGTGAATCATTAATTAAAAACCAATAATGTTTTGATTTAAATGTTGCATAAAAAAAATCATAAATGCAACATTATTGCTTTGTAAATATACAAATGCCTGTAGTGAAATGAATATATATACAAGTAAATTGGTTCAACTTACAAACTGAACTCCGGTGTCATTGAGGATTCCGATTCCGGCAGAAGCAAAGTTTGCACCCACAAGTAGTTTTTGTCCGTCGAGCTCTGGGTTCAAGTATGGCAATGTGGACTCAGAGCCGAGTTGTTCACCTTATGACACACATTATTCGTGGTAAGTTCTATCTACAACAAACACATAGGATATCTTTGATTGGGTGGATTAGAGTATGTGATTGAGATTATTAATCCGTGGGTCTAATTATCCTATATTTAACAAATTTGTAGGATTATTAGTAATGAAGTAGGGGTGGAATTATTAATCCAATAGATATTAATCCAATTGGATAGTGAATACCACACTAATTTAATAGGATTATTAATACTTCACTATTAATCTTGTGAATCAAACATAATCATAAAGTATAAAAAAACAAAAACACTATTTGTATATAAATTATTGACAAAATAGTTCACAAATAAGACACTAGAAGAAAGGCTCCACATGTGAAACCCATTTTAGGCCCAGCCTCTTGTGTCTTGTTTGCGAATAATTTTATGAGTGATTTCTATACATGTGGTATAACTCTTTCTCTCACACACGTATATAAAGTGAATTCAGTAGAAAAGAAAGTGAAATGGAGAAGTTATACTGATGATATCGGGGATGTTTAAGCCATTGGAGAAGCGGCCGGTGGGGCGGTGAGTGGGATAATCGATGCCATAGGGTGGCGAGTCTGCACGTGCAGTGGTCAGTAAGTAGTTGTTGTTTCCATTGTCAACGAGCGAATCGCCGAACACGAAGAACGCTCGAGCGGCCTCTGCTTGTGGTGTATTTGTGCTGAGTACTACCACTGCTAAGGCAACAAACAAGATGGTTGAAAAAACTGTAGGACTAGACATGGTAGTGACTTATTATGTGGGCACTACTTAGGACCTCTTATGTGAAAAGGGTTGGGATGGTTTTATATATAAAAGGGTGTTTGGATAGTAAGGTTAGTAGTTGAAGATTGAAACCCTAATAAATGGCCTCTAGCACTGGCACGCATAGGGGACCAGCTGAGCAAGACAAGAGCAAGGTGAAATTTAAGCTGGGTTGAACTGAATTGAGAGAGAGGGAGAGTTTTAAGTAGGCAACATTACTCAAGTTAGCCTAAATTGAGCACCGACATTTTTCAGAGCTTGTCATGAGGGAGAGGTTCTTTCCACACACACACATATATGTATGAGAAGTTGAGCACACCAACATAACTGTGTTTAAATTTGCAGTTACAGAGATTTACAGGCTTATTTGAATTAGACAGTTATAGGATTTGACTATTACAAAAAGGGTAGTTTAAGAATAAAAAAAAATCTGTGACATCCACACCAACATCCTAGTTGGCTTCATATAATAGTATAGATATATGAAAATTTTTAAGCGTACAAAATTTGATTATAGAATTAGATATAACTCTCTCATATAAGGTGGGATCGATTAAAATGTGTGATTTCTACCTCATGTGAGAAGGTTATGTCTAATTATGTGAATAAATTTTGTACACGTAAAACAACTATCTATATATACATATGTTTTGGAGAAACGTAAGGGTTCTGTTAATGATGATAAGTAACCTCTTACCATTTCCCTGTGCCCTTTGAATTTGTGGAGACTTATTTATGAGGCAGATTGAGGAAATTCTAGATAAAGTTAAAGAGGCCATGTGAATGTATACATTTTAAAGGCCCTGTTTCCACATCTCTCTGTCACTCTCTCTCTCTGTTTGTTAGAAGAGAAGCTCTAAACGTGGTTTATTAATTGCCTCAACTTTACACGACAACAAATGTGCTTAGATAACCTACTATTTCAAACCCAATCTATAAGCTATTAATGTCCAAATACAGTACTATATACTAGGATATGTTATGTATATACTACTCATTTTATTAGGCCATAATGAACTCATTACTCACACCTGAGGCCAACTAATTATATACGTCTTTTTGTGTTATTTCTCTATATTTGAGGATTGATATGCCATTAAATGACAAAAAAATTCAAGACCCATATAATTCATTTAATATATGAGCAATACTAGGTATTATGAAAAAACTTTCATGAAAATGATCATGAAAGATTTATGATCCTTGGATTACACTTAAAACAAAGCACCACCTAGTAATCAAGGTAATCCAAGGGTCATAATTCTTTCATGATCATTTTCATGAAATTTTTTTCATGATCCCTAACTTTTCTCTTAATATATAGTTGCCTGCATTTTTCATTAGTTGTTAATAAAGAAATAATATTCACACTCCTTTTACTCTCTGATGTCTTTTTTTTTTTTTGGTTATTTTATTTCCAACAGAAAGAAAGTGAGAATATTATTTCTCTGATAATAAAAGATAATTATATATATAGTTTTGCCCAAAAAGTGTATAAATGCCATCAACACTACATTCTATCTACGTTTAAATCGTACTTTCAAGTAGGAATTTGTGGAGATAAAGGAAATAGGAAAGTAAGTGTGTTCATATTAGTCGCATTTGTTTACGATAAAATGGATGATATGCTTGTTTTTGAAAATAGACCATTAATGTTTTTTAGTAATAAATGTAATAAATTAAACAAGTTACGATTATTAAATCAACCTAATTTTTTATGTAAACGATATATATAAAAGATTTTACAAATTAAATGATTTGAATATCAAAATAGAGCTCATGATAACCACACCCTCCAGTCCACTAGTCGACTAGAGGGAAGCTCAGCCCATATATACCATGGGTTGATGTTGACCATCGGACTTTTCCTAAGTTACTAAAATGGAGGTGAAAAGGAGAGGACAAAGTTTTAAATGGTGGGAGAGTACAGTAGTACTCATGAGCCTTTGCTTCTTTACCTTAAAAGTCCAAAGAAGTCTCTGTTTGGACAGTTTTCTGATTTTTCACTAGAAGTAACTTCCTCCTGAGGCTGTGGTGTGGAGCTCTGTGACCCATTATTATTTGGTATGAAATCTTCTTCATGCGGCTGCTTTTAATGTGGTGGTAGATGTTGTTGGGATTTGATCTAATTCAAGGCTGGGCTTTAATGTCCCTCCCTCCCTCCTCCAAGTATTTTCCTGAGAAAATTCACCCTCTGTAACCCTACCCTTTTTTGGTTTGTGGTTGACTTTAAAAGAAAAAAGGGCAAATTATATTTCACAACTGCCAACTATAAGTCATCATTTTACCCTGTCAATTTAATCCTTTGTTATCATTCTAATATGATAGGGGGATTTGGTGATAGCCCTCTCATTATCTAATTTGTCTTTCAAAAAGATAAGAATTATATAAATACTTTCAAAACCTCTTGATATTTTAAAACTTATTTTTTTTACTATATTACTTTCATATTTATCAGCTCTCCTATTAAACCATCTTCACTATGTATTTCAGAGTAAAATTTTACTTTATGTACCTAATGGTGTTAACACATTAATCTACACAATAGTTAGACATTTTATAGGAACTCCTACTAATATATATTCTCGCATACATAATCAACTTAGTAACCTGACCTGTCCTACCTTAAGTGATTTTAGATGGTATAAAGATGTTTTTACCTCTAGAGTTATGTTAAGAGAAGACTGTACTAAATCATTTTGGAAAGAAAAATTTATTAATGGATTACCTGATTTATTTGCTCACAAAATTAGAGATGTTCTTAGTCAACCTACTGGAATAATTGAATATGATAATTTAACCTATGGTGATATAATTAGCACTATTCAAAAAGAAGGATTAAGAATGTGTATTGATTTTAAACTTAGTCAAAAAGCTCAAAAAGATAAGCACAAGGCTAAATATGAATTAGGAAATTTCTGTGAACAATATGGTTTACCTCCGGTAGCACCCTCTCGTAGGAAACCACATAAACATAGTAAACATAGACACAAATATTCAAATAAATACAAAAAGAACTATTCACCTTCTATTCAGAGTAAAATTTTACTCTGAAACTAAAATAAAATTTTACTCTGTATAAAAGTAAAATTTTACTTTGAATAAAAGTAAAATTTTACACTCTGAAACTAAAAGTAAAATTTTATTCTGTATAAAAGTAAAATTTTACTCTGAAAAACAAGTAAACTGTGAGATTCTGAAGCTAAAAGTAAAATTTTACTCTGTATAAAAGTAAAATTTTACTCTGATTCTGTCAAATGAAAAAAACAGAGCAATAGAACCAGAATGAAATTTTACTCTGGTTCTATCAAATGAAATTCGATCATTCACAACCACTGTTCTTCTGTTTCTTCACAGTTACTTGCCTCTTTCGTATCACCTCTTTGGCTCCTCTGTTATCTATTACATATACACAATCCATATTGCTCACTCACGACACAAAAATTTATCAAAATCAAAAATAATTTTACAATAAAAAGTTGAGAGAACATAGTAACAACTCATCAATAGATCAGTTTAAGAACTTAACAACACTATCCAAATGAAAAATCTCTCACACACACACACACACACACACACACACACACACACACACATATATGAAAAATCTGAAGAACTGTGTTCAAATATGAAAATTTTGAACAGTCGCACGATTCGTCTTTGTACTCTTTCACAATTCGAATTCTTTGTCGAAAACTTGATCTAACAGGTCTCTCTTCTACTAAAAAATCATTCAAATCTCCGATCTTAAAGACTCAAAACATACATATATAGATATATATATATATATATGTAGACACCCCATTTTTGACCGTCCTCAAGACTTGGACGTCACTGTTGGAACACTCGGTGATTATCCATGTGTGTGTTCGTTTGGAGTTCCCGGAGTTCTCGGCTCGCGTGCCGTGCCTCAGGACCTCCGAACTCGACCGTTTGTGTTTGGTTTTGCACCAAACACCTGTGATTTGCCTTTGAGGGCGGGAATGCCTTCGAGGCATCCCCACACACCAACCGGGGCTAGAGGCTACCTACTGGTCAGAAGTTGTCACTGCACTATATTGTGCGGTCGGCACTATTTTTTGTGCCGGTCGGCACTGTTTTGGGCGAAATGACCATTTTGCCCTGCCGACCACTGTGCACTTGCTTGGTGAGATATTTTCTCACAGCTGTTTGCAACTTGTTTCCCCTCCATACACGTGTATGGAGGGATGGGCTTGCTTAGTGGCCAAGCTTGTAAGCTTTTGGCCTATAAGAAGGAAGCTCTCCCTCTTGGCTTGAGGGTTAGCAATTTTCAGAAAGTTAGCCATTGTTAGAGAGTTGAGAGCTCTGGTTTTTAGGGTTAGAATAGATATAACTTCTATATCTCTCCCATTCTCTTGTTTAACTAGGTGTTTTGTGCCTTACTTTTGCACACTAGCACCTAGTGTCCCACCTTTCTCTTGGTCCAGAGGTTCTAGAGGTTAGTTTTTGGTGATTCTTGACTGGGTTGGAGCTCAAGGGACCAAGCACAACAACCTTTGTGAGGGTAGTCAACAAGGGTAAGAAACTTAAACTTTATTCCCCATTTTTGCAACTTGTTTTTACCCAGTTTAAAATAGTTTTTGAGCTTAGTGTTTGGCACATAAAAGTTCTGTTTTTAAGTCCTCTTTATTGTATATTAAGAGTGCTTTGTGGTTTGAGGAACTTTGATCACCTTTAGGCCTTGAAAAGGGCACTTTTTGTGCCATTTTGGAGAGATCCGAGATTTTGGTCTTGGGATCTCTTCACCACTGTAATCTTGAGGGATTTCAGTGGTGAAGAGCATGCCTTGAAGTCTCAAGAAGGAGAGGGCCACCCCCTCTCCTTGATGTCCTTGAAAAGGACAAATCTTGCTCTTTAAGAGAGTTCCATGTTTAGTTGTGCATTGAGCATGTTTTGGTTGTTTATCATGCTTATATTGCCATATTATAGCATGCTCTCAAGTGGGTTTTAGTACTCTTTGCATGATTTGCATAGTTACTTTGTAATGCCTTTTATGCCTTAACATGTCTAGCTTGTTAGCCTTTGTTTCTAGCATGTTTTAAGCTTGGACTTGTGAAGATTTTGTGCTCATATTACCATGTTTTAGGTCTGTCCATAAGCATTTTGGTCAATCTTAGCATGTTTAATATAGTCCCTTTGCATTTGGCTTGTTGGCCTTAATATTTTGGATGTGTAGCATGCCATGCTTGCTTTGTTTTGATGATTTGGAATCATTTCATATGTTATTTCAGTCCCCTAGAGGTACATGTATGTTTACATTGCATGTCTCTTTGTGACTTCTTAAGCTTGTGTTAAGTGCCCTATGTTTAGGCCTTATTGCATGCCTTAGATTACTTTCTTCCTAGATGCCATCTAGGTAGTCGTTTAGGCTTAGTTTTATGTGTTAAAACTTTGTCTTTAAGTGCTTGAATATTGCCATGTATGATTGTGCATAGGTATAGTTCAATGCCCCTTGGCTTGCCTCAAAGCCTCGGGCCATTCATTGCATGATTAGCTTATTTCGTTGCTTGATTTGGCATCATTTTATAGCTGATTTCCAGAGCTCATACTACATGCAAATAGTCCATGTTTAACTCATTTCAAGTGTGCTTGAATGTTGTTTGTTATGCTCAAGTGTTGGTGTCTTAATGTGTGCATGTGTGCATGTATGTTTAGACCCCATCTTTAGGCATTTTGGCCACTGTTCTTGGGCCTTTTAGAGCTGTCCAATTCATGTGCAAGTCCATTCCTACTTTGCTTTGCATGCTTGTATGTTTATACAACAATATTCTCGCATTGCATTGTCATATTGCACGCTAGATGACATGCTTAGGGTTGCATTGGCATTGTGCATGCCAAGCCTCTTGAAGTGAGTTTGATGGAGGTTTGGCACCTTTGTTTGCATTGCATACATTTGAAATCAAAGTTGCACTCTTGGTTCTTAGGGCCATCACGCATGGAAATGCGCGATTGCAGGCTCGAATCGAGGCACATGCCCTCTTAAGTCCATAGCATGATTTGGGATGTGTTTTGGTGCATATATACCTTGAATTGCATTGCCTTGCCTTTTGTTCCCTCTGCTGCTGTGAGTTGCAGGTTCTGCAGGGACTTTGTGCCGACCGGCACTTTTTAGTGCCGAATCGCCGCCATCGGGCAGCCGATAAGGAAATTCAACGCCATGATACCTTCTTCACCGATGGCTAATCCTCCAATGGTGGTGATCTCCAATGCCCTGAGAGGCATCCCTGAGATTTGGGCAATTTTCTGAGCTGAAGAGCAGAGGAAACAGAGGCAACCCGTGCACGGCAGTGTGATTCCGAGCGAATCCCGGGCATGCGCTGCAGTTAGCCCTCATCCCGAGGCGTTTAATGCTTAATTAGATTAATTAGTCAGATTAATTAATTTGGTTAATTTGTAATATTTAAATTAGCTAGTTTAATTAATTATTTATTTGGTTTTGTATATTTATTTGGTCCCTCCGAGTGAGAGCGAAAAATGTAATAAGTGTGTGTGAGTGGGTGTATGTCTTCCAATCCCCATTTCTTTCTATCCCTTTTATTTACCTACTTATGGTAGATTAAGGCACGTCTACTTCAACATATCCTATGCAACGCATGCGTGCATTTCATGCATTTGTTTACATGCACCGGGCTCGGTACATCATACAAACTGCATTGCAATTTTCAATTCCAAATTGAACACGCATACGTGAATCTTTTCACATGCCATGTTTAGGGTTAGCCGAGCCTACTCTAGATTGCATTTATGCCTGTGTTGCATTAGCCACTTAACATGAACTAGGTCATGCATGTTTTGCTAACTAGTTTACTGTTTTGGCACGGAGTACGATGTAAGTCTTTTTGCTTTAGCATATCGCATGCGTGTGATTGTTTGCCATGACAATAGGATTGCCATGCGGCTAAATGCTTACATGATAAACTGTTTGTATGCCTGTGGGTGGAGGTTGGATTGCCTGAGTTGGAACAACTCATTGAAATCCGTATTTTAGCCTACTTACGAGTAGCAAAATCTAACACGTTTTTCGAGACAAAACGGATATGCAATGTTTATTTCCAAGTTAGGTAATCTAGTCTATACTTTTGTGTTGTGCGCATCACATAGTAAATCTAGGTTAATAACCGGAATAAGAACGCATAAAGTTTTTTTTAAAATCGGATATCACGGTTAGTAGAGGCCGGTCTTGGACCGAAAGCGAAAGTGCTCATAAATGACCTTCCCGATCGCACCCAAGCTCCGAGCCAAGACACTTTGGTTATGACGGACATGTGGCCTTCGGCACCGAGTCAGGGTTTCCTAAATTTCCCAAAAATAAAATATTTAGGTGGCGACTCTGTAATCTGGCAAAGCAGTCCATGTTTGGCACTACTTTTCAAAAAAAATCTGTTTTCTCAAACGATTTGCCGGATTTGGACTCTTTGGTTCAGACTTAGAATCGCGACACAAAAAGTCCGAATCAGAGTGAAGCCCAGCGCGTCTGATTTCTGGCGACTTCATTGGGAGTTTAGAGAGCTTGACTCGAACTCGTGATATCCTGTTTTGACTACATTTATGTGTCTCTTTGCATTGCATGTGCATTGGTGCGCCTAGGACACCGTGTTGGTCATCTGCTATTCCTGAGCGGTTTCTTTGGAGGCTTGTCTTGTCAAGGCATGTCCATAAGGTCGACGGTTGCGGGCTCTGCAAGATAGAACACAAACCGGTTTTCTGGGCACCCTTCGACCATTCGACCTAGTGCATATCGAAATCCATAGTGACCAATCCAAGCTAGGACAAAGTTGCCCACCGATATAGGTTGTTTGAAACCGGCGTGCGTAGTGAAACCCTAGCTCGACAAAATAGGACGAAACCCTACCCCAACATAGGGGTGTATTGGCTCTCATTTACTTGTTATGTGCTCTTAGAGTGTATCTCACAGGAATGCATATACCGCTTGCAAATCAATATCCAACCCGAGGGCACTAGTATCGTTGTTGGGAATCGCTTATATCCGTGGTATCAAGACAGCTTTGAACAAGAAATCTGGGGAACAGTGATCGCCAGATAGTACCGTTGTTCTGCACACTGTGTTTGATCCTGTCTGGGTGAAATACCGCCTGCTTTCCGCTTCGCCAAATTCATGAGTTGATCCAGAGCGCTTAGTGTCTTCTCTTGCCGAGGCAGATCAACATGACGCAGAACTCAAGAGATTGTGGTCATGACGGCGCATTGAGTCAGAAACCATCCCACGTAGTGATGCCGCTGCTGATATGCAGACCCGCCAGTCACCCGCCGCACAACCACCGACTCCCAGCTTCTATCAGCTCATGAGCCCACCACATTTGAGTTAATGGGGATGATAGGTGATCTCCAAAGGTCTATGGCGACCTTGCTTATGGGATGTCAGCCCCACCACCGGTTGCACCATATGCCGGAAATTTCGAACCCCAAGAGCCCCCGTTGCTGGGGCGAATTGTGATCGAGCTCAATCAGTCGGAGATGACCTTCACCCACAACAGTGATGTACCAGTACCAACCCAAACCTCTCATCAGGCCGAGGCCAGAGGCAAAGATAAGATGAAAGCAGATACCCCATTGAACAACCTAGCTGGAAGAGAGGCTTTGAAAGCCGGGGGAATGAATAAGCAGCAGGTATCCGCAGTTATGACCAAAGCTATGGAGAATGCCTTCCCCACCCCGCCGAGGGCGATCACGACGAGAGAATCGGACAGCCCCGCCATGCCAAAACAAATTTCTCCCATTCCCAATCCTCACGGAAAGAATCAAACCCAAGGTCAAGACTCCACCCATTCGCCAAGACATCTAGCAGAGTGTTCAGTTCAAAGTACTGCCGAGGGCGCAGGCCTTCCATCCTCTTTACATGCCTTTGTCTAGGCACTTCGATTTTGGCCAAGAAGGGCATCTTACACCTCTCGATCCTAGGCCACTCCCCAAACCCCTTCCATGACCATGATGCCACTCAAGATCGTTATGCGTACCATCAACACCGCCATGCTATCGATAATCGCTCCGCCCGCCACGAGGTACAAGACTTGATTGATAATGAGATCATCCTTCCGCCAACCTCGCCAAGTCAATTACTACGGAGTTCTTGGACTACGAGGATACAGATACCAAGGCACAGATATCATGAGTATGTGATCGAAGATGAATCGCTCAAGGGCAACATTTGGTACATTTTGATGTGGTGTTTGGCACGCAATTTTGAGTACCCGCCGATGCTAGTTTTGTAAATCCCGACTTGGGTGTCGAGTCTTGCTTTGTTGTTAAGTTTGTCTCATTGTTTTGAGACATCCTTTTGCTTAAGGGTCCGCTCTAATTGTAATGAGTCAATCCTCTTCTCAGATAGAATGTTAGGTGACTTCGGGTTGTTGCCTCAAGCACCGCTTTTGTTTTGTAATTACTTTTGCTTTCCTTTTGGGTCTCTTTGTTGGAGCCAATTTACATCCGGAACCTAAATGAAACAAATGGCTACCGTGGTTCCCATGTTTATTGACCGGTTGGGCTAGTTGTGCCAGAGAATTGAATGGAGTGACAACAAGATTCCGCCGCTTTTGTGCCCTAAAGATTATTGCTTTGACTTAAGTTTTTCAAAACTTTTTTGAACACTGTGGTGAAAACGAAGAGGAAGGAATTCCTCGGGTTTTTGCAAAATTTTGATCACATTGAGAGAAAGAGAGGCATGCTAAGTTGTTAATGAATGAAATCATGCTTGTCAGCGTGAGTACTGAAAAGGATCCTGGTCCGATCCAGACTGGTTCCACACTATCTTCTGTGCGAGAGGTTTGCCGTTTCCTTGAAAGCTTTCAAAAAAAAAAAAAACAAAATATTTTGCACAATTAATGCGAAGACCTGTGTGGAATCGCTCTCGAGATCGTGCAGCCCAGGATCGCTCCCAGTCTCATAATTTAGTTTCGTCTGTTGCAAACCCGGGATCGGTTCAAGACGATCAGTGTCACGAAACGCCTGTGTGGCCCAATTCGAAGTAGCCCTCGAACGAGAGGCATCAACGTCAGATCAAGGAGATCAGATCCCACCAAGCAAGGTTCATTCAGCGACCATGATGGGTTCTTCTGCAAAATCAACAGCCACTCTCTTGGATACAGATGGCTTCAAAACCCCAAAACCATTTGACATGGACTTGATAACACTTCTACCCTTTGAGAGGCTCGCTGGGCCGAAAACCCGAAAGGGCGGCCCAGGCAAAAGTTAGAGCAAAAAAAAAAAAAAAAAAAAAAAAAGATACAATACAAAATACAAAAAAGAAGAAGAAAAAGAAAAAAATGAAGAAGAAAGAGAAAGAGAAAAAAGAAAAAAAAATGAAGAAGAATGGAAAAAGAAAAACAAACAAAGCTCGCAAGGTCGAAAACCTGCAACAGGCGCCTTGGCAAAAATTAGAGCCTGAAAACAGCGAAGGTTAAAATACCCGAGTGTACCTTAACCCGAACTATGTAAGGCTTGATTCCCATGTTTGGGATACGTAGGCAACTTCATCCTGAAGTCCAAATTTCAACGCTTATAGCGCCCCACCATGTCATGGTTTTGGTCACTTGCCTCCTCCTAATCCGACGCCTTTACATAAATCTACCGAATTGCGTGATCAATTCTCTTGAGCCCAACCACCAACACCTCCGGGTGATTGTGTCCATATATTGATTCAAGCCATCTTCGACGCCTCCGTCCGAGGGTCCGATCGTCATCAATAAGGAGTGATGCCTGAGATGCCGCGGCATCATCCAAACAAGGGCAACTTTCCGCCACCCATTGCCATCCATGTCCAAAAGTTGCCCTAAGTTACCATTCAAACTAGGGGCAACTTTCCGCGCCATATTCCCTTCAAGCAAGGGGCAATTTTCCATTGCCTCCGATCCGAGGTTGCATGTCTCGAGGGTAAGTTTCATGCTTGTTGAGCATCGTTTATTTGCAAAAATAGTTTTTGAAAAATTTTCGCTGAGGTTGACTTATTTTCTCAAAAAACTTTTCCATCTTTAAAATTGGACCATGTTTGGACCCCAAAAGGAGAATTTTCAGTGCTCACAGTCCGATTCGCATGATTTTCAAATCAAAAATGAAATAAGTGTGTTAATCCGACTCTCATTTTGATCAAAACTGTTTTAAGGAGAAAACAAAAAATGGTCAAAATAACGAACTAGGGGCACGATTGAGTCAGGTCCTCTGTCTTCCCCCCGTTAACCGGATTGCCCGAGAGGCACCCCCATCTACCAAAAGAAATAGCATGAGCTAGTCGTGGTCGGCATGAACCCAAGAACTTCCTATTCATCTCATTCACCCTGGAGGGATGCAAAATGAGAGAATAAAGAATAGAGAGGAGTAAGTTGAGAGAAAAGTGAGAGAAGGGTTTTTGTGAGAAAAACCGAGCCTGAGGGTTGAGTGATGTGAGAATCACGCAAATCAGAAAGGGTGGGAGGTGTACCCGGAGGAACTGGCTCCTCGAAAGTTTCAGGTCCCTTTTAAACACGTCTGTGTGTCGTGTCTTTCGATTTGTCGGTTGCAATTTTGGATTTGAGTCTTTCCCAAGTATGTCTTGTCATGTTAGGTCGTACGCCTTTTGTTTCTTTGATTGAGTCTGTCTCGTCGTGTTATGTGGGAGGTTCGATACCCCGGTTGAAAACCCGTCTTCTTCCAAAAAGGTAATCGCTTGTGCTCAGAATGCTTTGCCATTCTCCACATCCGTGCAAAGTAGGAGAAGGAAGGGAAAATTTGGAACATCCGAGTGTGTTTCAACTGCAACCGTATCGGTTTTGTGATCCGTCTTGTCAGATTGGGTTATTCATTTAAGGTTTGCTGTGGGCAGAATGAACCGAGTATTGTATCGCAGGCCGTATGTAGCCCCAATCCTCAGCAGAGTATGGGTTATATGTTCGGATTGAGCAATGGTTTGTATTGAGCCGTTTTGCTGCTTAGTTGGTTGGTTATTTGATTATCACAGTGCAAGTGTTCAATTATCAGATACAAATCGATATCATTTACATTTGAGGTGTAGTATGATGCAATGCGATGCAAAGTATGAAATGTGCAGGTATACGCAGACATACAGATATAACACTCTTTTAGACAAAAAGTTTGTTTTATATATAATCTTTTCCAGTACATAGTTTTGAAAAGCAAAAACCTGCCTGCGGCAGTACATAGTACTCTATCTACCAAAAAGAGAAAAGTACAAGAAAAGAAATAAGGAAAAGAAGCAAAGAAAATCATCATCATCGCCAGAGGCCTCATGCCTAAGGGTCCTCGCCTCTTCCCGGCGAAGCACAAAAGCATCGTCGGATCACATCCTTTCGAGCCCGACTTGAGCTATCCGGTCTCCTCCATAAATGACTCGATCCCCTCTCCGACTCCCCATCTCACAGGCTGGGCTCGTGAGCTGCTCCCCACATGACCACGTCCCCTCTCGCGAGGGAATATCCCGCCATCCCGTAGAGGCGGAGGCCAGTGGAAGCAGTGTCACCCCTTTGGAGGGATCGGGAAAGGAGGTGAAAATACAAAGAACAAACACATCGTAAAGCGTGGCGGTTTATCAATGAAGAATCACGATGTATGAGTACGATGTAATGAATCTAGTGGCGGTTTATCGATGCGAATCGATGTATGAGTACGAGTGTGAATGCGGTGAGCAGTTTATCAAGATAGAATCGATTATGAGTGCGGTGTGTGAATACCGTGAGCGGTTTATCGATCTGAGAATCACGGAGCGGTTTATCGATTTTTGTGCGAGTATGATTGAGGCGTGGTCGATGAGAACATCTGCGGCAAGCCGAGGCGACAAAGCATCGAGAGTCATTGCGGCATCCCCAAAGGGGAGGCATTCAACTCCTGGTAGCGGGTATACTCGAAGGAAGCACGCAAAAGTATTAAATACATCAAGATACGTGGGATATCTGAATGAGTGAAATGAAATAACAATGCAAGATGAGAATACAAGTATACGTCTGGGAGGCAAGTCAGAATGCCACCAACTCGTGACCCGGTAGGAGGAGAAAGGATCTGGTAGGTCTCCCACTGCCTCTGACGTCAATATAGTAGTAGGCGAGCAGCCAACCGCACCTCGTCCCCTCTGCGCCCACTTGCCTTGGACTCGAGCTCGAGCCATTGTGGCGGTCCCACTCGCCCCCACTCTACTCGAGCCGGCGCCAGGTCTCTCTGGATCACTCGAGAGCCGGCTCGGGGCGCATCAAAGAAGGTCCGGAATAATCGCCCTCGCCCCTGTGCATCCACATCTATGGCCCGCCAAGGGTGTAGTCCTCCATCTGCTGCAGAAAACCTCTCGGTGTCCCTCATGTGCTCGGGAGGTGGATCGAACCATCTGCTCGGCAATCCAGTGCAGACGCAAGCGCTCACCAGTACCAGGCAACAGGCCGGGCCCTCCAGAGAATCCGGTAGCGAGGTCTCGGTGGCGCCAAAGATATCTATCTCGTATCACCGTGGGAGTGGAGCCCACTACCGCGGTGACTGAAATGAAATACTGATTGATTATCTCTTGATATAGAAATGTACGTGAAAGCGAAGCTTAAAGCGAATTTGAAGTAAAACGACCTCGAGGGGGTGATGGTGTCAAAGAAATGGCGGAAGAAGCTAAAAAGTGTCGAGGCCTCGGACACATCGCCCGTCATAACGGCGAAGAAGGGACAACGGAGGGGTCTCCGTCTCGTCTTAGCTCGATCTGGGGAAGTAGGCATACACCCACAAATACCAAAAGCAGACGTCGACGATTATCGAGAATAAAGCGAGTCTGAATAGCGGGAATAACAGTGTGTTGTGCTGATGTATTGAGCGGTGTCAGTGTGAATAGTATACTGATCGATTAAAGCGGTATGTGTGTGCGTGTATGCGATTATCTGATGAAGTGTAAAAGCGGAACAACGATGTGTGCAGGTACGAGTCTGAAAATCAAATGTAAATGAAATGGCGAAGAAGACATACCTCGGGCTCGCCAAGAGCCCGAAAGCAACCGCTGCCCACGGAGCGAGCTCATGTACACAATCCGTCGGGACGTCCACCGATCTGTTGAGAAGCGAAGCCGCAGTGTTCGCCGATCGGCGAATAGGGTGGTCCCTAGCAAAAACATGAAGCCGCGTGCATACCTCTCGGGCCTCTGAGTCGCCAGACGCGTCCACCAAAGATGGTCCGCGACTTTTCAGCGCACCTCAAACCAGGAATAGCGGACGAACCCTGGATGAACAAGCGGCGGCGCCTCGAAAACAAATAAACTGGCGGCGATCCACTCGTCCATGTCCGTGTCAAAGGGGATCGGATCACCCCCCACCCCGATGCCAGTGAGCATCGAGAAGTCGAAAGGGGTCATCGTCATGTCCCCGGTCGCCGATAGATGAAAAGAATTGGTGGTATCCCACCACCTCTCTGCCAGAGCGGCAAGGAGAGGTCTGCAGTAGAAAGTCTGGAAAGTCCCTGGAAGGTAAAGCCGGCCCGATCCACAATGCTAACGGCGTCAGGCGGCTCGATACCAATCACGGCGAGAATGTTCCCATACCCGCGGAGAGTATGGGAGTCTCCCTGTGATCAAGAAATTGCAAAGCCATATGAAGATATACAGTTGGTATAAATCTAGTATGCGTGCAGATTATCTTTAAAATTCAAGCAGATATCGGGCTTCAGTGAACTGCGGTGGAATACGGCCTGTTATGTGTCAGTGTGTTTTGTAAAGGTTAGCATGTAGATACGGTGCATGTGTGCACGTTTTCCAGATTCAAGCAGATATCAGGTTTCGGCATACCAGTGGGTGGGTTACGGCCTGTGATATGTCAGTACTCCTATGAGGATCAGTGTAAACAACGTATGATGTGTTCGTGTGTTTGTATAGTTTTGAGCAAAATTGGCATGCGTGCGGGTTTTCAGATTCAAATAAGCACCGGGTGTCGGTGAATTCGCAGTGCAGTGTGTGCCGTGTTTGGGTGATCCAGACTAGTGAAGTATGTGAGCATGCACGTCGGTTCTAAACAGGTGTCAGTTATGAGGTTGTCTAGAATCAACTACAGTTCAGTACATCGGAACTAAGCAGTTAATGGGTTCAGTTAGCTATGGCAGTTGACAGGAAATCCTACATTGTGGAAAATAAAAGACTAGAAGGTTACCTCGGTGGCGCCAGCAGACAAGTGGGAGGCCGGCTCGCGTAGCAGAAGCTCTGGATCCAAAACTCTGTCGAAGCCGCGGAAGTGGCGGAGTCCATCGGGTGGTAGCACGTGAATGGCCGGGCGATAGGTCGCCGGATCAAACGGGCGCTCGCTCAACGGGAGGAGCTCGACCCCGGGGTCCATCTCATGGTCCGGGGGAGTCCCGACATGTGGAACATCATCGGCCATGGTAGTGGTAGCGAGAAAATGGCCGGAAAATGAGAAATGGGTCGGAAGGCGAAAAGTCAACTGGGAAGTCAACCCCGAGAGGGTCGAAAATGGCCGGAAGGGTCGGAATGTGAAAAGACACAAGAATGAAGAGAAAATCGAGGGGAACAAGTCCCGAAAAGGCGAAAATAGCAAAAGGGACACCGAAATGGAGAAATATTCGGTTCAGAGTGTTCAAGCCAAGGTATCGCGAATCGGACGGACAAGCAAGCGTGAAAACGCGAAATCGATGAAAAAGTGAGAGAGAACACCCTAGAGAGAGAGGAAGAATTTTTGGTGTGGAAGTAAGAAAATAGGGCTAGGGTGCCCTATTTTATAACACCCGTGGCAAATTGTCAAAACTGCCCCCGATCAGCTATTTTTGGCCGGTCGGCACTATTTTGTGCCGGTCGGCACATTTTTGTGCCGATAGATGAGTTCATCCAGCCGGTGGCAGCCGGTGATCACCCCACCCAGCCGGTGGTGTTCCCAAGGCCATGTTTAGGCAAATTGATGAGTTTTAGGTCTTCATAGCTCAAGAAAGTGCAATAAAGTGCATCTCCGATGTTCAACTGGCCTCCGTTTCGACTTCGGACTGTGTCTTCTGTGTGTGGCACTCAAATTCAAGCGAAGATTGTATCCTTTTGTATCCTTTTGACATTTACAGAGATCCAAAAGTTACCCCGTGTGCGTTGCGCACATTCATCGCATTCCCCGGCGCATCGTGTTGCGCCATCTCGCACATCTCTTGCGACTTGCACTGTCTTGCATTGTCATGTGGCAGGCATGTCATACTGCCTCGTTTTGCATTTCCATCTCCATCCAATGAGGTACGCGTGCCTCATGTGCATTTCGTTTTCTATGGGGGTCCGGCGGGACCGAAAACACGCACGGTCCGGCAGGACCAAAAACACGCACGGTCCAGGAGACCTTAAATCCTCGGAAGGTGCAAGACCTTCGGCGCATTGAGGAGCACCTCGTTACATTCATTTCGCATTTCATTGCATCTCGAGGCACGTACGCCTCGTTTTGCACTTCATTGTCCATCCAATGAGGTACGTGTGCCCCATTTCGCATTTCATTGCATCTCGAGGCACGCGTCGCCTCGTTTACACTTCATTTTCCATCCAATAAGGTATCGTGCCTCTTGTTTCATTTCTCCTTTACTCGCATTGCTTTTGCATCACGTGTGTCACATTATGCAATTGCCCCCGCGATCTGGCGAGACCTTAAACACGCTGGTCGGCGGGACCAAGAATGCTTGATGCGACGAGACCTTAAACACCTTGACTACATTGCCCGTGCTTTATTACAAGCACTATCATGCATTGCACTTTGCACCGTTGCCTTGGGGTCCGCGAGACCTTAAACACGCCCGGTCTAGGAGACCTTAAATCCTCGGGAGGTGCAAGACCTTCGGTGTGTTAAGTCGCCCCTCATTGCATTTGGCGCGCATTTCATCGCGCCGTTTAGCGCACCCTCATTTGCATTTCATTTTCCATCCTTTGAGGCACGTGTACCTCATTGCACTCCATTTTCCATCTTTTGAGACACGCACGTCTCAATTGCCCCATTTTGCATCGCATGCTCTTGAATACTGTGTAACAGTTGCCCCCCGGTCTGGCGAGACCTTAAACACGCTCGGTCTAGGAGACCTTAAATCCTCGGGAGGTGTAAGACCTCCGGTGCATTACAAGAGCACCTCATTGCATTTGGCATGCATTCCATAGCGTTGTGTTGTGCACCTCATTGCATTTGGCATGCATTCCATCGCATTGTTTAGCGCACCTCATCGGTTGCCCCCCTAGGTCGTGAGACCTTAAACCGCTCATTGCGTTATCATGCATCTCGGCCGGCGTGGCGCATTTCAAAAAAATGCATTGTCATGCATACGTTAGCATCGGTCTAGGAGACCTTAAATCCTCTGAAGGTGCAATTCCTTCGGTTTTGTCGTGCCGAACGACTTTTCGGTGGTCCGTAAAGCCACCGCCTATGCTCATGTGAGTTCCTAGAAGATCAACTGGGACGGTGAAAACTAGAGTTCGAACGGCTTATGCCTAGAACGCAAAGGTTCGGAATTTCCGAGACTAAAGTCTGGTTTAAATACCCAGGGGGATGTACCCTCGGCTTGAAATCTGTATGGTAGCCCCATAGGTTGAGGCGGCGTGTCTACGCCTCAATTCTGGATACTGAACCAACCTAGTGTATCGCCCGGTTGGTAAGATAGGGAAAATCGCAATCATAGTCATTGCATCAACATGCATTGTCATGCATCATTGTAAAAGAAACATGCATATGTCATGCATCATTGAAGTATAGTGCATATGTCATGCATTTTTTGTAAATACCCATATCTACTGCATTTAGCTTGCGTGCATCCATTGCATCACCTCCATCTATGGCTTGCGCCTTTCCAAATTGAGCTTGGTCTGGTATGTGCCCATATTTTTCGTGTCGAAACACAGTCGTCGAGCTTTTGTGTCCGAGCCTTGAGGGTAGCGGCACCGCTTCTGTGTTAGACATGGTTTGTATGCGTACATGCCTTTCCTAGGCAAGACTTGGTTTGGCCCGCGTGCCATATCCATTGTATCCACCTCCATTGCATTTAATTGCATGCATCCATTGCATCACCTTCCATCTATGGCTTGCGCCTTTCCAAGTTGAGCTTGGTCTGGTATGTGCCCATATTTTTCGTGTCAAAGCACAGTTGTCGAGCTTTTGTGTCCGAGCCTTGAGGGTAGCGGCACCGTTCTTTGTGTTAGACATGGGTTGTATGTGTACATGCCTTTCCTAAACAATTTGGTTTGGCCCGCGTGCCATATCCATTGTATCATTTATCCATTTCCATTACATTGTAGTGTAATTGTTGCATCCGGCATTAGGATCATTGTTCTTTCATCGGTGGTCGTCACTTATGTCAATCCACCCAATACTTGTTCTTGTGTCGTCGCGAAGTACTCATAGATCGGACATCGATCTATGGGAGACGGACTTGTTACCTCCATCAATCTATTTGACATTTGTGAGGTTTTGAACGCTCATGATTGAATCATGATTCAATTGCCTGCATGTAGTTCGCATTTAGTTTTAATTGCACTACATTTTCATTTGCATTATCTATACATAGTTTTGTATATATTGCATATCATTCAAGATTCACATTGCATATGACATGCATGTTGCTAATCATATTGTACTGTTAAGTTTGTTTTCTTTCCAGCATCGATATTGTATGTACAGCTCATTTACATTGGTGAAACCGGACGAGTCGCCAGTATTGTATCTCTCCGTGAGACGTTTGAGAATTGCATAATTCTCTTACATCCTTTCTACATTGTAGTGTAGATTGCATGTTAGCTTATAAGCTGCATGTGTGCCTCATTCTGACTTTCTTTGCATGATCATAAGTTATGCTTGGCTTCTTGCATTTTGGTTGCACTTTGCCCCGCCTACTGGCGCATATCTTATCGTTGGCATGTGTGCCTCTTGCATGAACTTTGGTTTGATTCCTTAAGGGATACGAGGCGCTTGCGAGTTCAACCATTTGCGCTTTGCATGTTTGTCCAAGTCTTGACCTTGTCAAAAATGGGTCGCCTCAGGCTTTGACATTCACTCCGTCATTGTTATGACTTTCGAGTTCATCAAGAGAGGGCAACCGAGACACCCCATTTTGACCGTCCTCAAGACTTGGGCGCCACCGCTGGAACACTCGGTGATTATCCATGTGTGTGTTCGTTTGGAGTTCGGAGTTCTCGGCTCGCGTCGTGCCTCGGGACCTCCGAACTCGACCGTTGTGTTTGGTTTTGCACCAAACACTGTGATTGCCTTTGAGGCGGGGAATGCCTTCGAGGCATCCCCACACACCATTTGGGGCTAGAGGCTACCGGGTGGTGTAGTTGTCACCGGCACTATATTGTGCGGTCGGCACTTTTGGGCGAATGACCATTTTGCCACTGCCGACTGCACTTGCTTGGTGAGATATTTTCTCACATTTGTTTGCAACTTGTTTCCCCTCCATACACGTGTATGGAGGGGTGGGCTTAGTGGCCAAGCTTGTGCTTTTGGCCTATAAGGAAGCTCCCTCTTGGCTTGAGGGTTAGCAATTTTCAGAAAGTTAGCCATTGTTAGAGAGTTGAGAGCTCTGGTTTTTAGGGTTAGAATAGATATAACTTCTATATCTCTCCCATTCTCTTGTTTAACTAGGTGTTTTGTGCCTTACTTTTGCACACTAGCACCTAGTGTCCCACCTTTCTCTTGGTCCAGAGGTTCTAGAGGTTAGTTTTTGGTGATTCTTGACTGGGTTGGAGCTCAAGGGACCAAGCACAACAACCTTTGTGAGGGTAGTCAACAAGGGTAAGAAACTTACACTTTATTCCCCATTTTTGCAACTTGTTTTTACCCAGTTTAAAACAGTTTTTGAGCTTAGTGTTTGGCACATAAAAGTTCTGTTTTTAAGTCCTCTTTATTGTATATTAAGAGTGCTTTGTGGTTTGAGGAACTTTGATCACCTTTAGGCCTTGAAAAGGGCACTTTTTGTGCCATTTTGGAGAGATCCGAGATTTTGGTCTTGGGATCTCTTCACCACTGAAATCTTGAGGGATTTCAGTGGTGAAGAGCATGCCTTGAAGTCTCAAGAAGGAGAGGGCCACCCCCTCTCCTTGATGTCCTTGAAAAGGACAAATCTTGCTCTTTAAGAGAGTTCCATGTTTAGTTGTGCATTGAGCATGTTTTGGTTGTTTATCATGCTTATATTGCCATATTATAGCATGCTCTCAAGTGGGTTTTAGTACTCTTTGCATGATTTGCATAGTTACTTTGTAATGCCTTTTATGCCTTAACATGTCTAGCTTGTTAGCCTTTGTTTCTAGCATGTTTTAAGCTTGGACTTGTGAAGATTTTGTGCTCATATTACCATGTTTTAGGTCTGTCCATAAGCATTTTGGTCAATCTTAGCATGTTTAATATAGTCCCTTTGCATTTGGCTTGTTGGCCTTAATATTTTGGATGTGTAGCATGCCATGCTTGCTTTGTTTTGATGATTTGGAATCATTTCATATGTTATTTCAGTCCCCTAGAGGTACATGTATGTTTACATTGCATGTCTCTTTGTGACTTCTTAAGCTTGTGTTAAGTGCCCTATGTTTAGGCCTTATTGCATGCCTTAGATTACTTTCTTCCTAGATGCCATCTAGGTAGTCGTTTAGGCTTAGTTTTATGTGTTAAAACTTTGTCTTTAAGTGCTTGAATATTGCCATGTATGATTGTGCATAGGTATAGTTCAATGCCCCTTGGCTTGCCTCAAAGCCTCGGGCCATTCATTGCATGATTAGCTTATTTCGTTGCTTGATTTGGCATCATTTTATAGCTGATTTCCAGAGCTCATACTACATGCAAATAGTCCATGTTTAACTCATTTCAAGTGTGCTTGAATGTTGTTTGTTATGCTCAAGTGTTGGTGTCTTAATGTGTGCATGTGTGCATGTATGTTTAGACCCCATCTTTAGGCATTTTGGCTACTGTTCTTGGGCCTTTTAGAGCTGTCCAATTCATGTGCAAGTCCATTCCTACTTTGCTTTGCATGCTTGTATGTTTATACAACAATATTCTCGCATTGCATTGTCATATTGCACGCTAGATGACATGCTTAGGGTTGCATTGGCATTGTGCATGCCAAGCCTCTTGAAGTGAGTTTGATGGAGGTTTGGCACCTTTGTTTGCATTGCATACATTTGAAATCAAAGTTGCACTCTTGGTTCTTAGGGCCATCACGCATGGAAATGCGCGATTGGTGGCCCGGGAATCGAGGCACATGCCCTCTTAAGTCCATAGCATGATTTGGGATGTGTTTTGGTGCATATATACCTTGAATTGCATTGCCTTGCCTTTTGTTCCCTCTGCTGCTGTGAGTTGCAGGTTCTGCAGGGACTTTGTGCCGACCGGCACTTTTTAGTGCCGGCCGCAAAGTGCACCGATAAGGAAATTCAACGCGGCGGATACCTTCTTCAGATGGCTAATCCCTCCACCGGTGGTGATCTCCAATGCCCCGAGAGGCATCCACGAGATTTGGGCAATTTTAAAATTTGAAGAGCGAGAAGCAGAGGCAACCTGCAGCGATGTGATTCGAGCGAATCCGGGCATCTTGTTGCGATTAGCCCTCATCGAGGCGTTTAATGCTTAATTAGATTAATTAGTCAGATTAATTAATTTGGTTAATTTGTAATATTTAAATTAGCTAGTTTAATTAATTATTTATTTGGTTTTGTATATTTATTTGGTCCCTCCGAGTGAGAGCGAAAAATGTAATAAGTGTGTGTGAGTGGGTGTATGTCTTCCAATCCCCACTTCTTTCTATCCCTTTTATTTACCTGCTTATGGTAGATTAAGGCACGTCTACTTCAACATATCCTATGCAACGCATGCGTGCATTTCATGCATTTGTTTACATGCACCGGGCTCGGTACATCATACAAACTGCATTGCAATTTTCAATTCCAAATTGAACACGTGCTACGTGAAACATTTCACATGCCATGTTTAGGGTTAGCCGAGCCTACTCTAGATTGCATTTATGCCTGTGTTGCATTAGCCACTTAACATGAACTAGGTCATGCATGTTTTGCTAACTAGTTTCTTTGTTTTGTACGAGTACGATGTAAGTCTTTTTGCTTTAGCATATCGCATGCGTGTGATTGTTTGCCATGACAATAGGATTGCCATGCGGCTAAATGCTTACATGATAAACTGTTTGTATGCCTGTGGGTGGAGGTTGGATTGCCTGAGTTGGAACAACTCATTGAAATCCGTATTTTAGCCTACTTACGAGTAGCAAAATCTAACACGTTTTTCGAGACAAAACGGATATGCAATGTTTATTTCCAAGTTAGGTAATCTAGTCTATACTTTTGTGTTGTGCGCATCACATAGTAAATCTAGGTTAATAACCGGAATAAGAACGCATAAAGTTTTTTTTAAAATCGGATATCACGGTTAGTAGAGGCCGGTCTTCGGACCGGGCGAAAGGGGGTGCTCATAGCTGACCTTCCCCGATCGTACCCAAGCTCCCGAGCCAAGACACTTTGGTTATGACGGACACGTGGCCTTTGGCACCGAGTCAGGGTTTCCTAAATTTCCCAAAAATAAAATATTTAGGTGGCGACTCTGTAATCTGGCAAAGCAGTCCATGTTTGGCACTACTTTTCAAAAAAAATCTGTTTTCTCAAACGATTTGCCGGATTTGGACTCTTTGGTTCAGACTTAGAACCGCGACACAAATCGAGTCCGAACTGTAGAGTGAAGCCCACGGGCGCGTCTACAATATATAGATTACAGATCGAAATATGTAGATATATATATTCGAATTCAAATATCAAAACACACATATATTCGAATTCAAATCTCAAAACACACAAACACACACACACACACATATATATATCAGTGCGATTTGCAGGAACTGTGTTTGATCAACCCTATTGTAACAACCCTCGTACCGATTACTGAATAACCACTGAATTAAATACTGATTATTGCTAAACTAGACCGCTAATGACTGATAATTGGGTTAACTGAAGTATTGGATAGACTGATTGAAATCGAAACCGAAATTGAATAAGTTATCTATTGAATTGCATATTGTATCTGTTTGATTGAATGACTATCTGTTTGAATTCGTATGTTTAAACTGCTAATTGAAGGCCTTATCGACGGCCGATTTCGAAACCGTTTGATGTTTTAGAATCAGTAGAATATTTCTGATTTTATGGTATATTTATCTGAAAATTGATTAGGAATGATTAAATCAGATTAAATTAAGTCAATTAAAGAGTTTGATTTAATTACCGAATTGCCACCTTAGTGGCCCCTTTGTTTATTGATTTCCAAGAGCCTTATTACACTTAATATACCATTTGATCAGCCCTTTCTTGCTTCCCAACCGACCATAGAAGAGGTTAGAGAGAGAGAGAATTATTCTTGTTGGAATTGCTAGGAGAACTTGAAGATTTGAGGTATAGATTGCTAGATTTAACCTCCTCACCTTGTAATTGGAACTCTAGGTAAGGAATTCATTGTTTTCTTGTTGTCTTGGAGCTTCATTTTGCATGATTCTTGCTCAATTGTAGAATTAAACCATGTTTGAGT
The DNA here is from genome assembly GCA_025200525.1 of Camellia lanceoleosa. Classification (NCBI taxonomy): domain Eukaryota; kingdom Viridiplantae; phylum Streptophyta; class Magnoliopsida; order Ericales; family Theaceae; genus Camellia; species Camellia lanceoleosa. Next base: position 29,030,328 of record CM045768.1, on the reverse strand, counting down.
CCATATAGGTTGATTCATGCTAGAATTCATGCATGCATGTTGAATTTGTGGACTTTTGAAGTTGAATTCTTGAGAATGCTACATGCATGTCTATGTTTATATTATAGTCCATGTTTTCACTTCATTTTCCAACTATTGAGCTCATTAGAGCAAGATTTGAAGGTTGATTTTGGATTAAAACTCATGCATTGCATGTTTGAAATTGTTTTTGAAGAATGGTTTTAATTGACTCACCTTTGGGGCTTGAATTCATAAATTGGCTTTTGAAACTTGTTATACATTGCTTTGGGATGTATTTCCCAGAATTTGGGCCCAAGAGGTTGAGAATGGAGTTGAGAAAACTTGGTTTGGAGCTTGGAGGTCGAATCTGGATTTTCCAGATTTTGGCCGTCCGCTGGAGCGGGGGAAGTGCCGCTCGAGCGGGGAAAACAAGCTCCCAGCATTTTCTTTGCATTGTTTTACAGTCCGCTCGAGCGGAGTTTTTCACGCTCGAGCGGTGAAATCGCGCATCCAGCATCTTGCACTGTTCAACAGTCCGCTCGAGCGAAGGAATGTGCACTCGAGCGGAGGATTGTGAGTCACGCTCGAGCGGGGAAGTTGACGCTCGAGCGGGGACCTTTGTTGGCTTGTCCGCTCGAGCGGGGAAACCTGCGCTCGAGCGGAGGCCCTGTTTCACTAAAAATTCTGAAACTGTTTCTGTGCGCATCTTTGCATCCTCATTCCATCCTAGGCATTCTTAGGCCTAGTTTTAAGACATCTTAATGAGGATTTAGACATAGAACCACACCGAGGAAATTTAGGGATGTAATTATCATCTTTTCGACTGTGAACTTAGTGTGTGTTCTATTTGTTAATTGTTTAGGGTTGGCTCTCGGGGACGCGCTCTAGCTGCTATAGCCCAATCTCTGTGAGTAACAGATTGTGTAAAGATACTTTCAAATGGTTATATTTTGAATACTGAACTGAACTGCTTATTGAACTGATATTGTTTATTGAATGAATGTATGTCCTGCATTTCGAACTGTATTGTGGCATCCTTAGCACCTTTGTTATTGGTATTCTGAGCTCTGTCGGTTTCCTTGTGGAACCATCTTGTTTGATGGCCATCATTCTTGTTAGATGCAGTTAAGGCGGTCCTTTTGGACCTACTATTTATAGGCTAATGGATGTACCACATATGGTGATTGATTGAAATCTTGATTGGTGAAATCTTGAAGATTGAACTCTCAGATAATGAATTGATTTCATTACTATAAGGACATTCATTCATAACCTCTTTACGTTATGTTATTCCTTTGGGCTTTAGCTCACTTTGTTTATATATATATGTAGGTTCTCAAAGAACTGCACGGAGCTAGGAGCGTGGGTCAGTCCCCAGTTTTGTCAAGCCAGCCTATGTGCCTCACTGCGAGGTTCCGAGACGCCATGCTATGGCTTGGGGTGTTTTTGTGTCCCCTATCGGTCTCCTTACTGTTTTGTACCGTTGTATAGATCGTTTACTGTTTTACTGTACTGTTGTCTAGGGACTTGATCCCTGTACTGACTGACTGTGTATCATTGTATAGACTGTATATGGATTGTACTGTTTTGAACTGTATGAATGCATAAAAATGTTTTTGGCATACAGATTTTTCACAGCTCGATGGACACTAGTTATTTACTGTATTGGCTTCCGCCAGGCCCTCTACTCTGTTTGACTGTATTACTGTTCAGTAGGCCTTTGGTAATCTCGGATTACTGGCCAGTTACGGTGCTAAACCCATAGGGCCGGGTTTGGGTCGTGACAGTGGTATCAGAGCGATACTTACCACGAGTTATACTACCGCATGCGTGTCCAAACGAGCTATAGGGTGTCCTAGAAAAGTAATTAGGGCATCTCATGAATTTGAAAAGTGTGTGCTTATGACTGACTGATTATATGTTAAGATGTTAAACTGTTTAATTGTACAACTGCTTATAATGATAACTGTCATAACTGCTTATAGTGAAATGGATAATGCAAATGAAACTGAAGCATCATCCTCTGAGGCCAGAATGGCCAGACTTGAACAAATGATGGGACTGATAATTGAAAGACTCGAACAACAACCGAACCAACAGCCCCCACCTCCTCCTCCTCCGGCAAGTAAGCCGAACCTGAGAATGTGAATGCTAATGAGGTGGACATTATTGCACTAACTCAGAAATTCAGCAAGATGAAACCGCCGTCCTTTCAGGGAGGCCTAGAACCGTTAAAAGCTGAAGCTTGGGTTCTTGAGACTGAAAAGCTGTTTGAGGTTTTTCCGTGCTCTGAAGCAAACAAAGTATTGTTAGCAACCTTCACCCTTCAGGAAGAAGCCAGAAGGTGGTGGATGTTGACCCGCGATGCAAATACCATTGTGACTTGGGCTCAGTTCAAGGAGTCCTTCTTTGAAAAATATTTTCCTCAGTGCATCAGGGACAGAAAAGTAACGGAGTTTGAACAACTAAAACAGGGCAAAACGTCTGTTGCCGAGTATGAGAAACAATTTACCGAACTTGCTACTTATGCACCACATATGGTGGATACCGATTATAAGAAGGCCAGGAGGTTTGAAGGCGGCCTTAGTGTTGCTATCCAGGACCGGATAAATGTTTTGAAAATGCCAACTTATGTAGGTGTTCTCGACCGGGCATTGATGGCCGAGACGAATATTGCGGCAGTGAAACAATTTGAAACACCAACCACTAAGTGGCAAGGGAAAAGGCAGAGTTTCAAATTTAAGAAAGGCAAGCATAACCCAGCAAACAAGAAACAGAATACGGGGTCGACGACTAGCCCCAGCCAAGGGAGTGGGTTTACTCCACCCTGCTCCATATGTGGCAACAAGCATAAAGGGGTTTGCTACTAGATTTCTGGAGCTTGTTTCAGGTGTGGCAAGGTGGGCCACAGAATTAAAGACTGCCCTTCTGCTCCACCAGTTAGTAGTAAAGTGCCTTGCGCAGTGACATCAAATGTAGCACCAAAACCGAACCCCAAAGCTAGGAAAGAGCCTATGAGGCGGGGCAGTGTTTGCCCTAATCTGGAGAGACGTGCAAAACACTGAGACCGTTGTGTCAGGTATCCTCTCTATCTGTGCTCAAAATGCTTATGTATTGATTGATTCGGGGTCTACACATTCGTATGTGTCGCATGCTTTTTCGCGTAAATTGAATAGACCCTTAGAACCCATGAACTATCTGCTAGCTGTATCATCACCTGTTGGGGGATCCATAACATGTGCATATATGTATCCTGCTTGTGAGATTATTGTTGGGGATATGCATCTGTTTATTGATTTACTACCATTGAACATAGATCATTTCGATGTAATATTGGGAATGGATTGGTTACAAAAATATCATGCTACTATCGATTGTGTGACCAAGCAAGTTGTTTTCCGTCCACCGGGTTTGCCGTAATTTGTGTTTAATGGAAGTGGAGTAGTACCTCCTCCATATCTGATTTCTTCTGTAAAAGCTGTCAAATTGATTAGAAAGGGGTGTAAAGGGTATCTGTGTTCTGTATTGACTGTATCTGCTAACGATAGTGTTAAAACTGATGTGAATTGTATTCCTATAGTCAGAGAATTCCCAGATGTATTTCCAGATGATTTGCCAGGGGATTTGATTGACAGGGAAATTGAATTTATTGTGGATGTGGTTCCTGAATTTACTAGATATCTAAAAGCTCCTTCTGAGAATGGCTCCAATGGGCTGAAAGAATTGAAGGTACAATTACGAGAAGCTGTTAGACAAGAAGTTTATCGGCCCGATACATCAGTGGGGTGCACTGTTTTGTTTGTAAGAAGAATGATGGTTATTTGAGGCTGTGTATTGATTGATTACCGAATCGAACAAGGTAATCAAAGAATAAATATCCATTACAGCGTATTGATGATTTATTTGACCCGATTCTGAGGTGCTAAGTGTTTTCCAAGATTGATCTTAGATCGGGGTATCACCAACTGAAAGTCAAACCGGAAGACATTGATAAAACTGCATTTAGAACGAGGTATGGCCATTATGAATTTTTAGTTATGCCGTTCGAGTTCTGAATGCCCTCTTTGCATTTATGGACCTCATGAACAGAATTTTTAAACCATACCTTGATGATTTTATTGTGGTATTCATTGATGACATACTGATTTATTCTAAGACTGTTGAAGAACATGAACATCATCTGAGACTAGCCTTGCAAACCTTAAGAGAACAGAAACTGTATGCTAAATTGTCTAAATGTGAGTTTTGGCTTGACCATGTGATGTTTTTGGGGCATGTTATTAGCAAAGACGGAATTTCGTTGATCCGCGAAAATTGAAGTCAGTGGTGGTCTAGACCAACCAATGTGACTGAAGTTCGAAGCTTTTTGGGACTGGCTGGATATTACAGAAGGTTCGTCAAAGACTTCTCCAAAATTGCCTTACCACTGACTCGATTGACCACGAAAGGATATCATTTATTTGGATCGACCGGAGAATCGGCATTTCAAGAGTTGAAAACTAGACTTGTGCTTGCACGATTCGACTCTACCTTGTGCGGATGGTTATACTGTTTTTAGTGATGCTTCTCATAAGGGTTTGGGGTGTGTTTTAATGCAGAATGGGAGAGTTATTGCTTATGCTTCCCGACAGTTGAGACCACACGAAAAGAACTACCCGACCCATGACCTAGAACTTGCCGCAGTAGTGTTTGCACTGAAAATTTGGCGTCACTATTTGTATGGAGCAACATGTGAGGTGTATACTGACCACAAGAGCCTGAAGTACTTTTTCACTCAGAAAGAACTGAATATGAGACAACGGAGATGGTTGGAACTGATCAAAGATTATGACCTACAGATATTGTATCATCCGGGAAAAGCCAACACCGTTGCCGATGCTTTGAGCAGAAAATCGATTGCCAACTTAGTTCTTTGTTGAATGACGAAAGAGTTGCTTCTTGATCTGGAAAAGTCTGAAATTGAAATTGTTTTGAAGGAACAAGGTGGAACCTTAGCTGCTATTTCTGCTCGACCAGCATTGATTGAAGAGATTAAAGAACAACAACAACTAGATGATTTCTTGAAAAAGGTGATTGAAGAAAAAGATTCAAAAGCAGGACCGGGTTCAAATTTGAGAATAATGTTACGAAATTTCAAGAAAAGTATGTGTGCCAAATGACCTTTGAATTGAAAAGAAGAATTACGCAAGAAGGCCCGTTCAAGTTTTCGATTCACCCAGGAATCTGAAAATGTACCAAGATGAAACGAAATTTCGTGGCGGGAATGAAGAAAGAGATCGCCGACTTTGTGTCCAAATGTCTTCATTGCCAGCAAGTCAAAGCTGAACATCAACGACCTGCAGGATTACTGCAACCCTTACCCATACCAGAGTGGAAATGGGAGCATATCACGATGGATTTTATCGTTGGATTATCTCGCTCCAGTAAAGGTATGGACTCTATTTGGGTTATTGTTGATAGACTGACTAAATCTGCACACTTCTTACCTGTCAAGACAATTTATAATGCGGACAAATTGGCTGTTATCTATATTGACGAAATTGTTAGACTGCACGGAGTGCCTGTATCTATTGTTTCGCGAGGATTGAAGTTTACATCGAGGTTACGGCAAAGCCTACTGATTGCATTGGAGTCTTGAATTGAAATTTGAGCGCCTATCATCCTCGACGGATGGCGGTCGAGAAAGGACCATCCGGACTTTAGAGGATTTCTTGAGAATGTGTGTTCTTGATTTTGAAAATGGGAAAGTCATTTGCCGTTGGTGAATTCGTCTACAACAACAACTACCATTCGAGTATTGGAATGGCGCCTTCGAGGCGTTGTATGGCGAAAGTGTAGATCTCAATCTCGGGCGAAGTTGGAGATGGGCCGTTGGGCGAGATTGTGTATGAAACAACCGAAAAGGTAAAAGTGATACAAAGGTAGCGCACGCAAGCGAATGAAAGAGTTATCACGGATGTCGAAGAAGGCGAGAGAGTATGAAGTGGGTGATCACGTTTTGTGAAAGTGACACCAATGAAAGGCCGACTTCGTTTTGGAGTCAAAGGCAAGTTAGCGCCAGATATGTCGGACCGTGCAGTTATTGAGAAAATCAATCCGGTGGCGTATCAAGTTGCGCTTCCTCTGAAATGGAGCATATGCATAACGTCTTCCACATTTCGATGTTGAGAGACTATCTTGAGATCCGTTTCATGTGATTGAGCCTACTCGGATAGTGCTTAGTGATGACTACACTTACGAGAGCGGCCTATCTGATTGTGAATAGCGGATCAAGAAACGAGAAACAAAGAGATCCGCTAGTGAAAGTTGATTGGCGAGAACCACGGTGGCGTCTATGCCACTTGGGAAAGGAAGATGACATGGCTAAGCGATATCTGATTTGTTCATTGAATCTGTTTTCTTCGGTGAAGGTAACTTCGAGTTTAGAGGACTAAACTCCTTATAAGGAGGGAGGCAGAACAACCTCGTCTGATTCTTGAATAACCATGAATTAAATCTTGATTATTGCTAAACCGACCGCTAATGACCGATAATTGGGTTAATGAAGTATTGGATAGATCGATTGAAATCAAACGAAACCGAAATTGAATAAGTTATCTATTGAATTGCATATTGTATCTGTTTGATTGAATGACTATCTGTTTGAATTAATGTTTAAAGCTGCTAATTGAAGGCCTTATCGTGACCAATTCGAAACCGTTTGATGTTTTAGAATCAGTAGAATATTTCTGATTTTATGGTATATTTATCTGAAAATTGATTAGGAATGATTAAATCAGATTAAATTAAGTCAATTAAAGAGTTTGATTTAATTACCGAATTGCCACCTTAGTGGCCCCTTTGTTTATTGATTTCCAAGAGCCTTATTACACTTAACATACCATTTGATCAGCCATTTCTTGCTTCCCAACCGACCATAGAAGAGGTTAGAGAGAGAGAGAATTATTCTTGTTGGAATTGCTAGGAGAACTTGAAGATTTGAGGCATAGATTGCTAGATTTAACCTCCTCACCTTGTAATTGGAACTCTAGGTAAGGAATTCATTGTTTTCTTGTTGTCTTGGAGCTTCATTTTGCATGATTCTTGCTCAATTGTAGAATTAAACCATGTTTGAGTCCATATAGGTTGATTCATGCTAGAATTCATGCATGCATGTTGAATTTGTGGACTTTTGAAGTTGAATTCTTGAGAATGCTACATGCATGTCCATGTTTATATTATAGTCCATGTTTTCACTTCATTTTCCAACTATTGAGCTCATTAGAGCAAGATTTGAAGGTTGATTTTGGATTAAAACTCATGCATTGCATGTTTGAAATTGTTTTTGAAGAATGGTTTTAATTGACTCACCTTTGGGGCTTGAATTCATAAATTGGCTTTTGAAACTTGTTATACATTGCTTTGGGATGTATTTCCCAGAATTTGGGCCCAAGAGGTTGAGAATGGAGTTGAGAAAACTTGGTTTGGAGCTTGGAGGTCGAATCTGGATTTTCCAGATTTTGGCCGTCCTTCAGCGAAGATGCGCTCGGCGAAAACAACCTCCCAGCATTTTCTTTACATTGTTTTACAGTCCGCTCGAGCGGAGTTTTTCACGCTCGAGCGGTGAAATCGCGCATCCAGCATCTTGCACTGTTCAACAGTCCGCTCGAGCGAAGGAATGTGCGCTCGAACGGAGGATTGTGAGTCACGCTCGAGCGGAGAAGTTGGCCGGCGGGGACCTTTGGCTTGTCCGCTCGGCGAAACTCGCTTCGGCGGAGGCCCTGTTTCACTAAAAATTCTGAAACTGTTTCTGTGCGCATCTTTGCATCCTCATTCCATCCTAGGCATTCTTAGGCCTAGTTTTAAGACATCTTAATGAGGATTTAGACATAGAACCACACCGAGGAAATTTAGGGATGTAATTATCATCTTTTCATTGTGAACTTAGTGTGTGTTCTATTTGTTAAGCTGTTTAGGGTTGGCTCTCGGGGCCGCTCTAGGCTGCTATAGCCCAATCTCGTGAGTAGCAGTTGTGTAAAGATACGTTCAAATGGTTATATTTTGAATCTTGGTAATCGCTTATTGAGCGATATTGTTTATTGAATTAATGTATGTCTGCATTTGAAGGTATTGTGGCATCCTTAGCACCTTTATTATTGGTATTCTGAGCTCTGTCGGTTTCCTTATGGAACCATCTTGTTTGATGGCCATCATTCTTTGTTGGGTCTGTTAAGGCCCAGTCCTTTTGGACCTACTATTTATAGGCTAATGGATGTACCACATATGACTGATTGATTGAAATACTGATTGACTGAAATACTGAAAGATTGAACTACTGTATAATGAATTGATTTCATTACTATAAGGGACATTCATTCATAACCTCTTTACACGTTATGTTATTCACTGGGCTTTAGCTCCTTTGTTTATATATATATGTAGGTTCTCGGCAACGGGCCGGAGCTAGGGCGTGGAGTGGGTCTCGATTTAGTCAAGCCAGCCTATGTGCCTCACTGCGAGGATCCGAGACGCCATGCTATGGCTTGGGGTGTTTTTGTGTCCCCTATCGGTCTACTTACTGTTTTGTACCGTTGTATAGATCGTTTACTTTTTTACTGTACTGTTGTCTAGGGACTTGATCCTGTCTTGTTGTGTGTATCATTGTATAGACTGTATATGGATTGTACTGTTTTGAACTGTATGAATGCATAAAAATGTTTTTGGCATACAGATTTTTCACAGCTCGATGGACACTAGTTATTTACTGTGATGGCTTCGAGCCCTCTACTATTTGGTGTATTCTTGTTATGCGGGCCTTGGTAATCTCGGATTCTTGGCGATTCTGATGCTAAACCCATAGGGCCGGGTTTGGGTCGTGACACCTATGTCGAAAGAGAAGCTTGCGGAGGCTCTGGAGAATGATGAAGTCATGGAGAGGTGAAGGTGTTGCCGGCGTTGGAGAAGGTGATGACGGTGGCTTCGGTGCCGCACAAGTTGCATAGCTCGCCGGTCTTCTTGAAGAGGCCATCTGTGGAAAGGAAGAGAGTGGGTATAATAGTCATATAAAATATTTAAATAATAAATTTGTCCTTTATGCAAGACTTTATAATTATGAGGGGGTTTAGAAAATATAATTTTTTTCTTAATCCTTTTAACAATGAAAGGAAGGCAAATGGGGTTTATAGCCAAAATTTTTCAATATGAAAGGGGACCAAAAAAATGGCATGTGAAAACCAAAATATTTATTAAAAAAAAATAGGGTAAATTACACAAATAGTCCTTATAGTTTGGGACTTGTGTCACTTTAGTCCTTGATTTTTCAATTGTGATACATTTGATCATGAATTTTGAATCTTGTTCCAAATAAGGACAATTGAAGATATTATCAGATTTTTCAAGGGTAAAATTGTCAATTTGATAAAATATAAACTAATTTGATAAAAATAAATGTCAAACAAATATTTTTGAATTTTTAAAAATTATTTCTACCTATTAAAAATAAAATTATACAAAATTGATAAATCTTTTAGGGTCCGTTTGGAAAAGACTAATTTGGCTATTTTAGCTATAAAAAATAAAACATCACATCCAACCCATAATCATTACACTCTTCTCTCACAAAAAAAGTCAAAAAAGCCAAAAAGCCCTTTTCAAACCAGATTTTTTAGCCCAGGCTAAAATAGCCAAAAAAACCAAAAAAAATAAAAAGCTAACCCACTTCCCAAACCAACCCTTAGACATTTATTTATTTATTTTTACCAAATTAATTTTTATTATGTGTTTGGATGATGATCATGTAAAATTAATTTTAAACAATTAATCATGTAATTTTTATTAATTTTACATAATTTTTTCATTGGTGGATAAAAATAATTTTTTAAAAATTAAAAATATTTTTTTGACATTTATTTTTGTCAAATTAGTTTATATTTTATCAAATTGACGATTTTACTCTTGAAAAATCTAATGATATGTATATGGAACAAGATTCAAAATTCAAGGTCAAATATGTCACAATTGAAAAGTCAGGGACCGAAGTAACACAAGCCCCAAACTATAGGGACTATTAGTGTAATTAACCCAAAAAAATACATGTGTGAATAAATTGTACATATCTTCCCTTTTTGTGTGAAAAAATACGTGAAAAAATATATATACTGTTGGCTACATATTTTGTACAAGCCACTTACAATTCGACGCGTAGCAGAATAAAGGTAATACAGGAAGACTATTCAAGTCTTCGATCCTAATCGTACACGTGGCAGTTAGTATTGGTTATTACGAGATCTGAGTAGAAGTTGATTAACAAAGAGATGCAAGGTGATGTGGCTTCAACGGTTACTCACATTTAAATTCAAATTTAGGAAGAAAGCCTAACTGCAAGTGATGGCACAGTGGAGCTAAATTATAAGACAACATGATCAGCGATCATGCAGGAGCAGTTCGACGATTGGAAATGCAGTTCGATGGTCATCCTCGAGAAGTATAAATAGCAGAGAAGGCCCAGAAAAAGAGCTCCAGACTCAGATCCAAAAAACCAGTCTTATTATACTTATTTTCTTTTCCAGTTTTACATTTTCAGTCTTTCATTTCCTGTACTTTAAATTCCTTCACTGCACGTCGTTCATAAGAGTAGTTTCAAGTAGATTGTTACTGTAAACCTCTACGAGGCTGAGTTTGGATCATTGTAAGTTTTCATTTTAATGAAATACTTCAACTGTTCTTCATTTAATTGTTATTTTGCTTAATTCTCCTAAATCAAGCTACCAGTAAAAGTTCTCTTCATTGAGGCTGAAAGAACTAAAACACAATCGTCTGATAATTGGTTGGCAATTAATTTTTTGTAAGGACTGATTGATCATTGCTAGCACGCTCGCAATTACAATAATAACCTTCGAAAGCCAAAAAGTCAACATATATTTTTGGCACGTCCAGTGGGGCAAATTGAAATGGCTAGACATAAGAGACAAGGAGAAAATGAACGCTTGGAAGAAGGCGTGGAAGGAGAAGTAGAAATACCTAATCCAGAGGATAATGTGATAACACATCTTGTGGAAGCACCCAGCTTATCAGAACCTATAGTCGAACAGACCAGCACTTCGAAACAACTACCACATGTTCAGAATATTGGACGAGGCCAAGGAATTGGACCATCCACTGTTCCATCTACTCAGCCAATAAATCCATGGGGTGGCCTAGTAGATGCTATGGGATAGCAGTTAATGAACACAATGGAAAGATGGGCAACATCCTTATTGGATCGAATGAATACCCACTAACCAACAAATGCAAGACGCATGGAGGAAGTTTCAAATATCCCTCAGCAAATATTGGCTAGAGATAAATAGCCTATGCAAGTTAATAGACATTCTAATGGTCAAACTAGTAATCAAAACTATGAAAGACCATCACCTCACTCTTGGTACGAACCTATTTCGAGGCCTATAGTAGGTTAAAATGCCTCAGTGCTTAACAGTGAAGCCATGCAAATTGGTGGATCTGGCCCAGTACAAGAAAATGGCATAAGAATGGCTCCAAATCCAATGTTCGGAGCCATACCTGGCACGAGGGGGTTCACTAATCCTTTATTCGAATTTATACCCGAGGGGTTGGAAGGTTTTCCTACAAATGGAAGAGACACAACACCATTTCCAGCTCCTTTCGCAGGTCCTTTCGCAGGACAGGCTCAAAGGGGTTACCTACACCTCCAACAGCAACTTGCACCCCAGGGACAACCAGTCCCAAATATACCACCTTATGGACCAAGAGGACCACATGCACAAGTTTACCCACCAAATCCTTTGTTTGTTCATCTAGTAGTGGTTCAGCGGGCACAAAATATGGTCTCTGGGGACCAGATTGCTGATATTGTTAGAAAGATGTGTGGACCAATGGCTCGGGGGGTCCAGACTCTTGTGTACAGAAAACCATACCCAGAATGGGTAGACAGGGTACATGAATACCCAAGAGGTTTCAGGATACCAGATTTTGCCCATTTTTATGGGAATGGAAACCAATCAACAGTGGAGCACATTGCTAGGTTTGCTGGTCAATGCAGTGAATTTACTAATAATGACTATATGAAATTAAGGTTATTCCCAAATTCCCTAATTGGGGGAGCATTTGTATGGTATATTAACCTTATACCTGGCTCTATCCAGACTTGGCAACAAATGAAAGAGGCTTTTCATGCTCAATTATTCCAATCGGAGCCAGAGGTTTCCATGGCAGACTTGGCAAGGTTGAGTCAAAGGCCTGATGAGAAAGCTACTCAGTTTATTGCCAGATTTAAAAGAGCTAGAAATAAATGTAGAGTCATCCTACTAGAGCCAGAATTCGTGAGATTGGCTCAGAATGGCTTAGAGTTTAGGTTTCGAAAGAAGTTTGACTCAACTGAGTTCAGAGATTTAGTGGAACTCACTTATAAGGTGTCTAGGTACGAAGCATTATTAGAGGAGGAGCAAGATCGAAATAATGCATCGTACAAAACATATTATAGAGATCCTAATTATGAGATCGATGCAGTAGAGATTGTGGGGAAAGAACCTGTGATCTGTGAAACATTAATTCATAAGGATACAACAATTGATCAACAGTTTAAAAAGAAAGACCTTCATAGAAAATACTCTTTCGATTTAACCAAGGCAGATGACATTTTTGATCATTTGCTTGCGGCCAACTTCTTTAAGTTACCAAAAGGAGTCAAAATTCCATCTCCAGATGAACTTAAAAGAAAAATATATTGTAAATGGCATAATTCTTGGTCTCACTCGACTAAAAACTGTATTGTTTTTCGAGACAGGATCCAGGAACAAATTTGGAAAGGAAGTCTAAAATTCCCAGCTAAAGCAGAAAAGGCCATGGGGATCAACAGTAATCCATTTCCAGAACATGGAGAAAGTGCAGCTAATTTTGTTGTACTAGACTTCCAGAATTTATCTCTGCAGGAATTGGAAGAGGTCAATGTGCAAATGCATGTTGCCAGCCAGGCTACTATTAAGAAAGACACTAGAAGTTTGCCAGTTGTTGGACAAGGCTTTACAAGTCAGAGAAAAGACTCTGATGAAGAAACACTGGATGATGATTCCTTGGAGGCAGCAGTTATCCAAAGAATTTGTCCCAGGTATAGGTTAAGCTATAAGTGGCTGAAAGGGCTCATGATTGATGGGAAGCAATACTACAGGGATGTGCAGAGACGTCCTAAACCAACTAGTGCTCACAACAAAAGGCCATATCCAACTAGTGTTAGGCAGCAGCCATTAATGGTTGAGCCAACAGCTGATAGAATGCATTCTAAAGGCAAGAGGCCTTTATATGAGTCCAGGCCACCTAACTATTACAGAATGGAGAGCAGTCATTCTGAAAAGAGGTCGGAAAGGCGCTCAGTTTGTGGGATCAGAGCCAGCGATTGGCCCCCTAGACCAGCATCACGCAGGACAAAAAGTGGCTACCTTTATCAAAGGTCTAAGTTAGGCACAAAACATGAAGCCAGGGCCAAGCAGTGGCCTTCGCAGCCAGCTTCGAAAATGGCCTCGAAGGAGGAAAGAAACAGTTCAACAGCTGAGTTAGTAAGTTCGTAGGTACCTGGAGTTCCAGATTAGTTTGTGATGCAGAACAAACCTAGCGAAGTGTCCACCCAAAGAGATGTTGTTGGAAACCAAGGTAAGATGGTCAAACCTCCTTTGGTGGCTCCAAACAATTGGATATTGCTTAAACACCCGAAAACAAAGGAACCAGATATGGTTCCCGTAATTTCTAGATCACAAAGAAGGAAGATTCAGCGTAGGTACACTCAATACCAAAAAGACCTGAAAGAAAGTGGAGAAAGCTCCTCATTGGTCCAGACATAAGGAAAGAAGAATTGAAAGTCAGACCATATTCCAAAACTAACTCTACAAGACAAAATGGGTTGTAGCAGAGAACAATTGGCCAAAGTTCACTCTGAATTAAAAGCCAGAGAGAAGTCCAGTCTAGCAGGATTGGAGAAGGCTTTGATGGAGAGTGATAGCGAGACAGAAGAAAAGGTTGGCCTAGGCCAAAAGAAAGGAATGGGTGAGGAAGAAATGTTCGAAGCCTTCATGGCTGAACAAATATTTTTGGTTGAAAGCCAGTCAAAAAAGACCATTCGAAGAAGTCTGTTAGTAATGAGGTGCCAGAATACAGCATGGAAGATGCTTCTAAAGTGACTGAACAAGGTGGCCAAAAGAAGAAATAGGCACAGCCAGCCTTTCAATTTGGCTCAGCATCAGTGAATATGGTACACATACTACTACATGAATTCCAAGTTGGAGATGAGGACCAAGAGGGGCAAGAAATTGACCCAATTCCAGTCTCTAGCGAAGACTCACAAGTGAGTATGGTGTAAGATAATTCCGGAATGACTACCCCAATGGAAACTGAATGTGAGAGTGAAGAAGAGGTGAGTATTAACCTCTCATATCCTTTTGAGTATCCCTCGTACTCTATGACACAGCATGTTAAGCCTTTGTATATCAAGGCCTTCTTCGATGGGATACAATTGAATCGAGTCTTGGTGGATAATAGGGCAGCGGTGAACTTACTACCGAAATCTTTCTTGAAAAAACTAGGGAAAAGGAACCCAAAGTTAATCCCGACCAGCACAACCATTGCTGGCTTTGCTGGAGACAAACAGATGGCTCAGGGAATTCTGCCCATCAACCTGAGTGTGGGAACTAGGGACTGCATGACGACATTCTTCGTGATCAACAGCAATGCTAAGTACAATGCTTTACTTGGCAGAGATTGGATCCACACTAACAAATGTGTGCCTTCCTTTTTGCATCAGAAAATAATAATGGCCTTGGGCAATGGAGAGACAGAGGAAATTGATGTAGATCCTCAACCCTTCATAGCCTGTGCAGACTTCGCAGAGGCCAAATTGTATATTGAGGGAGTGACACCACTCAGTATACTGAGGAAACCTAATGGCTTAGTCGAAGTGACGGCTGATGAGAATGTGACACACCTGAAGCACTTAGTCCAGGAAAGTGCTGATGGAGAGGTTATCGTTAAGGATAACCATGATGCTTGGTTGTAGGCAAAGAGATGAAGCACAAGAAGCCAAGTCTTTGGCTCTAATTAAGTTTTCAATATTGGATGTAAAATCAATAGTCCAGAAAGTGCAAGAGCAAGAGAAAGAAGCCATGACAATCGACTGTAAGCAGAAGTAGCAACAGGCCAAAGTTTTGGCCCTTGATAAATACTGTGCATTGGACATTGAAACAAAAGTCCAGGAGATACAGGAAGAAGAAGCCTTATGGACAGACTTTGTCTATAAGGAGGAGGGTAAAAATGTTGAATCAAAGAATTTGGGAGCAGAACAAAGCAAGGAGATTGCTTTGAAGCCAGAAGGGATCAAAGAAGAAGCTTCAGTAAGTTCCCAGATACAAGACCCCTTAGAAGAAGTAAATTTAGGTGAAGGTTCTATACAATAGCCATCTATGTAAGTGCTTGTTTGAAAGCTTTGGACAGTGACCAGTTGTTGGTTGTTCTAAAGAAATATAAAGATTGTTTTGCATGGTCTTATAATGAACCACCAGGATTGGATAGGTCATTAGTGGAGCATAGGCTCCCTATAAGGCTTAACTTCAAGCCATACAAGCAAAAAACAAGAATAATGAGTCCGGAAGTGATTCAGAAAGTTAAGGAGAAAATTCTTAGACTACTCAAGGCAGGTTTTATTAGGACAGTCAGGTATGTTGAATGGCTATCCAATATTGTGCCTGTAGTTAAGAAAAATGGTAAAATGATGGTATGCATTGATTTCAGAAACTTAAATCTAACAACTCCCAAAGATGAGTATTCTATGCCTATAGTGGATTTGTTGGTAGACAGTTCGGCAGGGCATCAAATTTTGCCAATGATGGATGGGCACTCTGGTTACAACCAAATCTGCATTGCAGAAGAAGATGTTCACAAGACACCATTCAGATGTCCTGGGAATATTGGCACATTCGAATGGGTTAAAATGCCATTTGGCCTGAAGAACGCTGGAGCTACATATCAGAGGGTTATGAACACTATCTTTCATGACCTCATTGGAGGATATTTAGAGTGTTATATTGATGACGTTGTAGTAAAATCCTAATCCATGGAGGAGCATCTGTTTCACTTAGAAGCAACTTTTGAAAGAATGAGAAAGTTCAAGTTGAAACTCAATCCTCTTAAGTGTGCTTTTGGTGTATTATCTGGAAACTTCTTGGGCTACGTAGTACACAAGAAAGGAATACAGATTGATCAGAATAAAGCCAAAGCCATCATTGAAGCCAGACCTCCATCAAGTAAGAAAAAATTACAAAAGTTCCTTGGACATATTAATTTTCTTCGAAGATTCATTTCTAACATTGCAGGGAAAACTAAAGTCTTTTCTTTCTTGTTAAGGCTAAAAGATGAAGAAGAATTTGTGTGACAGCAGAGCATCAAATTGCTTTCGAAGGAATCAAAGCCTACTTGGCCAACCCTCCAGTGCTGATGACACCAAAGGGTAAGAAGCCCTTGAAGTTATACATAGCTGCAACAGAAGATTCATTGGGAGCTTTCTTAGCCCAAGACAATGAAGAAGGCAAGGAGCAAGCTGTTTATTACCTTAGTAGGTTTTTAAATTCTTGTGAATGTAAATACTCAGTTGTAGAAAAGCTATGCCTGGTATTGTATTTTCCTGCAATAAAATTAAGATATTATCTTTTACTTACAACTGTCTTGGTAATTGCAACCACAGATTTGGTCAAGTGTATGTTATCTAGACCTATGTTGAGGGGAAGAATTGGCAAATGGATACTAGCCTTATCATAATTTCATTTAGAATATGTTCCCCAAAAGACAGTAAAATCACAAGTTTTAACTAATTTTTTGGCAGACCATCCATCTCAAATAGAAAGCCAAGAAATAATAGAACTTGGTATGGTTAGTATTGAGCTATGGCAAATGTGGTTCGATGGATCAAAAGCCAATGGCATAATTGGAATTGGTATAGTGATTAAATCACCACAAGGAGTAGAAACCACACATGGTTTCAGGGTGGATGAGATTACTTGTTCTAATAATCAAGCTGAATATGAAGCCTTAATAGTGGGACTGAAAATTCTTATTGGATTGCAGGTTCATGCAGTTGACATATTTGGAGATTCTCAATTGGTGATTAACTAAGTGAAAGGGATTTTCAAATGTCAAAGTATAAGCATGTTGCCATACTATGTTGTTGCATTACATCTGCTTTCTCAATTTCAAATAGCAAATGTAACTCATGTCCCAAGATTCTTGAATAATAAAGCTAATGATATGGCTCAGAAAGCTTCGAATTTCAAGAGAAGGGATAATGTTCAAAGGGACATAAGCCAAACAACATTTTAGAAATTAATACCACCCTTAAATAAAAGGAATGTGGTCTTGGAAGTCAATCATAATGGCTTACAAGAACAAGATTGGAGGCATCCAATAATGCAGTATCTGGCTGGCCCATCTTCAAAGGCCAGTAGAAAAATTAAATTGCAATCTATGCAATACATGATATATGGTAATGCTCTCTACAAAAGGGGCGAAGATGGTCTATTACTGGAATGTTTAGGCCCAAAAGAAGCATTGACAGCTATGGCTGAGGTTCATGAAGGCATCTGTGGTGCTCATCAGCCTGGTGTGAAGATGAGATGGTTGATTTGAAGGCATTCCTACTATTGGCCAACTATCCTTAAAGACTGCATAGAATATGCAAGAGGTTGTCAGGCATGTTAAAAGCATGGCACAATAAGGCATGTGCCCATAATTGACTTGCATGCAGTAATGAAGCCTTGGCCATTTAGAGGATGGGCCATGGACATGATAGGGAAAATACACCCAGCTTTTTCGAAGCACCATCGTTTCATTTTGGTGGCCACGGATTACTTCACTAAGTGGGTCGAAGCTAAGCCACACAAAGCTGTAGACCAAATTGAGGTCATTGGATTCATTAAAGATTTAATCCATAGATTTGGTATCCCACAGACAATAACTGTTGATAATGGGACGGTATTCGATGGGAAAATGGTGAAGTCTTTTATGGCAGAGTTTGGAATTAGCCTTGTTAATTCCACCCCCTATTATGCACAAGCCAATGGTCAAGCTGAATCATCCAATAAATCCTTGAAAAAAGGAATACAAAAGGTTGTGGAAGACAATCCTAGGGATTGGCATAACTTATTGTTGGATGTATTGTGGGCTTATAGAACTTCCCCAAGGTCAAGCACAGGAGTCACTCCTTATGCCTTAGTATATGGGCATGATGCAGTGTTATTTGTGGAAATTAATGTTAAGTCCTTGAGGGTAAGATGCCAAGACCAGTTAGATCTTGAGCAATACCATCAGAGTATGTGCTTGGAATTAGAAAGCATAGATGAAGTTAGAATTCTGGCATTAAATAGCATTCTTTTTCAAAAGAAGAAAGCAGCCAAAAACTATAATAAAAAAGTCAAATACATTGGCTTTGATGAAAGTGATTTGGTATGGAAAACAATACTCCCAATATGGATTAAAAGCCATAAGTTTGGCAAATGGTCACCTAATTGGGAAGGACCATATCAAATTCATAGAGTCCTGCCTTTGGAGCATATCATTTAAGAAATTTAAATGGATATATTCATCCCAAAAAGATTAATGACAGATATTTGAAACCTTATTTTCCAACCATTTGGGAAACACAAGGAATAAAATAAACACTAAGTACAAGAACACGAGAATACTCAAATGATAAATAAGAATTTGTTCTTCATAAAGGGTTGAATACATTCTGCCATAAATGAGCCCAGAAATCATTACAATGTCTCAGTTGTTCTTTTACAATGGATGTTCTATTCTTAAATGATGAGAAAAACTGGATGGCTGTGGTCATTTCCTACTTTCGGTCAGCCAGTCCTTGGTTGGTGATCTGCAGTTTGGTATCAGTTCGGATTAAGGCCTGGTTCACTGCCGATAGCTCCTCCTCAAGTTAAGCTTTCTTCTCCAGTAGTTGAGTTCGAAAGTGGGAGACAGAAGAATGTTGTTCCTTTAGTTTTGATATCTCAGTATGCACTGTGAAAACAAAGCTCTGATCTTCAACCAATTTCTCCTCTGCAGCCTTGGCAGCATGGCAAATATTGATATAGAAGTCAATAGTGGCTGCTGCCTGAGATAAATGACTTGAGACAGTCATGCCAAATTACTTACCAATCTTGCAGCACTGAAGGAAGCCATTTCTTATTATAGGTCTCTCTAAGGCCTCGAAGGGAATCCTCGAAAAGGATGTCAATAGCTCCAGGCAGTTGTCCAAGTCTATCAGAGGTGAAGAAGGCTTACTACTGGAGGAAGAGCTCTCAAAAATTTCTAGTAAGGAGTCAGCCAAAACTAATGGCTCAGTCTCATCACTAGCCATTGGAGAGGTAGAAAGTAGGTCGAAGAGACTAGCTAGTCTTGCTTCAAAAATGTCTACCTCATCTGTGGACATGAAGGGGGCAGAAAGGGCTTTGGTGAAAGACACAAAGGACTGCATAGGGATAGGAGAAATGGATGGAGCATCTTCAGCAGTCTCTATGATTCTAGCCACCAATAAATCAAGGGAAGAAAGGCTGGAACTAGATAAAGGTAATAAACTACGAGTTGGAGAGCTGCCAACACCCTCTATAGGGAAATCAACTATCATCGAAGAAAAGGTAATAACTGGAACTTCCTTAGGAGGAGAAGAAAGAGCAAGGCTCGACAGAGAATTAAATTGAGATAGGTCAAAAGACAAGTAAGGAAGATATGGAGTTAAGCCAAAAGAAAGTGATGCAGGAATACTTGGCCTTAGGAAGGGTATAGGAAATATAGGGCCTGGAAGTGGTAGAATTATTTGAATGGTCTCCACATCTTGAGTTTATTCCACTTCAACTGAAACTGAGGGAGTCCTTATTAGAAGAATAGGCTCAGTAGTTGTTGCTGCAAAAGAAGAAGTACAAAGTAATGTCAAGTCTCAAATACCAAGAAATAGACAAGGGAAAAGAATAGAGACATGAAAGAAGTTACTTGTTTCAGAAGTGGCAACAACAATGGAAGGGCTATGAAGAGAATAGTGCTCAGCAATATGCTGCCTCCTTACAGTTTCTCTTTGGATTGCATCAGCAACAGCAGCTTCATCTCTTAAGAATTGCTGCTGTCGTCTCTTCTCAGCTCTCTCAAAAACAATTATGGCCTTAGAATGTTCCTGCTCTACTGCCTTGGCAGCTGCCTCATGAATAGGGTCTTCGACTAAATTAAAAGGGGAAATAGTCATCTTCCTTCTCTTTTTTCTCTGTATTGGTATTGCATGCTCCTTCTCAATTTCTCTCTCTTCAATCTGGGATTCAGATTCCTCAGAAGTGAGTTCCTCTGCTACTACTCTGGCAGTTGTCTCATGAGTAGGATCTTGAGCCAAATCAGAAGAAGAGACAGTTGCTCTCTTTCTTCTTTGGAAGAGTGTCTCTTGCTCTTGATCTTCTTCTTCTTCTTCTTCTTCTTCTGCTGATTGAACTTCAGGTGCTCCTTTTTCAGGATCAGGCAAGAGTTTCCTTTTCTTCTTTTGCTACTTGCTCCTGAGGAGATGTAAAGCTTGGATCTTTTGAGGAGAATCTCCCTGCGAAGCACCCGCACCACCTTCACAAAAGAAGAACTAAAGATAAGGCTAAGAAGCATTATAAAAAAGGCAAAAAGGAGAAGAAACAAGGGTATATACCTTTCTTAGAAGCAGCCCGAATAACTCTAGGAGGAGTGAAAGCAGCAGAAGTAGACTATGTGGTGGCAGGCACAGGAATTGAAGTGGTAAGAACAGTGGAAGAAGTGGCAACTCCAGTTCATTTGGACTTAGATTGGGGCACATTCAGCACCATTAATAAGTCTTGAGGAGCAATGGCTAAGTATATTTCCATGTTGGTCACCCACCAATTTTGGTACCTCTTTAATAGGTTATCTTGAGGAATGAAAGGGATATATTCAAAATCGATCAAGTCCTGTATAAACTTAGAAGTTGCCTCTTCTAGTCTGGACCTTCGAACCTTTAAATCCCTGCTAGTAAGACTCAGATTGGTGTTACTGCAGAGAGATATTGGGACCCCTTGTGAGAAGTCAAATTGTCTAACAAATTGAGCAGGACAATAAGGCTCAGCAATGCATTTGTAGGTTCTGGGGTTCATAGTCCCAATAAATAGCTTTCTAGGGATCAAAATAGAAGCCCATATATTTTTATGAGGAGGTAAAGCACAGAGCCTATCACTTAGAAAATTCTTCAACCAAGATGGGCCAATAGTAATGGGTTTGAAGAGACGAAAGCTGTAAGAAGGAAGGGAAGCTGGAAGTTGGTGGAAGAAAGAGAAGTAAAAAGCAAAGGTAGATGGATAAAGTGAAGCATTGGCTAGCCTCATGCCATGAGTAGGAGGGTTTGGCTCAAAAAATTTAAGGCACTTAGATT
Organism: Camellia lanceoleosa; assembly: GCA_025200525.1. Classification (NCBI taxonomy): domain Eukaryota; kingdom Viridiplantae; phylum Streptophyta; class Magnoliopsida; order Ericales; family Theaceae; genus Camellia; species Camellia lanceoleosa. The sequence continues at coordinate 29,008,904 of CM045768.1, read as the reverse complement.
GTAGCTCAGCAAAATAAGCAAAAAGCCAAAGCTGAAGTATCCAAAATGGACCTCCTTGGTTGGCATCTAAGGGTTTCTCACAGAAAAGAGAATAAGCTCTATATGCATGACCTAGAACATATGGGGCTAAGGCTACCTTTTTTTGTAGGACAAGGGCTTTGGCGAGAGGGGCAAATTCAGGCATGATTCTTTGAGAAGAAATGCAAAAAAGGAATTTACAAAGCCAATATAGTATGAAAGAAAAAAAATTCCCTATCAGTTACAGGGCCTTCCCTTCTATTCTCAACCTTGACAAAGTCACTGTAGGATGAGTTAAGGGAGGGGAGGGAAAAGGGGATTGGTAAGTCAGGATAATCTAGTCCAATAGGGGTACTAATGGGAGACAATCCTAATAGATGACAAATATCAAGAACAGTAGGGGCCATCATCCCACATCTGAATTGGAAAAAATTAAAAGCAGAATTCCAGAAGCAAAGAGCAGCAGGAATTAGAAAAGGGTCCTCTGATATGGTAAACTTGGATAATTGAAGGGCATCGAGAAGGCAGAGCTCTTGAAGGTTCAAAGTCCTAGCAGGGACAACCCGATCATACCATTCTTGCCACTCCGGTCTCACCGTGGGCCAGCATCAGTGGGGACGGTTCATCTTCTAGGTTTCCCAGTCAAGACCACATTTGTAAAAGAGACAGTGGTCTTCTAGACGTGGATATAACGCTGGAAGCTTAGTAAGAATCTCCTTGAAGATGGGCCCAAGCACATAGTCCTGTTGCTCATGACGTCGAGGGATGAAGATGCGTCCATCGATGGCGCTTTTCTCACTGGTCTTGTACTTTTCACATTCTGCCTCAATGATCATTTTCAGGGTTACAGACGGCCTTGCGCGCTCTACAATTGGGACTTTCAATGAAGAAGAAGCCATTGATTGAAAGCTTTCTCAGAGGACGGAGTTGGAAAAGGGGGTAGAGAGTCAGTAGAGATAAAGGATTTGTGTGTTAAACGAGCGAGTGAGTTCAAAACACGAAATAAAAAGGTTTTAAGAACCTCTGTGTCTGGAAAATGTATCGCGCGATTCGTTAAGTACTAAAAGTACAGATACGAAGAGTTTCCTTCAATATTGATACTTTTGAAGGGAAAAACGCATCCCAGATGTTGATGCCAACTTCGAAGTAAAATATTTGGCTTCGAAACCAGATTTTGGAGCCAAAAGTCAAATAACAACGTGTAACGACCCCAATACGCATAGATTCAACTATATCTTTTGGAATTGAAGCTAGGTGCACGTAAAGTTATTAAAGGTTCGGTGAATGTTTGTGGAGACTCTCATGTGTTATTTTTTGGATTTGGGGATTTTGATTGAGGTGGCAATATGATGGTAAGGTAAGATTGAACCAAAGAATTTGATTCGGATGGTTATTTTACGAACAGCTGCCACTCTTTTGCCCTTTTCTTTGTCCACATTTTGAATTTGGATATGAGGTTAGAACCATTGGAAAGCTTATTTCCGGGGCTTCAATTTGGACACAAGAACGACCTAAAGCGAGTCCGGATGGGAAAGTTACACCTGTTTGAAGTTTTGGAATCTGTCTTTGAGAGTAGGTCCGCTCGAGCGGGAAAAGGTGCGCTCGAGCGGAGATTTCAGGACAGCAGCTTTAAATCGTGATTTTGGATCATTTTGAGATATTTTCTTTCCTTTTCTTTCCTTTTCTTCCTAGTCCGAAACCCTAGTCCTAAACACTTAAATTACTTCACTTTGATCATGATCCACCATGGTTTTGGTATCAGGAGGAGATTAAGGAAGGATCAACATTTTTACCCGATTAGAATTTGGAAATTTGAAGGCTCCTTCTCAAACTCACCCCTTTGTTTGATTTTGAGGTAAGGGTTTGTAATATTTACATCCATACATAGATTTGAGTTGTTTCCATTGTTTATTTGTGTAAATTCCATTTATTTGAGGTATATAGAAGAATTATGGGATTTTTGGAAGTTTGGGTTTGAATAAGGAGGATTTTGGAAAGTTATGGTTATTTTACATATGAAATTGATGGATTGAATGATTGAAGGCTTAAGGAGTGTTGTGGTTGGTTTATTGTGTGATTTAGCACCTTAATTTGATATTAAATCTATTTAGTTTGAAGCTTTGTTGGTATTGTTAAAGATTGGAAAGGGTGGAACTTAATTGGAAAACCAGATTTTTGAACTTTGCTTGGTCCGCTCGGCGGAAAATCGACCTCGATAGTTTTGTATTTTTTTATGCGATCGCTCGGCCAAAGTGGCGCTTCGGCGGGAACCCATTTTTCAGGCAAAATTATTGATTGCTCAGTTTTGAATGTTCAGTCCTCTGGTATTTTTAGAATGTTATTTTGATGACTTTAAGATGATTATAATTCATACGAATGTAATGATTCAATGAAGAATTTCTTAATGATTTAAGAGGAAAGGAGTTAAATTGTAAGTTATGTTTGTGTCTGCGCACTCGGGAGGAAAAGCGCTCCACTGTAACTCTGTGAGTAATAGTACCTCAACCATATGTTAATTACCGTTAATCATTATGGTTATTGATATTCTATCCACCGTGAGTTAATATGTTAACATGTGTGTTGACTGAGAATAGATGTGAACATTAAAGAGTGATCACACACTGGTATGATTCTGAACTTACTCTGTATTTTGGGATATGGCTAATGATTATTATCAATGTACCATTCTAAGAATTACCTATACTTCTGTATAAGAGTTGCATACAACTATTAACACTGTGAAGCTGGTTTATGAATTGGTTTGATTTACCTTCGGATTGTGGGTAGTGTGAATATTCTGCTAATGACGAAACAAGCATGTCTATGTACAAAGAACCATAAGGAAACATTGCACCATATGTTTTGCTTGCTATTGATAATTAATGTTACTATTCAGATATCAGTAAAGTTCTGTAAACTTATGCTATGTATTTTCAGTACACCATGATACCAAATGATTGATTTTTGAAAAGTTATGATATGTTGGAAATGAACGAACAAACACTCAGTTTTCTGAAAAGTAATTGTGGCACCCTTAGTCCGGATGGCCCTCGCCCGGGGGTAACAATACCGCGGCCTATGGCTGGTACCAACTTGGTGGTCTTTGGACCTATCTGGTGGTCCTTGACCTATCTGTGGTGGTCTTTGGACCTACCTGGAGTGGTCTTCGGACCTATCTGTTGTGGTCTTTGGACCTATCTGTTATGGCTATTGGTACCAACTTTGTGGTCTTTGGACCTATCTGTTGTGGTCTTTGGACCTATCCGTTGTGGTCTTCGGACCTACTCTGATTACGATGGGTGTACCACATAGAATCTTATGTAAAATCTGACTATGGAAATAATTATGAAAACGATTACGAAATGGTTTGGAATCTGGAAATGCATAAGACTCTGTTTTGATAAGATTATGTTTCTGTCATTTTGGACCGTTAGGCGATTACATTATTTCGGTTTGAGCCGCTCATATTTCAATTTGCTAAGCCATTTTGTTATTTCGGAACATTAAGCCATTCCGTATTCATTATTACGGTTCATGCATTATTTCGCTATTATTTCGCTCGATGTTTCGACCTATGGTCGTTTCTGCATCAGAGCCTATGGTCTCCAGATATATTATCCGTTAAATTATGGAAATTGGTCTTATGGCTGTTTTGGAACTAATTACGGAAAATAGTTAATCATGAGTATCTACAGTTTTATAATTGATTATTTAGGTTAATCAATACATTATTTATGCACTATTATTCACTGAGTTCGCTCATTCGTATTTTTATGCATGCATTTACAGGTAACCAATCGGGAGTTCACCCCAACCTTTGAAGCTTGTGTTTCTCTTATCAACCTTGAGGCGTCCGAGCACCACAAGCCGATTCGTTTTTAAAGTTTTGCGAGTTTATTTATGCCTTAGATCTCTATTTTGGGTTGATTGTATATAATTTCTTCTTCATTAGTTTTTTTGTTATGTGCCTATTTACGAAAATGAGTCGAGGCATATGTGTGTAAACTATCTGTATAATATTTATTTAGTGCAATGTGTGCGGTCCTGGCATGGTAATAGTAGCTCAATGGATGATGTTCTATGTATTTTATATTATCAAATGCTTCCGTTCAGGCCCCATAAAATATGTATAACAGGTTTTGTGTCTGTTTTCGAATGGGTCATGCCCAAACTTTTAGGGGCCGGTTTGGGGGCGTGACAGGTGGTATCAGAGCACGAGTTGCCATCTCACACACGAATCCATTGAGCTTTAGGATGTCTAGAAAGATTTAGACATCATGCATGATATCCTACAAGTACATGAAAAGAAAAGAATGATGGCAACGTTAACTGTCTGTTGTTAACTCTGATGATTGTAACCTATGTCTGTTGCGTATTCTTTTGTTGCCTCTGTTTATCTTCTATAGATTGGTGCATAAAGCAAGACGTGCAGATGGGATCAAGTTAACAATATTGCCTTCTTGAGGTGTGGTAAGAATTTGAATTGCTCGGTAAGTCAGTTTATACATAAATGGTTGGATATAATGTGTGTTATCGTTTGATCATTATTTGTGGGAAATGATGGCGATATAATTGTGCTGTTTTACACCTATTTGAGTGACTTGATTAAATGTTAAGTATCGGATATATCTAAGATCAAAGCACATAATATATATGTGTGTGTTACCTGATGATTTGTTAAGTCTCCCTTTCTGTAACAATGCTTAGATCAAGGATCATTTCTGAATTTATGACGTTATAAGGCCAAGGGCCATTCGTCACGATACATGCGGGCGGGGGCCATTATGTAACATTCTGTCTGGAAACATTCTGAGTAACATTCTGGGCCGGGGGCCATTCTGTGTAACATTCTAGGCCGAGGGCCATTTTGTGACATTCAAGAACACATATGTAACATTTGTTTAGATGAATTGTTTGAACATGCTAATGATGTTAATGATATTACATTTACATCGGTTATGTTATGGACGTTCATATTAATTGGAATTTAAGGAACTTATGAAATGTAAATCTATGAAAGTAAAGCCAACTTGTGAATGATGAATTTATAAGACCAAGAGCCAACTTGTGAATTATGAAATTATGGAAACATTGAAAGAGGTTGTGAAGTTATGTATGCTAAGCGAAAGGTTATTACGGGGCCGAAGGTTATTCTCGACCGAAAAGGTCGTTCGATTATTCTGGCCAATAGGCCGCTCAGAGTAAAATGTAATACTAGATCAAAAAGCTCGAAAGTAAACCAATATCAAACCCATTATTGGATCTCATAATTTTTTTTTTTTTGTGAATGCACTGTTGTGTATTGTGAGCTATGTTTAGGAAATTGGCTATTGCCCTTGAGACTGTATAGAAGTAATATGATTTAAGGAACTATGAGAATTACCGACAACTTCGAATAAGAAATGATTGATGGTGCTTAATGAGTATAGTTTTTACGTAATTAAGATTTGACTGTGGGAATCTATACTCTGTACTGTCCTCCGTATTCTGACCTCTGTGATCTGCAATGTGAAATTTAAAGTCCGTAATCTGTAATCTGTTCTGTATATGGCCAATCTGTAATTTGTGATTAGGACCCCGCCTATGATGCATATTTGTCTATATGACATTTGCAAAACGATAGATAATTATTGATTAACTTAACATTAAATCAGAACGAGTGATACTCTACTAAGGTACTGCAAGAATTAGAATCCTGCCTCTGTCAATGAAAAATTTGAAATTGAGAAATCATTTCCGAGATATAAGCCTGTGTATATCTAGTGACTTATTCTGTAACATTCTGGCCAAGGGCCGTTTTGTTATTTCCGGGCCTAAGGCCGTTCTGAAAATACAATGGTATTGGAGTAACTTGTTGAGTTCTGAAGTTGTATATATAGTTCTGGGCTTATGGCCGTCTTGTATCTGTGGATTTATGGCTGCTTGGTACATGTCGGGTTTAAACTCCCTCTGTTAAGAAAATTGAATCCTTGACTGTAATGAAAATATTTACAAAATGTAATCAATCATATGCTTCTACAGTTTTGTACTTTAGCAGAGTATATAATGTTAATTTTGATATTACCGTAATTGATGAATTGATCTGAACTGATTTTAACTATAACTATGCTATTCAATGTTTAAGGAAATTCATGTTCAGGTTACAAAACATTTGATATGATACGTATTGTCTGAAATGACAAAAATGTTACGAACTTTCGACAAGTTTACGATATGATAAGTTTTCTGGATAATTTTTCCAAGATGACAAGTTTTCTGAAAGAAATATTTTGCTATACATGAATAAGCCTTTTAATTGATAAGTGATGACGGCGCTATATTGAGCTTCAGGCTATTCTGTTTTCTCTGTGTTACCTGCTGAAAGTTGGTTTGGAGATTATTCTGTCAAAGTTTACATCAAGTTAAATACTATTGGGAATTATTCCATCATCTGATATTTTCGAAAGGTCTGAACCTCTGAACAATGTATGATGTGGGTAGTGTCAAAATGTTGACTTTGAGTTAACCCGGTATTGGCTTTAAATTAAGCCTGTTAGAGATTTGATTTGAACCGATAAGTCTGATGCATATGATGAATTGGAGCGCCAAAGTCGTTGATTTAGCACTTATGGATCTAATTGTTATAAGAATTTATACCTTTGAGGAATTGTGATAATGGGAGTTACTTGTGAACTTACTAAGTTGGATTTATGTTTGATAGTCTATAAAATGATTGAGAACTGTTATATGTTCAGGACGGAACTAGACTTAACCAGGTGAATCAAGTTTGGAGGACCAAACTTTTTAAGGTGGGGAGAATGTAACGACCCCAATACGCATAGATTCAACTATATCTTTTGGAATTGAAGCTAGGTGCACGTAAAGTTATTAAAGGTTCGGTGAATGTTTGTGGAGACTCTCATGTGTTATTTTTGGATTTGGGGATTTTGATTGAGGTGGCAATATGATGGTAAGGTAAGATTGAACCAAAGAATTTGATTCGGATAGTTATTTTACGAACAGCTGCCACTCTTTTGCCCTTTTCTTTGTCCACATTTTGAATTTGGATATGAGGTTAGAACCATTGGAAAGCTTATTTCCGGGGCTTCAATTTGGACACAAGAACGACCTAAAACGGAGTCCGGATGGGAAAGTTACACCTGTTTGAAGTTTTGGAATCTGTGCTGTGAGTAGGTCCGCTCGAGCGGGAAAAGGTGCGCTCGAGCGGAGACTTCGGGACAGCAGCTTTAAATCGTGATTTTGGATCATTTTGAGATATTTTCTTTTCCCCTTTTCTTTCCTTTTCTTCCTAGTCCGAAACCCTAGTCCTAAACACTTAAATTTCTTCACTTTGATCATGATCCACCATGGTTTTGGTATCAAGGAGGGAGATTAAGGAAGGATCAACATTTTTACCCGATTAGAATTTGGAAATTTGAAGGCTCCTTCTCAAACTCACCTTTGTTTGATTTTGAGGTAAGGGTTTGTAATATTTACATCCATACATAGATTTGAGTTGTTTCCATTGTTTATTTGTGTAAATTCCATTTATTTGAGGTATATAGAAGAATTATGGGATTTTTGGAAGTTTGGGTTTGAATAAGGAGGATTTTGGAAAGTTATGGTTATTTTACATATGAAATTGATGGATTGAATGATTGAAGGCTTAAGGAGTGTTGTGGTTGGTTTATTGTGTGATTTAGCACCTTAATTTGATATTAAATCTATTTAGTTTGAAGCTTTGTTGGTATTGTTAAAGATTGGAAAGGGTGGAACTTAATTGGAAAACCAGATTTTCGGAACTTTGCTTGGTCCGCTCGAGCGGGAAAATCGACCTCCCAGTAGTTTTGTATTTTATGCGGTCATTTCGAAGCCAAAGTGGCGCTTCGGCGGGGAACCCATTTTCAGCAAAATTATTGATTGCTCAGTTTTGAATGTTCATCCTCCGTATTTTTAGAATGTTATTTTGATGACTTTAAGATGATTATAATTCATACGAATGTAATGATTCAATGAAGAATTTCTTAATGATTTAAGAGGGAAAGGGAGTTAAATTGTAAGTTATGTTTGTGTGCAGAACGCACTCCGGGAGAGGCAAGCGCTCCACTGTAACTCTGTGAGTAATAGTACCTCAACCATATGTTAATTACCGTTAATCATTATGGTTATTGATATTCTATCCACCGTGAGTTAATATGTTAACATGTGTGTTGACTGAGAATAGATGTGAACATTAAAGAGTGATCACACACTGGTATGATTCTGAACTTACTCTGTATTTTGGGATATGGCTAATGATTATTATCAATGTACCATTCTAAGAATTACCTATACTTCTGTATAAGAGTTGCATACAACTATTAACACTGTGAAGCTGGTTTATGAATTGGTTTGATTTACCTTCGGATTGTGGGTAGTGTGAATATTCTGCTAATGACGAAACAAGCATGTCTATGTACAAAGAACCATAAGGAAACATTGCACCATATGTTTTGCTTGCTATTGATAATTAATGTTACTATTCAGATATCAATAAAGTTCTGTAAACTTATGCTATGTATTTTCAGTACACCATGATACCAAATGATTGATTTTTGAAAAGTTATGATATGTTGGAAATGAACGAACAAACACTCAGTTTTCTGAAAAGTAATTGTGGCACCCTTAGTCCCGATGGCCCTCGCCCGGTAATAATATGCATGACCTCGCCTTGGGTAATAATACCGTGGTCATTGGTACCAACTTGGTGGTCTTTGGACCTATCTGTGGTGGTCCTTGGACCTATCTGTGGTGGTCTTTGGACTATCTGGTGGTCTTTGGACCTATCCGCCATGGTCTTCGACTTTGTGGTCTTTGGACCTATCTGTTGTGGTCTTTGGACCTATCCGTTGTGGTCTTCGGACCTATCTGTTCTGATGGCTAATGGGTGTACCACATAGAATCTTATGTAAAATCTGACTATGGAAATAATTATGAAAACGACACGAAATGGTTTGGAATCTGGAAATGCATAAGACTCTGTTTTGATAAGATTATGTTTCGCATTTTGGACTTTTACATTATTCACATTCGTTATTTCTGGTACGAGCCGCTCATTATTTCTTAAGCCATTTTGTTATTCTGGTCATTAAGCGTATTCAGTCGTTATTACGGTTATTCATTATTTCGCTATTACGCTCGTACGATGTTTCGACCTATGGTCGTTTCAAGATCCGTAGCTATATGGTCTCCAGTATATATTGGCTTAAATCCGTTCTATATGGAAATTGGTCTTATGGTCATGTTGGAACTAATTACGGAAAATAGTTAATCATGAGTATCTCGCTTTATAATTGATTATTTAGGTTAATCAATACATTATTTATGCACTATTATTCACCGAAGTTCGCTCATTATTCAGATTTTGTCCATGCATTTCAGAGGTAACCAATCGGGAGTTCACCCCAACCTTTGAAGCTTGTGTTTCTCTTATCAACCTTGAGGCGCCCAGCACCACCAAGCTTCGTTTTGCAAAGTTTTGCCGAGTTTCGATTTATGCCTTAGATGTCTATTTTGGGTTGATTGTATATAATTTCTTCTTCATTAGTTTTTTTGTTATGTGCCTATTTACGAAAATGAGTCGAGGCATATGTGTGTAAACTATCTGTATAATATTTATTTAGTGCAATGTGTGCGGTCCTGGCATGGTAATAGTAGCTCAATGGATGATGTTCTATGTATTTTATATTATCAAATGCTTCCGTTCAGGCCCCATAAAATATGTATAACAGGTTTTGTGTCTGTTTTCGAATGGGTCATGCCCAAACTTTTAGGGGCCGGTTTGGGGGCGTGACACAACGACTTCGAAATAGAGAAGCCGACTTCGAAACACATTTCATACCTAAGGATGTAAGAATGCTCAAGTATTTGTTTATTTCAAAGGGATTAAAGACCTATTTTAGGTTTCTTAAATGAGAGTGATATCCTTCGAAGCAAAACTTGAGACCCCTTAAGGATGAGAATTGGTATTCGAAACATCAAAACCATTAGTTGGTTTATATATATATATATAAAAAGAGATTGCCTTTTCGAACTAAAACAATGCAGCCCTCAAAAGGAGTTTCCATATTTTTGAAAGTATGGACTGTTGTTTGAAGGAAAGAAGGTCAATTTAAAATTGATTGATCATACTAACCATGGCCATATGTTGGTTATGATTAAAACAAGTTTTACGGGATAAGATTGTTAAAATTCGAAGCACTGATTCCAAATAAAAATCAGCAAAATTGTCAACTTTATTCCATAAATTGGAAAAGTTCATGTTGGTTTTTTGTAGTGTTTCATTTAAAACGATTGAGTCTAGATTCGAAGGATAAGATTGTCTAGTTTGAAGCCCTAAATTTGCTTTTAAAGACAAATGGAGACAAGATGAAACAATGCCGAACAAAGAAAAGTCTTAGTTGTATTAAAGTAAAAGCAATTACATTGAATGGCCCTCTTTGGGTACAAATTCAAGCTCATAAAAGTAGTGAATAGAATAAATAACAAGATCATAAAATTTAGTCCAACTATGATCAATGAATTTCTGTTCTTTCTTTATTCTATCCTCTATTTCTTCTAGGATTGGCTGCATAAGTTGATGTGCTCTCACTTCATAAAAGAGCTCTTCAGCCTTCGAATGCTGTTTCTCTCAATCCTTGTTCCAACTCGTCTATATCCAAGTCATCCTAGTACGCAGTATCTTTATTCTTGAAGCTTTCAAATTCTTCAATGAAGTTCTCTGCTTCGTATTGGACATGAACTCGAAGGGATGAGAGTTGATCCAAAGATTGAGTAATGGCCACAGAGGTCTGATGCCAGTGGAGGAGCAATGGAAGTTGGTCCAAAAACATGTGAAGCTCTGTTTGTGCGAGAGGGTTGAGGACGTGACCCTGAGTCAGAATGTCACAAGCCCATCGAAGGTTCTTGAGAGGGATGTCGTCCTCAAGGACATTAAAAGGCAAGTAAGAGAAAGCCACAAGCAGAAGTTGGGCTTGCTTCCGCTCAGCTGGAGTAGAAGAAAGTGGAGGCTTGTAGGGAGGAAAGACCTTATCCTCAGAGAGGGCAAGCCTCAGTCTCTCTGTCCAGCAAGGAGTTGGCAGAGGAGAAGGTATGGGAGCCTTCACTTCAGGAGGATGAGCAAGGGCAGAAGGAACAAGGACAGAAGGAACAAGGGCATTAATATAATCGAGCCAGTCAGAAGAGCAAAGCTTCGCCTTCTGGGCTAAGAACGACAGATTGTACCCTTGTGCCTCTTCGGAGCGTCGGGCAGTGTGCACTATCTTTGTAGGCATGGAGGATGTGTACCATGCTACAAGTAGATTCTCCTCCAAATTGCGTCGACGGTCGATAGGCACGTAAGGATAGACCACCGAGTTTCGCGCATAAGAAGGGAACTCTAATGGGCCAGTAAACTCGACAAAGTGATGGTTGATTCGCTCCTTTAAATCACAGACCTCAGGTTTTGACCAGCTTGTTCAGTCAGAAGCCCCAGAGGAAAAAAAAGCTGCAGCCTTATCCCATGCAGAGGGTTGTGAAGAAGAACTTCCCATGTCTATATTTGCGACTTCCTGAATCAAAGGATTGAGAGCAGTTTGTTCGTAGTCCAAGGGTGAGTCAGAAGAAGAGCTTCCCATGTCCATATTTGTAAGTTTCTGAATCAAAGGATTAAGGGCAATGTGTTCGTAGTCCAAAGGTTGATTATTTGTAAAGGCATCCATGACCTGAATATAGAAAGGTGGGTAAATGTGGCTAATTAATGCATGGAGATTTTTTCGAGGAGGACCAGTATCATCAGATGACTTTTCGTGTGCTCAATCAATGGAGGAGAAAATTGATTCGGCCATAAAAAATGTATCAGTCTGTTCGAATACTAAGGTGGTGGGGATGTTCAAAAGATTGAAGGAGAGTTCAATGCAGATGATGAATGACAGTTGTATTTTTGGAAGAATGCAAAGCCCATGCATGTTCTAAAACGTGGATAAAAAAAACCTTGATCCACTAATATCACCAAGTATTGGGTATATTAGTGCAAGGGGTGATGTTGGCTACATATTTTGTACAAGCCAATTACAATTCGATGTGTGGCAGAATAAGGGTAATACAAGAAGATTATTCAAGTCTTTGATCCTGATCGTATACGTGGCAGTTAGTATTGGTTATTACGATATCTGAGTAACAGTGGATCAACAAAGAGATGTAAGGTGATGTGGTTTCAACGGTTACTCATATTTAAATTCAAATTTAAGAGGGAAGCCTAACTGTAAGTGATGACACAGTGGAGCTAATTATAAGTCAACATGATCAGCGATCATGGAGGAGCAGTTCGACGGTTGGAAATACAGTTCGATGGTCATCCTCGAGAAGTGTAAATAGCAGAGAAGGCCTAGAAAAAGTGCCCCAGACTCAGATCCAAAAAACTAGTCTTATTATACTTATTTTCTTTTCCAGTTTTACATTTCCAGTCTTTTATTTCTTGTACTTTAAATTCCTGCACTGCACGTCGTTTATAGGAGTAGTTTCAAGTAGATTGTTGTTGTAAACCTCTACGAGGCTGAGTTTGGATTATTGTAAGTTTTCATTTTAATGAAATATTTCAATTGTTCTTCATTTAATTATTATTTTGCTTAATTCTCCTAAATCAAGCTACCAGTAAAAATCATCTTCATTGAGGCTGAAAGAACTAAAACACAATCGTCTGATAATTGGTTAGCAATTAATTTTCTGTAAGGACTGATTAATCCTTACTGGCACGCTCGCAATTACAATAATAACCTTTGAAAGCCAAAAAATCAACATATATATATGCTAATTTTATGATCAAATAAAAAAATATACACATATCTTTGACATATATGTTTATCAACCTCCTCTTGGATGAATATTTTTATCATAAAATAAGCATGTATTTAACTCATGTTACATTTCTATATATATACTTTTTAAAGGTTAGAATGAAACAAATTAAAAGGTAAGAGGGATAAAATGTAATAATTTTTAGTTGAATGATGTAAAGTGCCAACCGCCCATACTTAAAGGGAGTAAAGTGAAATTTATCCTAAAAAATATATATAACAGTGGTGACGAATGATATTATAAATAAAATATGATAGATAAATGTGATTGTTATAGTATAATTGATTATAATGTTACACATTTTTATACTTATTCTTCAAGTGATAGTGTCATTCTTATAATTGGAAGTTGGGACTTTTCACATTAATGATATCTAATCTATGTGTTCAGTGGTATTTTGATCATGAGTAATGATATGTAAACAAAATATTTATACATAATTTCTAAACAGAATAATATGACTAATTACCATTTTATCATTTCAAAATAAAAGATCTATTACTTGGACTTATAATTTCAAAAACACTAATATCACATTATTCTTGACTAAAAATTATGTACTTGATGTAGATTTAGGCCTCGTTTGGAAACTCTCATTTTTAGCTAAAAAGTCAAAAAGTTATTAAATTAGTCAAAAAGTTAACAATTCATACAAAAAAGTAGATTCTCTTTTCTCTCTACTTTTTGCACATCTTTTCGTAAAAAATTAAAAAGTCATTCCAAACATACTAGTTTTTTTTAGCTCATATTTTAGCTAAATAGTCAAAAAATTACTAAATTAACTTATTCCCAAACGGAGCCTTAGTCCTTATTTAAAATATGAGATGTTATACCTTAAGGCATTTCAAATTACTTACTAAAATAAAAGTATTTTTGAAACAATATGCCCTCAATAATTATGATCTCCCATATTTCAATTGTGTGGGTTGGAATACAAAGCAATGATATTTGTTGGGTTGTTCATAACCAAAATAATCATAATTAATACTACAATAGATACAATAAGTTAATACCACAATAAATTATAATTCAATATTACAAATTTAAATTGGTGTGTATTATAGAATTCCTTGACTATGAAAGACATACCCCACATAAAGCAATTCATTACCCTACATAAAGCTTGTTTTTCGGCCATTAACTTCTCAAATACTTCAAGATTGGGTAAATTATGAATAGGAAAAAAAATAAAGATTGGGTAAATTAATAACTAATTTAGAAAAATAAATGAAAAAAATAAATTCATATAATGATTTTCTCTTTTTTAAAAAAAAATTTATATTTTTTTAGTGATTGTTTTTGTTACCAGTTTTTATTTTTTGATTTTATTTTGTTTTTTTTTAATTTTTAAAACTCAACCAAACTGGGTGCTGTTTTTCTGCTCTTGTATCAGATGTAGGGTTTGACCATGGGCACACTATTACAACAAAACTTGTAAACCTAAAGGGAAAATTTGGGCTGGGCCACATGAAGCCCCAAGGTCCTCTACGGGCCTTTTAGCAGATCCAGCAGACCCAAGTTGACAGCCCAAACTCGGGAAAAGGTTATTTTATTTTATTTATTTATTAATAACAACAACTGGGAAAAAGCTATGTCATCTTCGCGTTGCCATTATTATATAATTTAATTTAATTCTCATTACATTCATCTTTATCTTAGACCATCTTCAATTCTTCATCAAATTTTTTATTTAATTTGATTCAAAATTTGAGTAAACAAATTTATTTGAATGAATTAATACTTTCATCATTTAAAAAAAAAAAAGAAAAAAAAAAAGAAAAAATCACCTCCACTATTCTACCTTTTTAAAATTTTATCAAATTCAAATTTAATAAATGATTTAAAAAATTCTCAAATTGATAAAATAAAATAAAATAAAAAAAGACTCCTTTAATTTGAACAACATTTGATCACATTGAGTTGTATTGAAAATATGATTAAAAGTTGTTTTTTTTTTTATTAAAAAAATGTATAAAAAATATGAGAGATACTTGAAATAAAATGGGTAAAAAATTAAAAGATGATTTTTAGCTGTGTTCCCAACTTATCCCATTATCAGAGATGCTTGCACAAATCTAATATCCAAATAATTCATATTTGATTTCGAAGATGAGAGAGAGAATGCGTACCCGATATTAACACAATTTTCAATATTCATTGATTCATTCATCAAATTGCTCAACTTAGTCAAAATCTTGATTGGACTGACTCACGATCTGATCATAATGTACTATATTTGTATCTATCTATCTATCCTTATCTCTATCTCTTCCTCCTTTGGCTCTATCCAATTTATGTGCAAATAGGGTTTCAAAATCACATCGCTCATTTCATTTGAGTCTCGCCGCCAATATAATTATTTTGTGCTTCCCGCTCCTTCCTAATGGTCATGTTTGGTAGAATTGTGAGAAAATATTTATAATTTATATTTTAACAGTTTATAAATTTATAATTATGAATATAAGTTGATTTTTAACTTATAAATTAAGTTTCTCCTGTCCTACTCAAAGAATAAGTTGATTTCTAACTTATAAAAAGTCAAAACCAAACACATCAAAATAACTTAAATTAAGTTAAAAGCTGAAATAAGCTCAAATTAAGCTGTACCAAACAGGACCAATTTCAATTTTGTGGGTTTCTTATAAGAAAAATGGTCGAGAGCACTAAAAATGATACTTTAAATACTATTGCTGCTTATGTCTTGTTTTTTTTTTTTTTTTTTAACATTCTTAATACATTAGTACTATTAGTGATTTTTTTTTTGAAAAATGCTTGGGAACACTAATTAGTGCTCCCACTAATTAGGTGGCAGTGGGTCCCGCCAGTAATGATGTGATGTTTTGGTCTTGGAGTTGTATTTTTTTTTTTTTTTTTTTTTTTAATGTATTAGTGCTATTAGTGGTGATATTTTTAGTGGGATGAATCATTGTTGTTTTTTTTTTTTAATAGTATGAATCATTGTTGTTCATATAATGAGATTTTTTTGCTCAATCTCGATTGGAGCCTCACTTTTAACTTGAAGTGGTTAGCCCAGACTCAAATTCAAGTCCAAGTTTAAACCCAAGCTCAATTTTAAATTTAGGATAAATTATAAATATACTCATTAAAATTTGCTTAAAATACAAATAATCTCTTGTGATTTTAAAAATTACATTCTGTCTCTTTGATTATTTAGATAATTTTATTATTATATAGGAGAGTAGTTAAGAATTTTATTTTTTTCAGTTAATTATGTTAAATAAAAAATTATGATAAGAGGATATTTGTAATTTTTTAAATTACAAAAAATAATTCATATTTTTAACAAATCTCAGAAGATATATTTATAATTTATCCTTAAATTTATCTAAATAATTTTGGAACTTAGGGGCTAGTATTATGGATTGAACTTATTACCCAACTCCCTCTTTTTTTTTTTTTTAAGGTAGGAACAACTCCTACTCTAAATTAATAGATTGATGTGATAACGATATGTAAAAGTATTTTACGTAAAGAATATGTTACATGATTAAACTGACGTTTGCACATTCTTCCATTTATTATCTTTTACATGTTAATTATAGAGTTCAAGAAGCGACTTTGTGCTCGGAGTCAAGGTAGTGTTCAATTATATTAAATTTTAATTCTAATTTTTAATGTAAGATAAATAATTAATAAACAGATACAGTGAAATCAACCACATGAGATAGGCTTTATATAATTAATTAAAATTTTAATATATATATATATTTTTCATATGCTATCAATTTGGTCCCATTTCAAGGGACCCATGTGGGTTGTAATGCTTCGGTACTGGTTAGATATGGCTTGTTCATAAATGCATTTATAGGTGTGGGTATTGTGCTGTGTGTTGTATCATTTGTTTTGGTCACATTGCAGCTGAAGTTATTAAGGTGTGTTTGCCTTGTTTTGGGAAGATTTTGGAGCAATGATTTATTCTATTTATTAATTGATATTTTATATTAATTTTTTAACGAGAAATGCTATGTATCTCAAATATTATACCAAATATTTTACCAAATCTTTCATATAAGGTGGGACTCACACAAATCCACGTGTGTGGGTTCCACACCATGTGAGAGGTTTTGTAAAATATTTGGAGTCCGTAACATAACTCTTTTTAATTTTAACTCAAAAATGACAGGTCTTATAGTTTAAATCAATAATTATTACTTCAAAACACCATCTAAACTTACTTCAAGAACATTAAATAATTTATCATTTGTTTCGTATCATTCTTTTGTCACTTTCGACTTTTTCCTCAATTTATCTTAACAGTGAACAACTAACATCGGCTTATTGTCCTAAAAAATAATTGAAGTTGTTGTGTTGTGTTACCATCATTTGGAATGTTGTACCAGAGATTTAGAAGTCGAAATTCTAACAATATTTGGGATTGATATATTTATCTATTTCGCTTTACAAGCAAGGCTTGATTATCTGCAATCAAAAAGAGAGGTCTTGGTTGGCTTGTGAGCTCAACATGGAACTCACTTTGGTGATTTGAGATGAGAAGAAATTTAAAACATAAAAGATAAAAACAATTGGAAATAGAACATGTAATCTCCTTACAAGGCAAATCATTCTTGTTGTCTGTTGATATAAATTTTCTACACAATTTAGATTTTTACTATGTTAAAAACACAGAAGATTTTCTTATGATGTGAGACAAAATATGTAAAATACATATGAAAGATTTGCCTATTATTTTTTATTTATATCTCATTTTGTAAAATTTTTCTACACACTAGTTTTTAAACTTTTTTTTTTTGATAACTCAGGTATCTCCAACTTGTTGATTTTAAGGGAAGCCATGACTAATCCTGAGGGCCCTGAAGTTAACGACCGGACAAACCTCCAATGATCCCAAGGGATAACTCGAACTCGAAACTTGTAAATTTTATTCTCCAGACTTTACCATTCGACTACTAGTCTTTTAACTTTGAATTCACAAAAGATAAAAAAGAGTTGGATAGGGAATATCAAGACCTTGGTTTTTACCCTGGCTTTATTTGTCTTTTTATTCACTTCCATTGATACATTTGGTACATTCAAAAGGGCAACTTGAAAACAAACTCGAAATGATTTCATTCCCCCCCATGTGACTCTGTCTCTCTCTCTCTGAGAGATTGTCATTGTCACACTGTGCTGTTCACCATATAAAAAGTCTCACACTCATAGAGTTACTAAACCCAGAAAATCACGGAGCCAATAGGGGGTGGTACATTACTTGTATTTACTATTCGAAGGAGTAATTCAAAATCACAACGGCATTGTTCGTACACTCTCTCAAGGTCTCTCTTTCCTATGCCTTTAATTTAACGGCTAGTCTTTTGGCTCCTCTGTAGGAAATTCTCAATTAAACTCACAAGTATGTACCTGCTGATTTATAATATTCAAACTCAATTCATTTGCCACTGGTTAAAAGTCATTTAAGATTCGTAAGTTATGTTAATAAACCAGCTTAAACACATTACATATTTTTGTTTGAACAACTTATTATGTTTTACAAAAACAAACTAAACTAATTAAGTTTAACTTGTGATTAGCTCAAAACAAATCAAATTAAACACATTTTTTGAAATTCCATATCATATTTACGCTGTGTTTGGTTGAGAAATTAAAAAAAAGATTTTAAAAAAAAATGAAAGAAGAAAGTAAAATATAAATAAAATATACTCATATTTTATCTAATTTCACATTTTTTTCCTTTCTTTTTGCAAATCTCTTTCCATATCTCCTAACGTAAGGGCTCTAACCTTAGAGTCAACTCCATCAACAGATTGAAAACAAGGCTCAAACCTATTTGGGGGAAGAATAAATTCCACTCCACAAACCAACCGCATGTTTTTATATCTCAATTCCTAGAATCCACCACAGAGTGAAAAAACAAACCCATAGTAAAGACAAAACACAGGAAGCATATTAATATTTTCATGTATGCTTATATATTTTTTTAGTGCTTCAGTCATGAATTAAAAAAAAAAAAAACCCAAAATATATGGAAGTATAAAAACTTATGGATATGATAAAACAAATAGTACACATTTGCAACAATTTTGAAGCATTAAAAAAATAACCATGGTCGGGACCATCATCGTTGCAAAAGATTTTAATAATAATACACAAATAATAGTTATAAATTAAAGAGGGAAAAAAAAAGAAAGAGAAAGAGACAAGATTGAAATAGAAGAAAAGCCTCATCACACCCTACCTGTCAACTCAACCACAGCCTCTTGCACAAGCTCTTCCAGCAACTTCCCTTCTATTTCCTTCCCAATATTATCTGTTTCCAATCTCATATGCTCAGCCCAACCCTTCCCAACTACCTCCTTCCTCACCACCCTCTCCACCACCAGGTTGTTACTGTCCCCACCACCATCACCACCCCAAACACACCTCACCTCGCACTCACTCGAAAACCAATCCTTCATCCAGTCCCACACCTCATCCACCAATATGGCTGATCCACCAGCCTCTGATATCCTGTTGTGGACCCCCAACCCACACGTAGTAGCCCTTGGGCTTGTCCCCGACCCATACCCTGTGATTTCCACTAAAGCTGCATTCACACAATCAAATACCAGCTTCCGGCTTGATCTCCTTTGCCTTCGCTTCGCCTCGTGGATTATCTCCTTGTCGTTCACTTCAATATATTTGTCTCTCAATGATGGGTCCAATGGGCTTTCGGGTGAGTGCCATCTGGCAAAAAATGAGTCGGACTGTACCTCACCATCGAGGCCAACAGCTGATAATAAGGTTTGGGCAAAGAAGAGCCATTCCCGTTCTACCTCCTCAGTTCCTTGGGAGACCGATGAAGGTTTTTTCAGTGGGTAAGAAGTGGCTGTCTCTACACTGGACAACGACAGAGTCCGAGCCATTGATTCTATGGGTGGTGATTTGTCAATCAGGTTGGATCTAATAGAATGAGAAACCAGCTTTGCTCCTGTTTATTTTTATTGAAAAGGAACAAATTAGGGATGCATGGCAGCGGAAGTGCAACGAAATGTGAAATTTTCAGTACCAACACTTCGATATAATTTACCATGATTGTCTGGCTTGACATCACAAGACTTTGCTGTAATATTATCATCCTCGTCAAACAGTGGTTCCAATACTGAGATTGGACTTGGCTGGTCCAGGCTCTCACTAGAATTTCCAGGGACGACAGGCTTTGTAATGGACAACCCAGCCTGCAAATTTGGAAATAATTCCCATTTAGCTATAGGCATGAAAATTTCGATGTTCCATCACTAGTTACTGCATGTTAAAGAACTACCACCAGACTTAAAAGCAACAGACCCAACCATTTGACCAATAAAAGTTTCTGCAGACAACCCTCAACATGTCCACACAAATTTATGTTGGGGAATTTATTTTGCTCAAGAGTCCATGCACATCAACCATGTCATATTCTACCATCAAATTGTTAACATAATATTTTCATTTAATAAAACTGCAAAAATAGAGAGGATGAATCCATAAGAAAGGAGTTGTCAAGCACAGAATTGGGTGGCAGTTCAAATATGTTGCATTGTCTTGTTCCAAATTTTGAAAACAAAAAGGGCAAAGAAAGAAAGAAAAAGGGACTTTAAGTAAACATGTATCACAATTATTAATCCTTTTAAAGTGCAAAAACAAAAGAACTTGTGTGTCCCTCAATGAATTATATACTGCATAAAAAACGCACATGGTTACCAGAAGTCAAAATAAGATTGGCTTACCTCAGGATAGATTATGCCCTGCTTTGGTCCCATGCCAACCAAATCTGGCAACAATGTTTTGCTCGATGATCCCTGTAAAATAGGCAACAAACCCTCTTCAATCCCAGTATCATTATCACATTGTGATGTTCCATCACCAAGTTTTCCAGGGGTGTGTGAAGACATTCCAGAAAACTTTTGAGATTCATTTTTGGATTGAGAAGCACTAGATTTTTCTTTACTAGATTTTTTATTCCTTGAGAAAAATAAACTCGAAACTTTCCCTTTGAATGATGATTTCACACTCTGTACCTTAGCCGCCCCCTTGGGAACATCCATTTTACCAACCTCTGGACCTGAAACTTCTACATTTGGACTGCCCCCAAACACAGTAGAAGAGACAGGAACAGATTTTGACCTCAAAAGACTCCTAGGAGAATTACCCACATTTTCATCCAAATTCAAACCACTAGCTGAGCATGAAGCTGATCCCCTTGGCTCTTGTTCTTTATTAATGCCCTCTTGCTCAGATTGTACAGAATTTTTAATATCAGACAGGGCAAGCATCTCCCCCAGAGTACTAGAGCTTCTCCGTACATGTCTTTGTTCTTGACAAATTCCATTTGATGCCATCATGGCCCATCTTTCAGACAGCCGCTTCTTTGCTTCTCTACATACTGACGACTCTGGGGAACAAGATGCACGGCTGAAGGACGAAGAAGAATAAGGGCTACCAAACCTATTGATGTAATCCCATGAATGCCTAGAAGTTGGTGATATGACTTCAGAGTCACTGAGGTTCCCCGCTGCATATTCATTTTCAGATTTGTTAAAGGAACTTTCATCACCAATATAGCCATTAGAAAACACGGAAGAAAGCAAGGTTTCATCCCTTCGATGCCCAATCAGGTTTTCACGCATATGCCTTGTGATCTCCTTTGCCACTTCTCTTGATTCTTGCGCTTCATTATCTTCTGGTTCCTCATAAAATTCTTCACCATGTAATACTCTTGGAGATGAAGAAGGTAGAGAAACCACAGCCTTTATGTCATGAGGCTTACCAGGGCTAGGTTTTAATACAACTATTCGAGTAGGCTGAGTAGGACTATCATCGACTCGCCAATTGGGGGGGGAAAGACCAGTATTGCTTTTATCCCATCCAATCACCTGACCCGTGTGGGGTCCTTTCTTTATCTGATTCTCATTCTTCTTCCCTGATCCAGAAAATTTGTTATTATCCATCATCTTTGAAGGTCTAAGAACAGTGATGCGCTTAGTCTCGGGAGGTGGGGAAACATGCTGCAAATCATACAGATGCTGAGAGAACAGGGAATTTGGTTCTTGCAGAAACTTAACGAATAAATCTTTGTTAGAACTTAAAACTTCCAACACATCTTGGAATTGTTTGGATTGGCGAAGTTTTTCATCTGTGGCTAGGCGTTTTGCTTCGATGAACTTCTGACGAACTAAAGCCATCTTTTTCTCATTTGTATTCTCATTATACCTTCCTTTCTGTGGTGATTTATCTCTTACATAACTTCCTTTCTGTGATTGCTGCCATATTTCATAAACATCCTTATACTCATTATGCGCTGGACACTGATGGATCTCACGTTGCATTTGCATGTCCAATCCATGTTCTTGCTGCCAATAAGCCAAAGGAATACCTGAATGACTTCGTGCATAGTCTCTTGAATGATTTCTTTGCGCAGCAGAATCAGACTGTTGCCGTGGAAGGGTATCAAGCCCCATCAACTTAGCGACCACACTGGGAGGATTATGCTTGGACTCCACTTCTTTTGACATTTCCTGGTCTATGAGCATTTTCATGGGTGTTCCATTTGATCTTCTATTTGAAGCATTTCTCAGCTCAGACACTATCTGCATGCCATCCACAAACATAAAAGAGATCAGAGTAATGTAATAATATCGTAGTACAGATCTCAGTACTGAATAGACATCCTGCATAGATTTTAGTCAGCTGTGGACCATCATTACAACGACTTAGTAATAAACTTAATTTGTACCACTTTGTCCTCTATTGGATCACCAATAGGACTCGTCCTTGCTGAATCTGATTGGCTCCTTGAGAGTGGCGAACCTGTAAATCAATTACTACCAGGTCAATAAGGGCTATAATGGTTTACAAATGCAGAAGTCCAGCAAAGAGAAGAAGTATCATCAGGTTTAAAAAAAGGAGATACATTAAATACAAAAAGGGAATAAGTGTTTTCCCCAGAAGGTAATCAACATCAAGTTGAATGAATTTAAACTCAAAATGGGCAGAGCAGACAAATCGCCAATGTTGACCTGCATTGTTCACTAGGTCAACAACTAGATGAATGGATTTACACGCAAAATGGGCAGGCCAGATAGATAAGCAAAAGAAAACAAAAAAACTAGGATTATTGTCAAGATTCAACACTTCAAGAATACAAAGAGGTTGGATAATGACACTCTTATTATGAGTGCCGACAATTGCCAAATATTTCAGGTTAGTTTTTGACTTACAAGTAAAGGGATGATTTCATATAGTTAAAAACAAAAGGGAGATGATGCATAATAGTGCCCTCCAAATTAGTCTAGGATTTTATCTCTTGAAAACCTCAAAACTTGACAAACCAGATTGCTATCAACCAATCAACATTCAAGCATAGGGAAAATAACCAAAACAAAATTGTTATTAGCACACAGTTAAATTTACTGTTCCCTCAGGTCCTCTCAATGCTAAGATGGTTAGTTTGTTAAATAAAAACAATAAATATTTTAGTTCGGAAAAATAAAATAAGTTGAGCTCGAATATGATTAGCAAAGGAAATCACCATCATGATGTGGTTTGTCTGTGAGCAGCCTGTTTCCTGGGACACCTGTACTCAAATCAAAGAGGTTCACCATTCTTCCCAAGCATCCTGGAAAGGGTTTCTCAAGATTGCGAGCTCTTCCGTTCTGAATCCCGTTCATTTCAACACCTGAGATGTCATGTTTCAAATGTTAATTAATCCCATTTACATTTTCTCTTTCCTATGACAAAAATCAATATCATCAACAGAATCAACTAGCAATTTAGAAATTTAGCCAATACCCAACCCACCTTTTCAGAGAGAGAAAGAAGAGCAGAAAATTAAAAAAATAAAAATAAAATCAACAGTAATTTTACATAAATGGTGGAGGGAAAGAGATGTTCATTTATAGTCCTGCAACAAAACATAAAAGCACAAGAAAAAGGAAAATGGAAAATAAAAGAACCAAGACAAAAAATGACAGATTGAAATTACAGAACTGCTAAACAGAAGTACACACAAGAATCCGGATCAATATACAGAAGAAAAGAAAAGGAAAAAAAAAAAGAAAAAAAAGAGGATTACATTATGGAAATTAATGCGAGTCTGTTTGTGTAAACCTTGTTTAAATGCTCCACATTTTGCCCCAAGCAAGAGTCAGGAACAAGTATCAATTACATCACACCAATCTAAAGAACTTTAGCCTCAAATCCAGGGCTTGTATACAGAGATCAACCAAAGAACATCTAGAATCAACTAAATTAGCGGGCAATTGAACAAGATATAGACTCAGAGAAAGAGAGAGAGCGAGAGAGAGAGAGAGCGTATGGTCAACAGGCAAAGCAATTGCACTTTCGTAAAACCGCCTAGATTTATGATAAATAAGAAATAGAGACAAGACTACAGTGTACAGTGAGAATTCAGCATATCCACATGAACGTTCACATCAAGTGGTCACAACGCGCCTGAATAAACTCTAACTGCCTGAATAAAATCAAATGGCAAACTCAAACAACTCACTACATTCACGCAAATTGACCGATTCACACCCAAAAAAAAAGAAACCCCCCTAATCTCCCAACAAATTCAAGCCCCAAACCTAACGAAAAAGCTGAATTGATGTGAATCAAAACAAACAAAACTCGAGATTCAAAATTAATTAAGTAAAAGAAGCTAAATTTTAAGAAAACCAAAAAAAAAAAAAAGAAAAAGAAAAAAAGACAGTTTTGATTAAAACAAAAAGATAAATCGATGTTCAAAAGGCTGAGAAAAAAGCGAATCAGATTCGATTACCTTCGAAAAGCGAGATCGGAAGAGAGAGCAAAAAAGCGAAAGTACTGCGAAGAAGACTAAAAGGGTCGTAGAAGCAAAAAAATGCAACACTACTACTGACATATAGCAAAGCAAGAATGAATTTAGAGAGAGAAAGAAGATGAGAGAGAGGAGATTGGGACCTTGTGAGGAGGAGCGAGTACGTAGAGAGTAGTGTAGTCGTGGCTGCGATAATGTCGCCGGAATGTGGCATTCCGATGGGGAATGTGGCCGGAGATTCGCCGTACGAAGCGGCTCTTAAAAAGAGGAGAGAGAGAGAGCACTCATCATGTGGTCATCTTCTATCTACCGAATACCAACCGTGTCGGACGTGAACTGCTTTTGTTTATTCTGATTCATTTATCAGTTTCGATTACGGAGTGTGTGCGCGCAAAGAAGTGAGCCAAAGAAAAAAATAGTACGTGCATCTCCTCGGTGGATTAATTTTTTTAATTACATTTGAGTGAAAATTATTTTTAATATCAAGTGTTTTGATTGGGTAGATGACCGTTCAGTCGGCTGGTCAGTATGAATTTTTTATAAATTTTTATATTGGGGTGGTCGTTTGAGAGATATTTAGTGGTAAAAATCTAACGATAATTAACAATAATTTGATGAAAAGTATATTGATCTTTAATTTGATAAAAGAAAAGTAAAAATTTAAATTTAATGATGAATTTTGATAAACCATTTAAAAACAAAAGGTAACTTTTTTTTTATTAAATTTAAATTTAATAATAAATTTAATGAACCATAGAGATGGTCTATTAAGAGAAAGAACATCCTATGCACCTTATTACTAAATATAAAAAAGTTATAATTAAAATCTAAAAATAATGTCATTATTAGATTTTTTTAATTATAACAAAAAAATAACGTAATTAAAAGTATATATAATATGAAGTGTGTATAATAAAATTCTCCTAATAATAGTAATAATGTAGGAAGACAAACGAAAAATTGTAGTCTTATACAATTAAACAAAATAATAAAAGAAAAATAATATACAAGATTATTTTGTACGTCCACTCTCTAGATGCAATGTATATATAGATGATTAGCGGATAATTAAAAAATATATGAGAGCAAATCTTATTTTAAATATTTTAATACACTGTCATATTATTAGGTTTGAAAATAAAATCTAATTTTTTGACTTGAATAACACTATTCATGATAAAAATAACAAAAATAAAAATTTGTTTTGTATTTTGCTCCTTAGTCCCAGTGGCTTGGTGTATTTACAATTACAATTTACATTATTTGTCTTTTAGGCTAATAATTCACCGCAATTCTCTACCTTTTCATTTCTCACCATTGGTTTAGTGGGTCATTTTTTTTTTAACTTCTAACAAATTGAAAGTTAATTGATCATTTTTATTATTTATATAAGCTAGTTTTTACCATAATTTATAAGTTATACCAAATACATTAAAATAAGTCACCAAATTTTTAAAAATATATATAAACTGAAAAAACTTATTATCTGAAAATTAAAAAATAAGAGCATGTAACTATAATTTTTAAATTATTAACTGTTAATTTATAATAAGTTGTATCAAATAATATCACCTATAAATGTACATAACAATTAAAATAAATAAAGTGACAAATATTATTTTATTTATTTTTAATTGATTTGGGTGGGGTGTTAAGAGTAAGGCCTTGTTTGTTTTCAGAGGTAAAATGAAGGAGATTTATAGTGATGAGATTGATAGTGAGGAGATTAAGTAAAATTATGTTTGTTTTGATGATAGTTGTTAGTGTAAGAATTGTTAAATTATTTTTATATAAAATAATAAAATAAATAAAAAATATAAAA
The DNA here is from genome assembly GCA_025200525.1 of Camellia lanceoleosa. NCBI lineage: Eukaryota > Viridiplantae > Streptophyta > Magnoliopsida > Ericales > Theaceae > Camellia > Camellia lanceoleosa. Next base: position 28,982,418 of record CM045768.1, on the reverse strand, counting down.
AATTAAATATTAATATTTAAAAAAATTATCAATATATAAAAAATAAAAAAACTAATTTTTTTTAATCCCCTCACTATTTTTCTAATACCATCTCCATCTCCTCCCTTTCAATCCCCCTTCCAACCTCCATCTATATCACCTCCTCCATCCTAATTCCCTCCCCAACTCTACAAACAAACACAACACTAAATAATCCTATCTACATCCTAATCCCCTCCTATCTATATCACCTCCTCCATCCTGATTCTCTCCCCAACTCTACAAATAAACACAACACTAAATAACCCTACCTCCATCCTAATCTCCTCCCATCTATTTAACCCCAAAACAAACTAGGCGTAAAAGACTCAAGATTGGCAGCAGCACCCCCCATCCAACACGAGTCAAGATTCCCTCCTTAACTTGTTTTTTCCTGACTTTCTACTTGTGGGGTTATTGGGCCCACTTTTAGACCCAATTTCTATAATCCAAACCGTTCATATTTTAAGACTTGTTGATTATATCATACCTGTAAAAAATCAAATTGATCAGATATCAGAAAGTATGTGTTCGGATCATCGAATTAAAAATCATTTTAAAAAAAATTTAATAAACAATTTTTCGAACACATGCTTTTTGATATCCGATCAACTTGATTTTTTACAAGTATAATATACTTAACAAATCTTAAAATATGACGGTTCGAATCATCGAAATTAAGTCTAAAAGTGAATCCAATTATCCAATAAGTAAAAAATCAAGGAGAGTAGGCAAGGAGGAGATCCTGATTCAACAACACCAGTGTGAATCTGACACACCTCTGTCTCAAAATTGCTGGCAATTGCTGAACTTTGGATCTGTAGATCTTTTTGCATCAAAACAACAGTCTACCCACACCATCCATTTTTGGTGGACATCGGGATGATGAAGGCAGAAACATTTCATGTGAGAAATATGGTTTATGGGGACAAATGTAGGGTGCAAAAATATCATATAAATTTGGTTGTGTTTGAATTTTAGGTAATATTTATGTGTTTGCTTTTAATTATTTCATTTATCTATAAATTTTAAAAATTTATGTTTAAATTACTTTATTTATCGAATAAGATACAATTAATTTAATTTTCTACACAATAATTTGACCACCAAATCATAGAAATTGATAAATTTTAACCATTACATTAAAATTGATGCAAAATTATAGTCATGAGATTTATCTTTTTTATTTTAATCAAAGCTCATTCTTTAAAAGAATGTAGAATATAGAAATTTAATTGGATAGTGTTGTTAGCAAGTGTGATAAAGTACTCATTTTCTGTTGCAAATTGTAGGTGGATTAAAAAGAGAAAAATATTACAGTAGTAAATATTCAATGATATGATTTTTGTTTGCATTTGTACATGTATAAAAAAGTAATTGTGTCATCACTATTTTCACATGTTCTTGATAAATTTTAACAATTTCTATCACATCACCTTTATTATTTCTAATCACGGACACCACCATTTTTGGCCATTTAAATTTCGTTTTTTGACAAACAAAAACGCATCTATTTTTATATTGAGAATTTGAGTTCAAATACTATATCAATCACAATGATATAATTGAGACTTGCTTATTGTTAAAATAAAATTTTCTAACAAAACTTATTGTTAAATTCAATTAGATAGTTTTTATATATTTATCGTTAAGTTTGTAGTATAGATTGGGAGGGTCCAATTTTTTAATTAAATAACATCCCTATAAATTTTATAATTTTTAAGTGTATTCATATCAAATGGATTTGAAAAGTGAAAAATGTTGATTAAATTTTTTTAAAAAGTTCACTAAAAATAATAAAATACAAATTGAAAACTTAAAAACTATTTTTAGAAACTCCATTTGAAATTTGTAAAAACTATTTTACACAACCAAACAAAATTTCAAGCTTGACAAACGCTTCTCAAAAATCTAATTATAAAATTAATTTGAAAATCCAAAACCAAACGGACCATTTGTTTATATTTTGACCTCAATATTTTTTGCAACAAATTGGATAAATTACATTTTAACTCAATAATTTTATATTCAATTATATTTTAATTTCAACATTATTTTTATCGTGTCTAAAGATATGGACATACAGTAGTATCATATATGCTAGTGCATGTGAGATTTTGAGCTTATATTCTTAAATTGCTTTTTTGCATATATATTAGCATTAATCACCACCAAAACAACAGTGATTAACATTTCACTATCTTTAATGTGTCATGTGACCCACATAGCTATAATTTCTTATTTGAATTTAAGTAGATTTGGTTGTACTGGCTATAATTTGGTTAACTTTATTAGCCTCTTCAATGAAATCAACAGTCTTATGGCAACTTTGGCGCCATTAAAGTTATTCATGATTGCAAGCTCTATACCAACTGATTCCCCTCAATCACTTTTATATTAAAAAAAATTTGAAAATTGTTATTGTGAAGTGACTCTAAATCCAATTATGATGGGCTTATTTTCTTTTCAGAAATAAATAAATAAATAAATAAATAAAAATTGAGATTATAAGAAAATGAATCAAATAAATAAATTAAATCATCAAAATAAGTTATATGATATACTTCACATGCTTAACAATACCTTTCAATTCATTATGGCCCTGGAAGGCAATTTTATTCCTAATACCTAAATACTCTTGCATGATAAAAAAGTGATCCAAATGTTTGGTTTTGAATTTTTAAAAGTAGTTTTAATTTTTTAATTAATGCAATTAACAAATTACTGATTAAAAAAATTGTTAAGCATTAAATAAAGTAAAATATTTGAGGAATTAAATGTAATTACGTTAAACTTCTAATGCTTGATGTATTTATGCCAAAAAATTGGTTTGGTGATGATTTAAAATTTATTTTTAAAAGGGCAGTGATTCGGACCCCCAGCTGGGGGCACCCCCAGTGACCCCCAGCGCCACTTGGCACTCTGCCAGTGGCTGAAATTGAAAAAAAAATAGTTTTTTTTGGCCAATAAGGAGTGACCCCCAGTACCCCCACTGGGGGTCTAAGTCATTTTCCTTTTTAAAATATGTACTAAATGCTTGATTATAGTGAGTATTTTTTAATTTCTCACTAATTTTATTTTAAAAATTATTTTTTCATGTAATACTTAAACCTCAATTACCCTTTCCAAGTTCAAACCTCCATGCACATTACGAGGAGATAAATCATTTCAAAATGCTGCTTTAAATGAAATGAAAACATGAAAAAAATAGGAATGTTTCAAAACAAATGTTGGCTAAAAAAAGCAATCACTTCGTCTTAAAATATTAATCACATTCTCAAAATATTAGTTTCTTATTTTATTTTTTATTATTTCAAAATATTAGTTTCTTTTTAAAAATCAACAATTAAAATAATATGAATTTTTTATTTTGTTCTTCTTTAAATTCATTAATAATATAAAAAATACAATTATGATAATTGATTTTCTCAAAAAATGTACTTGTAATTTGAAAAAATTTAATACTTTTAAAGTATAATAATTGCACTTGATAATGAATAACTTCAATGGTGGATGGGTCGGACTGATCCACGCCTCCAACGAGTTTGCTAGCCTTTGTATCCTCAAAGCGTGTTTGCAAAAAGTTCCAAAGAGGGAGATGATCCCCTCCACGGACACTCCGACGATCAAGCTAGGTTAGACCAAATTGACTTGAGAAAGAAAGAGAGAAGTAAGGGGATAGAAAACTTAACCTCTAATGTATCTCAAAAGCTTCTTTATCTCCTTTGCTTATCATTTCCTTGTCCATTCTAAGCTGTCTTGTTAACCGAAAGTCTATAGCCTAGTTAACATCATTCATGATGATTCTGCATATTCTAGTGTGAATGGTCCCATATTTAATGCTACAGTGGCCTCATTAAATAGCTGATGTGTGGGTGCAATAACTTTACAGGATCTTTGTCTACTTCACGTGGCTGATTTCCTATTTAACAAGTGTTTAGATGCTATTGGTCTTGAGCTAGTATTAATTTCTCAAAGTTATTGGGCTTTAACACCTGGGCTGTAAGCTGGGCCTTGAGCCATGGGCTGGGCCCCCTTGGGTGCCCATCAGTATTAGTAGTCTCTCATTCTCAAGTGCAGCTTTAGACCAACAAAGGAAATAAGAAAGAAGAGAAGAGCCCTCTAAGACGTCGAAGAGAGGATAGGCAACTGGGTGCGGTTGCGGTTGGTGGGCGACCAAGGAGGGGGTTCGACCTGTGTAGTGGTCAACTGACCTGTATGGTGGTCGACTATGGAGGAAGGCGGCCGACTGACGTAGGGGTCGATTGCTGAAGGGATCGACTATTGGTAGTTGACCTTAGAAGGGATCGACCGTTGATGGAAGTGACCGACCTACGTAGTGACCGACTGACGTGGAGGCCGATCGCTGAAGGAATAGATCGTTGAGGAAGGTGACTGACCTACGTGGTGGTCAACCTCGGGAGGGATCGACCGTTAAAGGAGGCGACCAACCGACGTGGTGATCGACCGACGTGGTGGTCGACTTCAAAAGGGATTGACCGTTGAGAGAGGCGACTGACCTACGTGGTGATCGATCGATGTAGTGGTCGACCTTCGAAGGGATCAATTGTTAAAGGAGGCAACCGACCTACACGGTGATCAATTGACGTGGTGGTCGACCTCGAAAGGGATTGACTGTTGAGGAAGGCATTTATGGCGCACAGGGCTCGAGGGATAAAAAAACACGTGATGATATGAAGTGGAATGGACAGGGGATCAAGACTGTACACGTGGGGCAATTTGGGCCACTGGTAGGGAATGTGAAGCGGTAATAGGAAGTGAAAGGGTTGTGTAGGGGGTGATGTAGGAAAGGCGGGGATTTTAACTTTATAGAATTTTTCAAACTGGTGAATTTTAACCATAATCCTTAGAACACAGGCAAACCCTGGGCATTCGAACTGGTGCAATTTACTTACCTTATTGCGAAAAATCAGTGTATTCCAGACTTGAGTTCCTACATCTTGGTAGATTCTCCCCTATTTCACATCGCAAATTTCCTCACTCCTATAACCAAGGCAATATATAGAAACGTGAAGGAGATGACACAAGATAAAGTGCCATCCATGACATCAGATGCGTTAGGAAACAATAATGAAGTGGCACTAGCGGAACAATATATAGTGGAAAGGCTAGGGAAAAAGGTCGCGGAGCGGTCAATGCGCCTCCCTTCCAATGATGATGATCTCGGTGGTCCAGCCAATTAGCCAAGTTGTGCCTGACCACCGGCATACCAAAGCTGACAAATCTACGCTAATGCTAAAGGATCTAGAGGAGCTACATATTAGATATCAGATTCCTGTGGATATACAGTTGAGAGTGCCCACAGTGAAAGAGAGAGCGTCTAACATTTAGCCAATGGAATTTGCACTATACGAAGAGGCATTGTGCGAGGTTCTAAGGTTGCCATTGCCCCCACTGGTGATCGGGGTGTTGAACCGCCTAGAAGTGGCGCCAAGGCAACTAATGCCAAATGTGTGGAATATCTTATTTGTTTGTGCGATTGCATGGCTGCGGGGGACTGGAGGAGAGACGATAACGGTAGAAGAGCTTTTTCGTGCTACAAGGCCTTGGGGCAACAAGAGACTTGGGTGACCCTACAAGCGATAGCGGGGAGGGGACTGGTGGCCGAGTTGCTCTATTTAATGAAAGGGTGGAGGCCAAAATGGTTTTTCGTGTCGGCAAATAGCAGGAGGGGAGTTCGCATGACTTGGAAAATGCTAACCAAATCGTTGGAACCAAGGTTGGATGTTGCGACGGAGAGGAGGGTTAAGCAAATGAATGAGTGAAGGGAGAAAGAAAGACTAAAATGGGATGACCTGGTTCAACCCTCAGCCTTGTTTGCCCTAAAGTTAAGGCCTGAGTAGACCGGGGGAGATCCTACTCTAGAGGAGGTGGAGGCAGTGAGGAAGGCGCAGGAGGCAGAGGACGTGCGAGCATTTGCCAGGGCTGACAAATATAAGGAGAAACAGTTAGGCCCAACGCCGAAGCTAGTGGCAAAGAGGTCAGTCCGACCATGACTCAAATCCTTGAGAGAAAAAGACTTAACAACATTTGTGCCTTTGAAAGCGCCGGTGGATCATTGAGGGAGATGAGTAGGAAGGAGATAGAGTTGGTGTTAAAGAAGAAGAAGAAAAAGAAGAAGAAGCGAAATGTGGTGTCAGAAGGGAATGAAGAAGGACTGCTGCTGAAAAAGACTAAAGAGGAGATAGTGGAAGTGCCCCTAGGAGTAAAGGGAGAAGAGACCAGGGTTCGTGTGGAGGTAGAGGGAGGTTTGGCTGACCGATCGACAGACCTGCCCTCCAAGGACGTGCCCTTAAGAGAAGTGCCCCCAAATTATGAATTGGGGAGAGAGCGAAGCAGGCGAGGACAAGCGCCTTGAGAGACCGCACTCATCATGTTTTGTGATGGTCGATTGTTTGGCGAGTGATATTTGCAGTAGTGGAGGAGGGATAAACAAGTCGCACTAGAGCAAATCGTTGATCAAGACTTGGTTTTGTTCGATCAACCGGTTAATACTGTTAGTGAGTTTTGCGAAATATGAAGGCGAGTTATTTGGGTTAAAGGACTCAGCTTCTAGGTTACCAACATTGTGTTATAAAGCCATGAACCTAGTCATAACCATCCACCCTGACGTAGGAGGTGGGTGTTAACGGGGTTCCTTTCGGCGACAATAAACACAACTGTCGGCCAGAGGAGACTTCCCACAAACAGTGCCAACTGATAATGCAGTAACTTCAATGGTGGATGAGTCGGACTGATCTACGCCTCCGACGGGTCTGTTAGCCATTGTGTCCTCAAAGCGTGCCTACGAAAAGGTCTAAAGGGTGAGATGATCTCCTGATAGACACTTCGACGATCAAGTTAGATTAGAGCAAATTGACTTGAGAGAGAGAGAGAGAAGCAAGGGGATAGAAAACTTAACCTCTAACGTATCTCGAAAGTTTCTTTATTTCCTTTGCTTATCATTTCTTTATCCATTTTAAGTTGTTTTGTTGGCCGAAAATCTATAGCCTAGTTAACATCATTCATGGTGATTTTGCATACTCCGACGTGAAGGATCTTGCTGCATTTAATGCTATAGTGGCATCATTAAATGGCTGATGTGTGAGTGTAATAATTTTGCAAGATTTTTATCTGCTTTACGTGGCTGATTCCCTGTCTGAAAAGTGTTTGGATATTATTGGTCCTGCGCTAGCATTGGTTTCTCAAAATTATTGGACTTTAACACCTGGACCGTGAGTTGAGCCTTGAGTCGTGGGCTAGGCCCCTTGGGTGCCCATCAATATTAATACTACTAAAAAAATTTCTTAAAAGAGACTAATATTTAGAGACAAATGAAGTATAAAATATAATAAAACAACAAAATAAATGATGAGATTTTGTGAAGTTGTTTTGTTATGTAATGATTTAAAATAATTGAATCACTCACTTTACACGAAGTTTCGTCCTTGTCCGAGGACAGTCGACAACGCGGTATCAAGTATAATATAAATTATATCAATGACGAGAAAATTACAAAAAAATAAATGAACTAAAATTAATTTTTAATTGTCGAATTATAACTGTTCAGATGAAATTTATTTCATATTTTAAATGATTTTTTTTTATTAAAAAAAAAAACTAGTTAGGCAAAAGAAATAAATAAATACTCATAATTTTTAAATAATTTTCTCTTTTTTTAGTGTGAAAATATATTTTTTTATTTTGCTGAAAAATGAAACAAAAAATAAAATTTGATAATTCAACCATTAGAACACAAAGGTATACACAAAATATTCTTTAACTAAAATTTATTTAATTTAAATGTGTCTCACACCAAAAGAGACTTATCACAACTCTGTATACCTAATATTTTGAATCAATCATTAATTAACTAAAAGAGACTTATCACATAAAAACAAATAAAATAACTCATCCACATGATTAATAATTAAAAGGGTAAATTACAAACACTCCCTCGAGGTTTAGTAAAAATACAGATTCTCTCCTGAGGTTTGAGAAATTACAAATTCCCCCTGAGGGTCAAATTTTTATAATAAATTAGGAAAAATTAGGGGGGAATCTGTATGAAAATAAAAACCCTAGGGGGCAATTTGTTATGAAAATGTAAACCTCAGGGGGCGGGATGTAGTTTCTCAAATCTCAGGGGGGAATCTGTATTTTCAACAAATCTCGAGGGGGGTGTTTGTAATTTGCCCTAATTAAAAGGGCTCAACTTGTCTCAAATCTAGTGAATTGAATCAATTCAACTTGTGAATTCACAGTGGAATCTACTTGATAATCTAATTAGTTAATCTTTTAAGTTTCAATTTCATTAAATTTATTTATAAAAAAATAGATGACAGTTATAATTTTAAAATAAATCACTAATTGTTTTAAAGATAAATTTAATCAAATCAAAATTACTATAATTATAAGATCAATTTAATTTTTTATAAATATAAATAAGGATGTTACAAAAATTAACCAAATGGAGACTGGACAAAAACTGTGTTGTTATTAAAATATCATCTTTATATCATTTTGTTAATAAATTCAGTTTTTTTTTTTTTTTTTTAATAAGAATAATTTTTAGGCTTCGTTTGGAAAGTTGGATTGACTTTTAATTTTTTAACTATTTTAGCTCAGACTAAAAAGTTCGTTTGAATTAGTTTTTTTTAATTTTTATAAAAGAAAAAAATAAAATAATTATAGTTTAGATATGACTTTTTATCTTATTAATTTTTCAATTTATTTTGTTTTTATTTAATCAAAAAATTTAAAAAGTCCACCTGCAAAACGAGGAATGGGTCTCATTTAAAAACAAATTATTTTAATGATTTTTTAAACTTTTTATAAAAAGATGTACAGAAAAATAAAGAGTGATGTGATAACTTATAATAACTTTTTGACTAAAATATATAGTTGCCAAACGAGACCTTAGTAAAAAATCAATCAGTTTGTTTGGTTTTAATTTTCTAAAAATTGAGTTTTTTGTTTTTTGTTTTTCGTATTTTTTTATTTTTAATGAATATTTTAAAAATTTTAAGCATTTTTTTTTTACTTTTTTAAATACACCTTACTTAAATATATCTAAAAAATAAAATATTTGTGAAAAATTATTTTTAAAAATTAGTAAATACACAAAAATACAAAAATATACTAAATTTTCATTTTTTTTTGTTGTATTTTTAATATTTAATGAATTTTTTAAAATTTTTTTTATAAAAAGTATGCTTTTTAATTGTATTTTATGTTAGATGTGTCTAAAAATTAAAAAAAATTATTAAAAATATTTAAAAAATTCAGAAAAAATATAAAAAACAAGAAAGTAAATTTTAAAAAAAAAAATTTGAAAACAAACCTGGTAAATATTTTTGTAATTACGAGAATGACACTCTTCCGTTTATCGGTACCAACCTGTTCCAGCAGCAGACGTACCCGTACCTACCGTTGACGCAAACCGACCGCGATAATTCGTAGCCGTTGATTTTGAAGTGATTTGATGACGTGGGAATATAAAAACATGAGACCACCACCAACCACCCTGCCCCTTACCTTTTGACAAGTGAGTTTAATCATTAATTAATTGACTTTTTCTATTTATTTTCAATACTTTTTTTATTTTTCACATAAAATAAAAAAAAAAACATTAAAATATTTTGCTATTTTATTTAAATATTTGCCACAATAATGACATGGTTTGAAAACAAAAGTTGAGGGAAAAACAATTCTCTTTTAAAGTGGACATTTTCAAAAAAATCACATGCAAATCACAATTGACTCTAACTTCATTTCAACAGCAGACAAAGTATCTCACTTTGGTTAATACTATACTTGGAATTTAATTAATAGTTACAAGTAATTTGTCTACATTATGAAAGCGATATTAGGTTAAATTAAGTCTACGTTATTGGTAGAAATAATACTCATTTTGAATTATTATTATATGCATATAACTTTCTCATTGGATGGAATTGTCTTTCAAGAGATCTAAATTATATATATAAATAGAATATATATATATATATATATATATTTATGTAATGTGACCAGACTTGGGCATTTTTTTCACCATTAGCCAACCATGGCATAATTTGTATTATTTTATGTCTAACCTAACATCTTAAAAAAGGAATTTTAAACGTATTATTATATTGGTCGACTGTTAAATATATTTCATATTTTTTATACAATAATATTATATACTTAGAATTTTACCTAAAAAATTATTAATTTATTATATATATATAAACTCCATAATACATTAATTAAATTTCAACCACACTTCTCCATATCAGTTCCTAATAATTTTCTTGAAAAATTTTTGAGTAAGAAGAATTTTTGGTTTTTACAAGAAAGGAAGAAGCAAAAGTGTTTAACAAAGGAATTTGAAAAGTTCTCAAAATAATTGGGAACAACTTTTGAAAGGGTTGGTGATTCTTTATTTCTAAATATTTCGATTATATTGTTCTAATGTATTTTTAGTTGCATGATATGATTAAAAATCTAGACACATAAATTTTAAAACATGATTGTACAATCAAGAATGCAACAGGATGAACGATCTTGTAACCCTTTTGAAGGCCTCAAAAGCATTAGAGTAATGCTAGGGAGCTCAAAAATAAGCTCCCCCGAATCCCCCTAATTTTTATTTATTTATTTATTTATATTTTTCAAAAGTAGAGAAGGAGAAGAGAAGAGAAGGAAAGAGGAGGGAGGAGGAAGACTGGAGGGGCCCATAACCACAGGGGAGGAGGAGGCGGAGGCTTGAGTCGAGGTCGGTGACAAGCCGACGATCGGCTTCACTTGCGATCGGTTGCTCGCCTCCCTCTCTTCTCCTCTTCTCTCCTCTCCTCCTCCCTCTCCTCGGACTTGTTGAAGAAGGAAAAAAAAAAAAAAAAGAATGTCCAAAACGACGTCGTTTTGGGCATTCGGGGGATTAGGGGGAGGGGAATTCGAGCAATGAAGCTTTATTCAAAGTATTATTATAGATAATTGCAGTTTGAAAAATAAGAGAAAAAAAATAAATGATTTTGTTAAGGAGGGCACTAGTTAAGAAATTTGAAATAATTATACATTTTGTATAAAAATTCATATATATACAATTATCATGAATTTTGTTAAGCAATATTTTTAAAATAATGCTATATGCACAAATTAATATATCAATTAGTATACTAACAGATGATGTGGTAAAATTTTAAATATTTTCGGTATTTATAATTTATATAATGGGTGAAATAAGTAATAATGTCATAATACTAGTTGGTACACTAATTTGTGCAAGTAACACAACTGATATTTTTAAGCACTAATTATGCATTAGTTTTGCAATAAGTTGAGCTTATTACAGTAACTACTTTTAGTCCAATTGTTCTCAAAATTGTTGAGAAAAGTTGAAGATGAATAATGTATCAATTAACTTCTTTTAGTTAGCGTACACACTATGGACATAAAATTAACATCTGAATCAGACAATTGGCAATTCTTTGGATGTTAATGCACTTTAAACCCTATTGCTCTCACAATTGGGATTGACCATATCTATACTTGGCCCTTTTATAAGTAAATCTCTACTATTTATTACATTGACTTTTGGAGAAACTTTGTTCCATTGTGCATATTAATGATTTTATTGCTTAATAATTAATAATTTTTTGGATTAATTATATTCACCCCTAAAATTTAGAAAAAATATAATAAATCTTATAATTTTAACATAATTATGTCTGTCTTTCTCTTTTAATAATGCTAAAGGAACTAAAAAAATTAAAGTATAATGAAAAAAGAAAACTTATATTTCATTCGTATTTTCGTATTTTTCTTTTAAATTTTCACCTAAATTCATGATCCAAATGTTAGGTCTTGTAGACCTTGATAAGTATTATACAAGTGTGTTTGATTGGAGGGATAAAGGGGATTATTTACTGTGTGAATTGTAATCCGGGACATGCATTCAATTTGACATTTGTTTTTTTTTTTTTTAATCCGCCGAACATAGAGTTCGGCCGAACTCCTTATCCCCCATAGGGGGGACTATTGTATCCTAAGGAGGGAGGACAATTTTCAGGAGACTGTCCACTATTGGAATTAGATGGTGAAATGATTATTTTAACCCTCTATTATTTAATTATATATTATATTTAGTTAAATTCAATAAAATTTAAATGTCTCAATTTAAAAATAAAATAAATTTATTTAACTTTTTATTGATGTTTTATTTATTTAATTTTTTAAAATAATTTTTTATAGATATTTTATTGATGCTTTATTTTAAATTTTTTAAAATATTTTATTTAATTTCATTATTTAAATTTTAGTAGATGTTTTATTTAATTTCATTGTTTAATTATTATTATTTTTTAAAATAAATTTATTTAAAATTTTAATTTAAAAAATAACATACATTTTTATGGATATTTTATTTATTTAATTTTTAAAAAACAAATTTATTTAATTGTGTAAAAAATAAAATAAAATAAAATTTTATTTAATCTAGTTAAAAATAATTAAAATATTAAAGATATATTTAATATTGCTATTATTTAGTAAACAATTGAAAAGGGATAAAATAATCTTTTGTTCATTTATCCTATTTAGTCCGTTCAACCAAACATTGGATTCACTAAAAATAATCTTTTCCAGACATCTAATCCTATGAAAAAAAAAAAGAACGATATACATCCAAGCCAACCAAATAGTCCGAAGGATTCATAGTCCCAAGATTTAAGTCCGATGGATTTTAATCCCTTTTTATTCAGTCCATCCAAGGTGTGTTTGATTGAGGGGGATAAGGGGAAACTATTTACTTTACGGATTGTAATTTGGAATAAGCATCTAATCCGGCATTACATGGAGTCCAGCCTGGACTCTTTATTTCCCATATGGGGACTATACTATCCTAGGGAGGGGAGAGGGGGTGTGGGACAATTTTTATGAAATTATTTACTGTTGAGATTAAGTGGTGAAATGACTATTTTGACTCTCTACTATTTGATTATATATTATATTTAGTAAAATTTAAATATCTCAATTTAAAAATAAAATAATTTTATTTAACTTTTTATTGATTTTTATTTATTTAATTTTTTAAAATAATTTTTTTATAGATATTTTATTAATGTTTTATTTTAAAATTTTGTTTATATTTTATTTAATTTTATTACTTAGTTATTATTATTTTAAAAAATAAATTTATTTAAAATTTTAATTAAAAAAATAACATATATTTTTATTGATATTTTATTTATTTTATTTAAAAAAAATAAATTTATTTAGTTGTGTAAAAAATAAAATAAAATTTTATTTAATCTAGCTAAAAATAATTAAAATATTAAATATATGTTGCTATTACTTAATAAACAATTGAAAAAAAAATAAATAATATTTTGTTCATTTATCATATCTAATCCGTTTAACTAAATATTGAATTCACTAAAAATAATTATTTCAAAACATTTAATTCCATGAAAAAACAAACACGAGATACACATCCAATCTAACCAAATAGTTCAGAAGATTCACAGTTCTAGGATTCAAATCCGATGAATTTTAATCCCTCCTTATTCAGTCCATCCAATCAAACACACCCTACATCTTGAATCCAATGGGAAATTTGGGGCTTCTCCCCAAGCATAAAGGGGTTTAGGAGATAATTTTCTATGGCTTTTGCATTGACATAATTTCTATGCTTATAAATAGATTGAAGCGTTTCATTTTAAGAGAGTTGTAATCATTATTTTTAATTATAATAAAAATTGCTGTGACCATAAACATAACCCTATTTTAAAATAATCATATAATCTTATATACAATATTTCTTTAATTTATTCTATCTTTTGAATTTATTATTTTGTATCTCACTAGTTCTAACCAATTCTAATTAGAAAAAATCGAATTCCCAACACCAACAGCATCCTAAAAATTCTACCTCAAATCTCAAGCTCATCATCACAAAGCAGGATGGAGTTGAAACAGTGGAATCCTAAGCACCGAATCACTGCACCCGCGGTGCAACCACCACCACCGTCACGTGTTGAGAACATTGAACGAGGGGTATATGTGGTATGAAAAATACTTGGGAGCACTAAAAAGAGAGCACTAGTAATGTGACAGTGGGCCCTGCCCACTTTCTATGCCTTATTTTTTTATTTTTTGCTATTTCCAATGCATTAATGCTATTAGTGATGTATTTTTTAATGGTCTAAATTATTGTTAATGTGGTATACTGCAACCGGATTTTTCGGATTCAACATGGACTTTTTAAATATAATCGATACATAATTATTTGTTCCAAAAAAAAAAAATTCAATACATAATTATGAGAAAATATTATTATTAAAAAAATTATATAAAATAAATCATCAAAATAATGTGTCTGTAACAAATTTAATATTATGAAACATCTTAAGCTTTTCAAAATAATTAAGTTCCTAGTTCTGCAAAATGTACATTTTGTGCTTATTTGGAAAGAGAGGTTTGGAGCTTTTTTGGCTAGGTGCTGTTTTGGGAAGAAAGATAAAAAGCTGCGTTTTTGTAATGAAGCTCTAAACGCAGCACCATTAAAAAAGCCAAACCCACCATTTGGGAAGGCCAAAAAACGCAGCTTCTTTATTTACGAAACTACCCTCTAGAATATTTAGATTAATTAATTCAAAATAGTGTTGACATACAAAAGGACAAAATTGTAAATTTAATTAAAAAGTAAGGATATTTTAGTCATTTTGGAGTGATGTGACACTTTTAAAACATATTAAATCAAAAATAAAAAAAGTCAACTTTTTACCAACTTCCCAATCACTTCTAAAAAAGCCAAAAAGCTTGGTAAAAAGTCAAAAGTCAGCTTTTTACCAACTTTCCAAAACACCCCTAAAATAGCCAAAAAAAACAAAATAAGCTTTTTAGCTTAATAAGACAAAACATCACATCTAACCCATAATCATTACATTCCTTCTCTTACAAAAAAGTCAAAAAAGTCAAAAACCCTTCTCAAACCAAACTTTTTAGCCTCAAGCTAAAATAGTCAAAAAGTCAAAAAGCCAACCCACTTTCCAAACGAAACCTATATATCCTTTCAATTATTTGTAATTTTTTATATAAGAAAATATTATGTTTTTATTAAAATAATTATCATAGCTTTGGAAAATTCTCTATTAACAATATAACCAATCAATAGTTGGAGAGTAAGGCCAATTTTGATAACATCAAATTTTAGTCAAAAAAATAATTACAAAAAATAATTCAGTGGGTTTAGTTTCAATTTTTTAAAAATTGAGTTTTTTATTTTTATTTTCGTATTTTTTTATTTTTAGTGAATATTTTTAAAATTTTAAATATTTTTTTTTACTTTTTTTAAATACACCTTACTTAAATGTATCTAAATAATAAAATATTTATGAAAAATATTTTTAAAAACTAATAAACACACAAAAATATAAAAAAAAATGTACTAAATTTTGGTATTTATATTTTTTATTTTTAATATTTAGTGAATTTTTTTTTACAAATATTATACTTTTTAAATATATTTATATTAGATGTGTTTAAAAATTTTAAAAAATTACTCATAATATTAAAAAAATATAATTTTCTAAAAACCAAAACCAAACAAGTTAATTATTTTCTCCATTTTTATGTATTTTTATAAAAAATTAAAATATTATCAAAAAAATTAATTTCTAAAACAACCCTAAATAATAATAATAATAAATTAATTAACAAAATCGTGATAATTTTTGCTTCCTTGAAAGAAAAAAAAAAAAAAAAAAAGAGATTCGTTAGAGATGTGCACCAACAACAACGAATCAAAATTTTCTCCTTCATCTCTCTCTTTAATTTTCTATTTACTAGGCCAATGAGCTCACTTTTAGGCCCAATTCGATAATCCGAACCGTTCACATTTTAAAATTTGTTGAGTATATAATACTTGTAAAAAATTAAGTTGATCAGATATCAAAAAGCATGTGTTCGAAAAACTGTTTATTAAATTTAAAAAAAAAATAGTTTGTAGTTTCATGATCCAAACATATAATTTCTAATATTCGATCAATTTAATTTTTTTTACAGGTATAATATATTAAACAAATTTAAAAATGTGAACGGTTCAAATTATCGAAATTAGACCCAATGACCTAGCAAGTAAGAAGTTAAGGAGAAATAAAAGAGAGAATCCTAATTCAAAAACAACTGGAGTGGTTCCAGTGAGCAAGAATTCTTTCCTTACATTATTTACTGGCCTTCCTTATAACAGTTAAGATTTATTTTAAGAGAATCATCAGTTCAAATCAATTTATTAAAAAAATTTAACCTTAAAATGTAATTTTTTTTAACAGTAATGCTAGGTATCATGAAAAACCTTTCATGAAAATAATCATGAAAACTTTGTGACCCTTCGATTACACTTAGAATAAAGCACTACACACTAATCAAGGTAATCTAAGAATCATAAATTTTTCATGATCATTTTCATGACAAAATTTTCATGATCCCTAACTTTTCCTTTTTTTAAAAGTAACCGTAAGGGAGGAGCCAAGTAAAAAAAGACATGGAATGAATCCTCCCTCGTTTCTCGAGCATCAAAAAGTGATGTCAGCAAAAGACCCAAATGACGTGGCAATGGGGGGACCAGCACGGGTACGGTGGGCGGGAAGCATAGGGTCACGAGTGGGACTCGTGCCAGATGTCCTTTTTTGTCCTCATCCTCCATGCACAACGCCTCACGTTAATTCGGTCCTCCATTAATTCACGGAAAAATATATACTACTTATATAAAATACAAAATACATGATTCTTAATTAAAATATAAAATTTAATTACTTCAAACTTAATAATCATTTATAATTGATCTAGCAACACTTCTAATATGGACAAAAGAAAAATAAAAAAGGAAGAAATTCTCTCCAATTGCAAAAATTATTAAACAAGTCAAACACCACAAAATCATATGTCTATCTAATAATATTTTGTGATTTATTATTATGTATTTTAATTTTTAAATTATGTAATTATTTACCATTGCTTATTGAGCGAGCACACAACCAATATGATTTTCTTAGAATACAAGATAATGACTCCTCGAGTTAAACATCTAATTAGGCTTGAATAGATCTAACTCGGGAGGATGCAACTTATCATTCTCTTATTTCTCTCCTATAATTAAAATAAATAAATAAAAGAAAAGAAAGACAAATAAATCTCAAGTGGGCTTTCGAAACATAACCATTACCCTATCCCTGAGAACATACAATTATCTGTTAATTTTTAGTATTAAATTCAAATGTTAGCGTTTGATGAGGGATTTTTTTGTTTTGTTTGTTTTTTGTTTTGGGGGGAGGGTTGTGTGTGAGTTGAGTTTGAATTACCAACTGTACAAGATTTTAGATTGCTTTGAAAAACAAATATGCTTTTGTGGCTTGACCCAAAACAACGAACTTACAAAAAAAGAAAGCAAACATCTCTTTGCAATGGCATGTGAACATTCTCCAATTAATTGACAAATCGCTTGAAATCAAACTTAAATGGAAATGGTATTGGAAAGTAATTCCAGGGTAAAAGAAAAAGAACCAGGCAATATACCTCTTTTTGATTTAGCAAAGAGAGAGACAGAGTGGTAGTTACCTCTCAGCTTCTTGTGGGACAATTAGGTCCACGAGGGTATTATGCAGAGTGCTCTTGGTGGCCTGCTCATCAGTCCGAGTTCGATCCCCTGCGCCTTCCCACAGCCAGTTAGGATACATCTATATGTGATGTTTTTGCCATGTAAACAAAAATTAAATTAAATTAAATTTTTTTTAAAAAAAATAGTAAATTCATACCTCTCAGCTTCTAGTCCATGACTAGAGTTGGTAGAATTAGTAGAGCCCAGAAATCAAGTAATGTATGTCTGACTTCTTGATCTAGGATATAAAGAACAAACAAATGAGAGCTTGCATATGTATATCACAATGCAGAAACAACACCTGCATACATACACAGAGAGAGAGAGAGGATTTTGTAAGCAAACAATACTGCAAATCACTCTATATACAATTCTGCAACAAACAAAAGGGTGCTTTCCTAATGTTGCGGCTATTGTTGCCTCATTTGATCAGCTAGAGGAGTTTAATATGCAAATATAGTCTTTCGGTTGATTCACTGATATGGTACCAAGATTTGAAAAATCAAGAATGTGCTATCTTCGCCCTACTATCTAAACTATAATATTATTTCCAATCTTTTTAACGAGATTAAAAGATTTCCAGTTAAAACGCAGCTACCAAAGAAACATCACTCACCATCACAAGCTAAAAATAACAGCAGCAACTGTACATTGGAGATCTTCGTCAAAGCAGTGGCAAATGAAAATTGTATAAGAAGCATCAAATGTATACCCTTTTGTCATCATCATAACGTATATCTTCTTCAGGTCTAAGCCAGCTTGTACTGTCAAGCAGCAAAGGAAGATAGATCTCTCTGTCATCAAGAGGTATCTGGAAATCAATGGAAGACCATTCATGACTGTCAAGTGTATCTTCTGCAAAATGAGTAATGGATTGTCTGTGGTTTGAGCTATACAAGCAATCCTCTTGCTCCTCTTCTGTAAGAAGATAAGAACATGGACTTTCCTTTTGTGGAGATTGAAAACCGCCATCATAAGTAGACAAGTGAAGTTCACCAAAGGAACCGCTCATTGATAAGCACTTCAATCCAAAATCAAAACGCAGCTGTGAGGGAAGGACAAGTGCTTCCAAATCTGGATGATGCTTTTCACTGAAAACCTTGTTTATAACAAGAAACTTCTCCTCTTCAAGGAATCTTCCCACATCCCAATTACAAAGTTTGGTTGAATCAGGTTGTGGTAATAAGGTATGTTTGGAAGGGTAATTGGAAAAGGACAAAGAGTACGGCTCGCTTGCATCAAAACTTCCATCCAGACAATGCTGGTGATGATGATCCCATGAATTTGCCAATGTGGAATGCGAGTTCGTCTCTGTGTTGCAAGTATTAATTGATGAGTCTCCTTCATCTTTCAAGTTGTCAGAATCCCAACCCAATTGCAACAAAGTACATGGCTCTCTTCCAGTAGCAGAATCATCCAGATCTTGAAATTTGTTCAGCTCTTTAACACAAATTGATGCAGTAGATCCATACTTTTCGAAATTAGAACAAAAATATGGATCACGTAGAGTGATCAAACTTGCAGTACCACGTTCATAATCAGAACCAAATTTCTTGTTTTCATACTGATTTTTTTTTTTTGCAGCGTAGCTGGTTGAGGGAGAATCAGAGCCTTGGGTCTCCCATTTTGAGGTAATTATCTCTCTTGATCTGCAACGGAAATCATCCAAGTACCACCCCTGCTCATCTTCCACAAGGTCCCTTCTTTGAGTCCAATGAAATTCCTTGTCGCAGGTATTTGAGTCGGGAAAAGCATTTGATGAATATTTGGTGTCAGCTCTCATCTGCGATGGCTTTGCATCCCCGCAATGCTGGCAGACAGAAGTTTTCAGCCTAAAAAGCAAGTGCAAAATAAGACTTCAAACCACTTACAAAAGCCAAAAGATCATACATTGTTTTCATTACTGCCAGGGAACAGCCGATTGAGGAGAACAGAAACCAAATTACACCTGAAAAATATGAACTGAATTCATAACAAGATATATAAAGAAAACGAAACAACTAAAAAGCTGTCGTGTAGCTAACCCCTCCAAACAGCCCTCCTTAACCTCAGGTGATGAGGTCTCCGCAACCCACTGATGTAATTTCTTTCTCTTTCCAGAAAAGACTCTTTCATCCTGGAATTCAGTCCCTAAAATTCAAGAACACTTCAGTATGTTCTACTAACCAATACCTTTTTAAACATTAACAAGAGTAATGAGACACTGCATAAATTTGTTACTGATAGAAAGTGTTTCAACAAATTTACATTTTGAGAATTGGAAATAGAACATGATTTTTCTAATAACTTGTTGCAAAAGAAAATAAAATGTTATCTGATTGCCACGAAGGGGCTGATGATTTGATGCCGAAGCAATTTGGATATCTTGCAACAAGATCCCAACAACAAAATATTCCATATTCTTAACGTTGCATTCTTTTTTCTTAGCCATGAATATGGCATGTGAATATAATTGAAGTTTTGTGCAAATATAACCTATGCTTCAAACAGGTCTATGCTATATTTGTGTTCATTTCTGCCGCATAGATCCTCCCAAGTATGTTCAACATTTATTTTTTTCTTTCCCCCCTCCCTCCTGTATATTACTGTGCCAACCAAGAAGGTAGTGTTGAATATTTGAAGGGGTGAAACCATAACCTAGAACTTCAAGTTTTGTAGGATCTCTGCATGTTGTATGATGAGATATATGCAGATGAGTGTTTGATTTGGTTCAACAGCTTGCACAAAATAAGGAAAAGTTGTGAATAATATCAATAATCTGATTCATACCACAAGACTTGCCAAAACAGAGATTTTAAGATCCAAGCTAAAAGTGTGATACTTTGTAATATTACCATAGACAGCATGAACAATAAACATTCTAAATTATTTAAATACAGATACACTCCTAACAGAAGAAGACAGAGAAACAGAACAAAACAATGCATTGACAAGCTCATTGACACGTTGATAGCTAAAATCACATCTCGTAGAATGTTTCATTTATATCAAATAAAAAATTGAAGAAATTTATTTCTTATATAAGATCAATCATTTCAAACATTACAACTTAATTGCCAAGCATTTTATCCTTACGGTCCAAAGAAAATGACACACATGCCTATGCTATTCTAGGGTTAAAAGCTTTTAGCTTTGGTTGTTTTTAAGCTGTTACTTCGATTTCTTAATTTTATGTTTCAAAATTTTTTGTCACTGTTTGTTTATTATTACTTTAAGACAACATAATCATTATTACAACATGGTTTGAACTCCATTTGAAAGGTTTTTGGTGTATTTTCCATGGTTGCAATGGGATATCACAAGATGAGACTAAACTGAATGGGTTCAAATGAAAGAAAAATATGCAAGATGCCAAAAAGACAGATGTAGCAGGTGAATCAAGACTATGATTGAAAGAAAAGGGCCAATCATTTGTGTACTCCCTTTCACTTTATGATATTTCTTTTCATTGATTGACAGAAAGAAAAGACTAGCATTGTTTCAAAAGAATGGCTTAATCTGAAATGTCCAATCACAATGCACACCTGAATTCTTTAATGCACCACAAAGGGGTGAGAGGAGCAAATTCTGGTTAATAGGTTTAACTTTTTCAATGAGCAATGGGGTCCCGATGACCTTGTGGCTATTTTCACCAAAATTAGTTGCCTCTGCATCATATAAAGTAAAAAATAGCAGTCAATAAATTATTACCAGTGAACAAAGAAAATTTTATGCCCATTGATTTGCAAAAAAACTTCATCAAAAGGAAAAAGAAAATTCCAATCTACAGTGGACACCTGAATTCTTTAATGCATTAAATCAAGATTTATTGCTCTCCTACTACATGTACAGCGTGAAAAAAATGTCCATCGAATACACTTATACTGAACAAACCCGCCAACCGGTAGGCATATTCCAGGGAAGATATTGTTGGAAAATGGCTTTGTATAAACTTATTTTTTGCTAACTTTGAACATTAATTAAGGTAGGACCCAAGTGTTATTTTTGACATTTCTTGGGTTCATGTTTAATGCGGTGTAGTGAATAATATGGTATATTTGGTTGTTCAAAACCATTTCCGGATGAATGAGAATTCAATGCGCATTTTCGGGTTTGTGAAAATGACTTTAGGTGGGTTTCCTACACATTTGTGAAATGTGCTTATCCCACATAGGAAAGGCTTAAAGATTTATATGAGTATATATACTTTAGCTTGCCATACTTGGGATGGGCCTCAAGGAGCATCCCAAGTTTTGTAAGGAGGGGAGTTATGAATAAAGTGGACTTGGCCCAAAACCACCACACACACACGCCACCGTCCGTCCATCCATCCAACTGAGCACGGGTGCGAGGTCTGGGTTGTGTGTTGGATCTTAACTTTAATTTTTTTGACAAAATTCGTTTGAATTTTTTCAAATTTTTGCGGGAATTTTTTTTTCCTTAAGGAAATAATTCAAATCTTGCGCCAATTTTTTTTTCCTTAAGGAAATAATTCAAATCTTGCGCCAAATTTTCAAAATTTTGAATTTTCAAGTCGCCTCCTTTCTAAACCGGTGTTGTTCCGGTTGCACCTTTCCGGCCATGTCCGAACAACCATCATGGCCTACCCGAACAAGTGCATGGTTGGCTATAAATAGCCTGTCATTCCAACATTTCATTCCATCGAATTTTCTTCAACATTTCGTCCTTCTTCTTCCTCTTTTCGTCCTCTTGTTTTCTGCATCTGTTCTGCATTTAATTTTAGGAAGAGAAAGAGAGAATTACAGCATAGTTTTAGTTCACCAGACTTGAGTTTGTAGTGCTACAAATCAAGTATTAGTCGTTGCATCCTGAGAAATAGACGCCGTTAAATCTCGAAGCACCATAGCAAGGGCGAAATCTACTTTAAGGAGATTGTGTTCAACACAAGTCTCGACTTGTAATTTCTGTAAGCAGTTAATTCGGAATTTAATTTATTTAATTATTTTCTGAATTATTTAATTTTATTTTGTTATTTATTTTATTTATACATTTAATTTACACACACGCACAACCCACTAAGATATAACAGATATTTTAGGGAACAACCCCACACCAATCCAAAGTGATTACTGCTGAACCCACCTCTGGTAAAATCACTTGGTTTAACTTTTTTCGATTGGTTGTCCTTTTTATGTAAAGGACAAGAGCGACAGCAACCTCCTGCATCCTGCTTTAATTTCTTGAAAAACGCGTACTCGGAAGTTTTTGGGGCATTGGCTGCATATCATTTTGCATCAGATGAATATAAATACTGACTATTTTTCATTGCTTCAAATCACCATGGAGTAAAGTGAGCATGAACAAAATATGCACTACTTTGGCAAAAATGGAAATTGATGTGGAGAATAGGGTACTTACATCCTGGATCCCCAATTGCTTCATGTTGCATGGAAGAAACAGTGTGTCTAATATTTGGAGGACAATCCAATTCCGGATCTCTAAACTTCACTCTTTTTCCCCTGATTACATCATCTACAAGAAAGCAGACCACTTCAGCGAGAACCAACAGAGGCATTGCATAAACTATTTGGTCAGCATTCCTACATAGGATTAGAGCATCTCCAATCCTTCATCAAATTCATATTTGATTAAAAATGGCAAAAATTGTGCTACAACTATTTCATCAAATCTGTATCAAATCAAAGGAGAGGCAATTTTTTTCACCAAATCAAGGACGAACCAAATCCTTCATCAAATTCCCAACATTCATAATTTTACTCAAATTTGATGAAATTTTGAAAACATTAACGATTGGAGATGGTTTTCTTTCATAAACAAGTTTCTAGGATAAGTTTGGAATTTTCAAAAACATATGATTACAAAAAAAATAAAATAAAATAAAATTAAAAATGGAAGGATTGGACTGTTTCAAATCATATCAAGCTTTCAACCAAATTTTCACTCAAATTTGATGAAAAATGAGAGAGTACGGTTTGGAGAAGCAATTACAACCCCAAAGAAATTAGACAGTGGTAAAGGTTTCCAGTTGAGAAGTAACCCTAGATAAAGTTGCAAAGACCGCGAATAACATTGAGTCATTGTTCAAATATGTCAAATCATCGCAATCAAAACCGGCATTCACAGCAAGTTACACCTCAAATTCAATCACCGTAGAAAATATTTTCAAATTGTATTGAATTGAATAGTAAAAGCAACTAATAATCTTAACAATGACACATTGAAGTCTAGAATTTAGAGAGAAAGGACAAATAGAAAAATACCTCCCGTTTCAGGATAGCTACGAACTCCATTAAAAACTCTAATTGAAGAACTTCGGATTTTTGGAGGATCTCTGGTATTGATTTCGGGTCTTCTCTTCATGATCTCCGAATCAAAAAGAGTTTTGATCAGAGCTTGTCAAAACCCTAGCTCTGGTTCGGTCGAGAGCACGAGAATTTTCAATTGCGAAGGCGGTTTGAAGATGGAACAGACTAAAAGCCGGGGCACATTTGGGCGCCAAAAACGGAAAACTTTATTTCCACCCACTTAAATAACTGAGAGTACACCTTTTCTCAATATACATGTTTATTAATTTATCAATAATGTTAGGTAGTTTAAAATTTTATGGTTCAAATAATTCAAATTACTCAAAACGACGTCATTTTGAGTGTAAATGAGTGTACAATGACGTCGTTTTGACAGATTTGAGCCATTTGAGCCACAAAATTTTGAGCCACCAAACATTTTCCTTAATTTATATATTGATTAATTTTCTCAATCTATATACTAAAAATTACAGTTACAACCTTCACTCAATATTATTATACACACACCAAATACCTTCCTTTCCTTTTCCACACACTGTTTGAAAACTAGTACTCAGCATATCCAAACTCACATGCCTGTCTTCGTTTGATCTAACCGGCCTCAATATCTACAAAGCAAAACAGAGTTCTCTTTCTCTTTCTAATCAACTCTACTCATCCTGGTAATTGTTCGAATTCGATTTGTGATCGATAAAGGCGAAAAAATGGCAAGCCGAACTTGTGATCTTGTAGAGCGAGTACATCCTTTCACCAATTCGACTCGATGCTTTGCTATGCCTTTTCCCATGTCTACACCTTCCTCCTCTCCTCCAAATTCTCCGTCTCGGGTTTCCCATTTCTCTCTCCTGCACATCTACGCTGCTTGGTTGCCGAGAAAAAAAAAAAAAAAAGTAGAAGAAAAGTAGTACTCAATTGAGCCTTGGCTAAGTTGAGGCGCCAAGATACATTTTTTGATTTATTTATTTTCTTTCCCTTTCCTTGATTTTATCGGCAACCGAACAACCTTTCTCTATCTCTCTTTTATTTTTGAGGTTTTGGTTTGAATTTTGATATGTTTTGTTGCAAGTTAGTTTGGGTATGGTCAATCAAACCCTACGTTTCTATTGGAAGCTAGTTCGGGTTCTTCTGTGAAGCGATATGTGCTGCGGAAGAAGCCCCTTGGCAAATTGCTTGAATTTGCTCATGTTGTCGAGAGAGAATTTCAGGTGTGCTCTCAAATTCTCAAATTCTCAATATGTTGACTTGTATATATATATATATATCATCCGATGTGTGTATTGTTACATTGAAACAGTCACCAATAATACTAGTTAAAACTTGCACCACTTGATTAATTGTTGCAGTTCTGGGCTTTTGCTTATATGTGTGTTTTGTGTTCTTATTTCAATATGACAGCTATTGGGGCATTAGGTGTCCATACACAGGTTCCAGTTCCTAAGGTTTTCTGTTTGTGTACTGATTCGAGTGTAATTGGAACTCCATTTTACATAATGGAATACTTGGGTGGACGCATATTTTTGGATCCTGGGCTACTTGTATGAACTTTTAACTCTTGTGTTTGCATATAAGAAATTGTGTACAGAGATCTCTAGCTTGGATGTTTAAGTGTGTAGATGGATGTCTATTTTGGTCATTTTATTTAAAAGTAAATTTGTAATAAAAATAAAATTCATTAAGTGTATAGATAGAGACAATGTGGTGTGTGGAAATAGAATTTCCCGCCAAAAACGTCACATGAGAGGGAAGGTGTTAAAAATTCGGTGAAATTACATATTTAACCTCAAATAAGATGATCTGGCAGATTACAAGTGGCTGGTAGGTAGGGATGGCAATTTGAACCTGGCCTGACGGGGACCCGACCCCCCCGACCTCGATTAGAACGGGTTTTTCCCGAAGATTATCCCCATAGGGTCGGGGATGGTATTAAAAATTAAATCCCCGATGATTTTCGGGCTGAAGACGGTGATAAGTTCCCCAATCTCGGCCTCGCCCCGCCCCTAACAGTCCTCGACTGTCCCCGTATGTATATATATATGTTTAAACTTGATTATATATGTTTAGGCTATTATATATAACATCTAATATATCTAATATCTATCAGTTCTCAACTCTCTCTCTTTCTCTCTGTCTACTCTCAAGTTCTCAACTCTCTCTCTCTCTCACTCTCTCTCTCTATTCTCTGCAATTCATTCAAAATCATCCAACGAAAAATCCAGACTTCGTCAACAATCTCTCTCTCTCTCTCTCTCTCTCTCTCTCTCTCTCTCCCTCTCTTTCAATTTTCTCAACCCAGTCCTTATAATTTGTTCATACTATGTGTGTGTGTGTGTGTGTGTAATATAGGAGTATTAGATTATATTATAGAAAAATGAATTCACAGATCCTTCCTATATCTGACCCATCTTCATCCCTAGCGACACCAACAGGTGCAATAACAATATCGAAGCCGTGATGGAGAAGTCTAGAGAGAGATCGGTGACGGAGAGGTCCTTCTAGATCTAAGCTGCAATGAACATTTCTGAGCACCACCGTCACCGACAACATTTGTTGATGTTGATGATGATGATCATTGATGATGATTTTGTAGACTGTGTTGTTGTTGATGTTGATGATGATGAGATATTTTTTATTTATTTATTTTTGGCCGGAGAATTTTCGAGGTCGGGGAAATCCGATTCCCATTAGGGGGCGGGGCGGTGACGGTGATAGGTTTCCCGTCGGGGATCGAAACTGGGGCCGGAGGTATTTTCACCATCGGGAATCGGGGACGGGAAGTGTGATCCCCGGCCTCGCCCCGTCTCATCCCGTTGCCATTCCTACTGGTAGGTTCGCTTGGAGTGGGCTTTCATTCGGTTGATGAATTGGGTCGTAGGTATTTTGGGCCCACTTTGGGTTGGTTTTGGTGATACAAAATTGCTCAACTTTAGGCCTATTTTGGAAAGTGTTTTTTTTTTAGAGAACTTACTGATAAGTCTCATTTAAAATTCATCTAATTTCAAAACAAAACACTTGAATCAGTTAGTCTTATATATTTTTAATTGGGACAAAAAAATTTTGTTAAAAATAAATAAATTTAAAGACGTTGTTATATAGGGATGGCA
This sequence comes from Camellia lanceoleosa, assembly GCA_025200525.1. Lineage (NCBI taxonomy): Eukaryota > Viridiplantae > Streptophyta > Magnoliopsida > Ericales > Theaceae > Camellia > Camellia lanceoleosa. The sequence continues at coordinate 28,955,395 of CM045768.1, read as the reverse complement.
ATTTAAACCCGACCCGACGGGGACCTGATCTCCCGACCCCGATTAGAACGGGTTTTCCCGAAAATTATCCCCATAGGGCCAGGGATGGTATTAAAAATTTAATCCCCGATAATTTTCGGGCCAGGGATGGTGATAACTTTCCCAGACTCGGCCCCGCCCCGAAACATCCCCGATCAGTCCCATATATATATATATATGTTTTGGCTGCTTTATCTTATTATACATATATATATATATATATGTTTAGGCTTGATGATATATTATATATATTATTTACTCCCAGCTTCCCAACTCAAGACTTGGTCAATGCTCAAGAATGAAGACACACACTCACTTTCTCTCTCTCTCTCTCTCTCTCTCTCTCTCTCTCTTTTTCTTTCTTTCTTCTTCCTTTACTCTCTGTGAGAGATGAATGGAACCTTCTAGATTGAAGCCACAGAGAGCTCCTTCCAGATCTGAGCTGCGGCGGAGATAGATCGGCGACGGAGATCTTCCGATCTGATATATATATATACATTTTGTTGTTGTTGATGTTGTTATGATGATCATTGAGGATGATTTTCCAGATTATAGTTGTTGTTGTTGATGTTGATGTTGATGATGATGAGAGCCACTATTTTGTTTTGTTTTGTTTTTTTGTTTTTGTTTTTTTTTTTTGGCCGGGGATTTTTGGGGTCGGGGAAACCCGATCCCCGTTAGGGGACGGGGCTGGGGAGGATGAAAGGTTCTCCGTCGGGGATCGGGGCCAGGGCCGGGGGAATTTTCATCATCGGGGATCAGGGACGGGGAGTGTGATCCTCGGCCCCGCCCCGTTGCCATTCATGCCGTTATATCCTACCACTACCAGACTTTCATTAGATGATCATCGGAAACTTGCCAGAATGTTTAATATCACCGGGAACTTGCCAGAATATCACCGAAAATTCATCGAAGTACCGCCGGAATGTTCTAAACGTCATCAAAAGTCGTCGGAATGTCTAGAATGTTCGCTGGACGTCAAAAATATTGCCGGAGACTCACCGGAATGTCTGGAATATTGCCCCCCCCAAAAAGAATAAACTGAGAAATTAAAGTGCAAAAACATAGAAAAATGTGCTAAATATTGATAAACTGAAAAAAGAAAAAAAAAAACCTAAGAATAACAAACAACAACAATGAAAAAAAAAAAAAATGTTATTTTAATTTTTTGTAAGGTTTAAGCAAATAATTTCTAATATTGATCAAACTGAAAGTAAGTTTTGAAACTATAAAATGTTACAATTTCAAATTATGATTCTATTAAGTATTTATCCTTATTAATCAAACTGAAAAATATATTATGAAACTGCAAAATTTTGCAATTCTAAAGAATGATTCATTTCAGCACAAAAAAAAAAAAAAAATCGAAACTTTAAAATTTTACAATTTTTACTGCCTGTAATTAAAACTTGAAAACAACTTGTTTGAGACTTGAAAATTTTCTCCATTATAACAGGACAATAGAAGTGTGAAGTATAGAAAAAGTATTAAAATTGAGAGATCGAAGGAAATAGATAGATATAAAGAGATGTTTATACTTCAATAACTATTTTTTTGTTTAGATCTAGTCGAATCTAATGTAAATCTACTCAGATATGATGTAAATCTGAGCCAAGATCTGATGTAAATCTACTCAAATCAGATCTGATGTAAATCTGAGTAGATCTACATCAGATTTGAGTAGATCTACTCATCTTTTTCGTCAAAAACTCATCTCTTTCGCTGTCGATAACATGAAATAAAGAGTTAGTGCTTGGTGGTTGTCCGTGAATTCCAATCAATGGTGGTCGCCGATTGCTTAGAAAAATAAAGAAAAGAAAGAAGACGTGATTGTTGTCGTCGACATCAGAGAAAGAGAGATAAAGAGAAGAAGCAAGGTGTAGGGAAGAGAGGAGAAAAAAAATGGGTATAGGACTTTTAGGTCTATCTAAAAGGTTTTGGGATTAAATAGAATACACCCTTTTTAAAAAGGACTTGTGAATAATTTTTCCTTTATTTTTAGCTTATTAATTTATTATAAAATATATATAAAAAATAGAGAGATAATATGATTCAAATAAATCAATAAGCTAATAAACTAAACTTTTTTTTTCCCTTTCCAAAAGAGGCCTAAATGACCCACTGAAAATCAGTTGGATTATATATTGATAATCATATGATCAGAATACATTTGTTTTAAAATAATTGAACGATAATTATTAATTCAAAAATAAATTATTGTTTTTTTTAAAAGAAAAATTTGGTCTAACTAAGTAGTTATTGATATCTAAATAATCTAAATTTTTGCATGAATGATCTATTTGATAGATTTTTTAAAATGATTTATTTGAATTATTGTAACCTCGAAAATTTATAACATCACATAATTACATCAACCAACATTCATTATAAGAGGGGGAGTGATTCTTTAACTTTTACATCATTGATCATTAAGGTTTCTACATGGTAGTTCCACATGCAATTATACATTCAATGATACCAAATACATGAATCTATAACATGTAGAACATCAAATCCAAAAAAATAAATAAATGCCCTCAAGGGCTTACAAATTTCCAAGGCTTAAGCCCGGTTATACAAAAATAGTCTCTCGGACCCAAACAGTTATAGCCCTTGGCTAACAAAAAAATTACATCAGAACAAAAATATAAGAGCCCTATGTTCCCAACACATACGTCCAAGCCCTAACTTGGCGGGATCACCACGTCTTTTCCTGTACCAAAATCCCATAGAGATTAGCACAAAGCCTAATAAAGAATTGTTAACAAAGTATATATATTTTATACAAGCTTCCCAAAATGAAAATGCACATGCTATGCTATGCCTTTTGAAAGAAGATTACATCTATATCTTTTGAGAAACCATCATGCTCAATGATAACTTGAAATTTCAACAATTCATAAATTTGCAATTTAATTCAAAGGGGCGGTAAATATGACTCAGGTAATCCCTAGGTTGGTGTCTGCAAGTAGGCATAACTAGCACTACCAAAACCCCACTTTACCAGATGCTAACCAGAAGGGAAGTGGTACCTCCCCCATGCGTGTTTTTGGTCTTTCACCCGGGACACTCAGGCCAACTTAATCAATTCCATCTATACCTCCTATCCGGACTTACCAACGTATTTACCCCAAAACATTTCAATAGTTTTATTTCACCACATTTCTTTTTCAATGTAAATGTTTTCAAATCCCAACTCAAATTTTGTAACTATGCAATAATAGAAATACCAATGCAATATATATATATCAAGGCAAAATAATAATTTTTCATTAACAATATTTTCTGCACAATTCCTCCAATTCGATCACAATTCCCATTCTCCTTTCCAATGCAATTTCATCAAATAACACATATGAATATATATATATATATATATCTCCAAGTGTAGCAATATTTCCACATTTCATGTGTTCTCAACAATTTGCCAATTCATAACTATGTATGTACATGTATTTAACAATAAATTCAAAACAAAATCCCCAAATCCTCATACACCAAGAAAATTACCATTTTTGCAAACAATAATATGAAATTTCCACTCATTCATTCATTTGACACAAAAAAATTCATAGATTCTCAACATCCACCAAAACCTCCAAATTTCTAGGTTTTTCATCCAAACAATGCATTTCTTCATTTTTTGGTAAAATCTCACCAAAAACATCATTCTTAAATCAATGTGATTCAAACCCTCAAGAAAATCTTTTAAAGAAAACAAGAGATGAACCCCTTTTACAAAACCACCAATTTCTTGAGCCAAAAACTAATTTTCAAAGCCATCTAAGAGGAAATCCCAAATTTAACCCAAACTTGCAAAAATATATATATAACTCTAAGAAAATCCCTACCTTGAGTTTTGAAGAAGAGATGAGATGAAACCCCAAAATCAATGGTGTAGAAACTCGATCTCCACCGCACAAAGTGAAGCCTTCGAGAAGTTATCCGACTTTGATGAAGAAACTATAGGCAAAACTCTAATAGATTTAGGCCTGGTTTGGCATACCAAAAAAAATTCAAAAAGATAAAAAGTTACTAAAAAATTTAAAAAGTTATCACTATTCACAAATTAAAAATATAAAAACATTAATTTACACAATATTTTAATACAAACCAACAAGTTGACAGTGCTGGTACTGAATTGATGGTTCATAAGTACGTATTGGTCTGTCAAATGAACAAAAAAGAAAATTAGATACTCCATCCGTCCCAAAATATTAGACCATTTTCAAAAATCAAGTACAAAATAATATAAATTTCTCATTTTGCCCTTCTTTTAAATTCATTAACAATATAAAAAGTATAATTATGACATTGATATTTCCCAAAAAATGTACTATCAAATGGTAATTTTGGAAAATCAATTTTTTTAAAGTGCAATAATTTTACTACCAAAAAAAAATTGGATTCCCTAAAAGGGATCATTATTTTGGGACGGATGAAGTATATATATTCATTAAGTTTGAGGGTAATGTTGGGCCCATGGGGGCCCACCACGGGTTTTATTTTGATAATTCAAATCGATCAATGTGTAGAACTCGTCGAGTACTATATGCCTGTAAAAAATCACGTTGATCGGATATAGATAGCTATGTAATCAAATCAGATTTTTTTCAGTCGTTTATTTTTCACCGTCCATTAATTTCATACAAAATTGTTTTGATCACATAGCTATCGATATCTGATTAAAGTGATTTTTCATAGAAATATGATACTTAACGAGTTCTACATATCAAACGGTTCGGATTATCGAAATGGGGACCTGTAGTGGGCCCCCACAGCCCAACAGTACCTATGAAGCCTCATGCACCATTTTAACCAAGCCATACTATCCTCCTGCCGCCTGTCACTGATGAGTTTACAATGTAGGGGTAAAAATGTAATTTTTTCATTATATACAATGTTTTAATACACATTTTTTTCGTAAAAAGAAAAAAAGTTATCCCAAACAACCATCTTTTTTTCCTCAACTTTTTAGTCCAAAAAGTCAAAAAGTGCACTTATTTAGGACACCCCAAATAACCCCTTAAAGAGATCAAAGATTTGATCTTGTTTCATGTAGGAAATATAGAGAGAAGAGAGAGAAAAAAGTTTTTAGAGAGAGAGAGATACAACAAAAGTGAGATACACTTCAGCCTAAAGAGAAGAAAAACAAAAAATTTCGGACTCACCTACCACCGCACATGCGGCACCCATGCCTGCACATGCGGGACTAACCCCCGCACGTGCGACGATCCCAACCGCACCTCAACCCTCACTTGCATATAATGCAATGTGCACCCTTGGGTCTCCACTGTTTCCTACACGTGCGGCCTCACCTCCCAGACGCGTGCTTCCTCTCCTCGCATGTGACAAGGCCTCAATCTAGAAAAATTTTCAGCTAAAATAAAATACTCCTGGATTCATCTTCAAGCCTCCCGAAACAAACGAAACTCAGAATTTAAATAAATAGGGACAAAAATTTGAGAAAGAGATTTTCAAAAGCGATGAACCCAACAGTTGCTAAGACTTCAAGTTAGACCCTGACACTTTAACACGGTGAATCCCAATACGCACAAGGAAAGTGAGACGGGTTATGCACTCAGTCGTCATAACCTTCCCACCATAGGAAATTCCGTCCTCGAAATTAAATCAACTACTTAATAACAAAAGTTTCTAGCAATCACCACCATGTTATTACAATTTCAAACCGCAAACTGAATTCTCAACCCACATTTACTATTATCATCATGGTTACCACACTAGCAATGACCATCCAAGATAAACATATGTATGGAGCTTTTCAATAAAATTAGTAACAACCCACAACAACTTCATGCTTGAAATAAAAATGTACATAACAACACATATTTAACAATTTCAATACATTTCCCCTCAATGCTAGAGAACAATACTAATGAAAAACAACTTAAGCATGCTCAAATAAATCCGGATACTTGGGGCGGACTTTCGCCTCCTATTCCCAAGTTGCAACCTCAACTCTATGGTGCCTCCACAAACATTTACTAACGGTATAGTCTTACCTCATAGCACTTGCTCCCGGGTATCTAATGTTTGAACCGATCGTTCTTCGTAAGAGGTATCTTCATCTACCTCCAAATCAACCCAATCTAGCACATGAGAAGGGTCGGGTTCATACTTCCTAAGTATAGATACATGAAACACATTGTGAACCTTCGAAAGTTGTGGCGGTAAAGCTAACCGATACGCCACTTCCCTAATTCTCTCCAATATCTCAAAAGGCCCAATGAACCTTGGAGACAATTTATCACTCTTATCGAATCTCATCAAACCCCATCTTGGTGAGATTTTAAGAAACACATGGTCACCAACTTCAAAAGATAAGGGTTGTCATAACTCTTTTGTCGGCTTTGGGCCGTCGCTAATCTCTTCCTAATGAGGGCAACTTTCTCGGTTGTCTCTCTAACAATTTCTGGACCCAACAACGGTGCATTCCCCACTTCGGCCCAACAAATCAGTGATCTACGAGGTCAGCCATATAATGCCTCAAATGGTGTCATCTTAATGCTAGCTTGGTAACTATTGTTATAGGCAAACTTGATCAATGGTAAGTGCCTCTCCCAAAACCCCTTAAAATCAAGGACGCAAGCTCTAAGCATGTCCTAAAAAATCTGAATAGTACGCTCTGACTGGCTATCGGTTTGGGGGTGGTAAGTGATGCTAAAGGTCAACTTAGTTTCTAATGCCTCTTGAAGGCTTTGCCACAACCAGGCAGTAAAACGAGGATATCTATCTGATACAATGGTTACGGGAACCCCATGAAGTCGAACTATCTCTCTAATGTACAACTCTGTCAGGTGTTCAACAGAGTTGCCAGTGCGCATCAAGATGAAATGCGTGGACTTAGTCAACCTATCAACAATCACCCAAATGACATCATTGTCTCGAAGTGTTCTAGGAAGTCCGACTACAAAATCCATGGTAACATGCTCCCACTTCCACTCGGCTATCGGTAAGGGTTGTAACAAACTCGCTGGTCTTTGGTGTTCGCCCTTCACTTGTTGACAAGTAAGACACTTCGATACAAATAAAGCGACATCCCACTTTATACCCCTCTACTAAAATTGACAACCAAGATCATGATACATTTTGGTGTCTCCTAGATGTACCACAAGGCGTGAGTGATGGAACTCCTGAAGTACTTCCTCTCTATAAGATTCTGGTACAAACAAACAGTCTAGATAACGCACACTCAGATCCGAGTGAATGTTCAAACCCTTCTCTTCCTTCTACTTGGAAATTCTATCATGAATTGACTTTACTTTGCGGTCCCCTTGTTGCGTCTCTATGACTTTACTAATCAAGGTAGCTTAAGCACTCAAGGTAAACAAGGTTACACTCTTATTGGACTCACCCAAGTGTAAATCAAACTTGCCGATATCACCCAACATAACCCATTCCCAAATGGCCACACTTGCCAAACTACTCACGGATTTCCGACTCAAGGCATCGGCCACCGCATTGGTCTTTCCCGGGTGATAGTGTAACTCGAAGTCATAATCCTCCATAAATTCTATCCACCTCTGTTGGCGTAAATTCAAGTCTTTTTGAGAAAACAAATACTTTAGGCTCTTATGATCGGAGAAAACTTCAAACTTCTCGCCATACAAATAATGTCTCCAAATTTTCAAGGCGAAAATTACCGCCACTAATTCCAAGTTGTAGATGGGGTAGTTCTTCTCACGAGTTTTCAATTGCCGCGAAACATAAGCCACAACCTTTCCCCCTTGCATCAAAACACAACCAAGCCTATCCCAAGACGCATCACAATAAACGGTGTAGCCCAAACCCTTTTCCGGAATTATCAAGACCGGTGCGGTTGTCAATCTAGTCTTAAGTTCTTGGAATGACTTTTCACAAGTCTTACTCCACACAAATTTGACACCCTTTCTAGTCAACCTAGTCAAGGGCGCGGCTAGTCTAGAGAAGTCCCCCACAAAATGTCGATAATACCCTACTAATCCCAAGAAACTTTGGATCTCAAAAACATTTTTGGATAGTCCCTAATCCTGTACCGCATCTATCTTCGAGGAATCTACAGTTATTCCCTCTTTCGACACCATATGATCCAAAAACTTCAGCTCGGTGAGCCAAAACTCTCATTTCTCAGATTTGGCATATAATTGGTGCTCTCTAAGCAAATCAAGTACTACTCGCAAGTGAGCCTCGTGTTCCTCCTCGGAGGTTGAATAAATTAAGATGTCATCCACAAAGACGACCACAAAGCAATCTAAGTATTCTCGAAAAATCTGGTTCATCAAATCCATAAAGGAAGCAGGTGCATTGGTCAACCCAAAAGGTATTACAAGGAATTCATAATGGCTATAACGCGTGCAAAAGGCCATTTTCTAGATGTCCTCCTCCTGTACTCTTAACTGGTGTGTCACGACCCAAACCCGGCCCTATGGGTTTAGCATCAGAATCGCCAAGAATCCGAGATTACCAAGGCCTCTGTAACAAGAATACTGATCAAAGCAGTAGAGGGCTCAAGAAGCCAATACAAGAAAACTAGTGTCCATAGAGCTGTGTTAATCTGTATGCCAAAAACATTTTTCATACATTTATGCATTCACTACCAGTACAGTATACACAATCATTACAGACATTCAGTACGGGGACTTGATCCCTCGATAACAGTACGGTCAACAGTCTATACAAAAAGTACAACAGTACAAAACAGTAGGAGACTAGTGGGGACACAAAAACACCCCAAGCCATGGCATGGCGTCTCGGAACCTCACAGTGAGGCACGTAGGTTGGCTGACAAAACTGGGGACCAATCCCACGCTCCTAGCTCCGGTCTGGCGGCTAAGCACCTACATATATATATAAACAGTGAGCTAAAGCCCAGTGAATAACATACAGTGTAAAGAGGTTATGAATGAATGTCCTTACAGTAATGAAATCAATTCATTGTACAGTATTTCAATCTTTCAGTATTTCAATCAATCAGTATTTCAATCAATCAGTCATATGTGGTACATCCATTAGCCTATAAACAGTAGGTCCAAAAGGACCGGGCCTTTGCAGACCCAACAATAATGATGGCCATCAACCAGTATGGTTCCACAAGGAAACCGACAGAGCTCAGAATATCAATAACAAGGTGCTAAGGATGCCACAATACAGATTAAAATACAGACATACATTCATTCAATAAACAATATCACCAATAAATGATTCGATTCAAGAATCAAAATATAACCATTTTGAACATATCTTTACACAACTGTTACTCACAAAGTGATTGGGCTATCAAGAGCTAGAGCGCCCCCGAGAGTCAACCCTAAACAAATAATCAATAGAACACACACTAAGTTAACAGTTGGAACGGATGATAATTAAATCCCTAAATTCTCTCGGTGTGGTTCTATGCTTAAATCCTCATTAAGATGCTTTACACTAGGCCTAAGAATGCCTAGGATGCGATGAGGATGCAAAAAATACATCTGAAAGCAATTCGAAATTTTGAAACAGAGCCTCCGCCGGCGAAGAAGTTTCGCCGGCGGCCAAGCACACAAAGGCCCACGCTCGAGCGTACATTCCGCCGCTCGAGCGGACTGATGAAAGGTGCAAAAGATGCTGGATGCGCGATTTTCCCGCTCGAGCGTTAAAATCCCCGCTCGAGCGGACTGTAAAAACATGCCAAGGAAATACTGGGAGCATGAATTCCCCGCCGAAGCGTCACTTCCCGCCGAAGGACGTCCAAATCGAAAATCCAGATTCGACCTCTGAAGTTTCAAACCAAGTTTTGATGCTCCAAATTCGATCCTCTTGGGCCCATTTTCCGAAAACTCTTTCGAACACATAGAATAACAAGTTTTAAAGCTCAATTTAAGAAATCAAGGCCCAAGGGTGTTTCAATTAAATCCAAAATTCAAACCCATTTCATGAACAAGTTTTAAACATGCAATGCATGAACTTTAAACCAATTTCAAGCTTTAAATCTTGCTCCAAAGAGCTCTAATCTTTGAAAACAATGTGGAACCATGAACTATGATAAAAACATGGGCATGCATGTGACAATTAGCCAAGAATTCACTCCAAACTCACTAAACTCTACATGCATGCAACAATGGAGCTCTAATTCCACATATTTGCACTAAAACATGGCTTGGTTCTATAATTTAGCATGAACCATGCATAATGAAGTTTATAGACAAGGAGGAGACCATGAATTTCTTACCTAGAGTGTTAATTCAAGGTGTAGAAGCTAGATTATGCCAATTACACTTCAATTCTTCAAGTTCCAAGCCAATCTCCTAGTTGATTTCACAAATCTCTTATTTCTCTCTCTCTATATCTCGTGGGAAGCATGAAATGAGCTGAACAATTGCTTTGAGTCAATGTATGCAGCCTCTAAATGTATGAAGTAGTGGCCACTAGATGGCTTTATGGTAATTAAGGCCAATTCTTTGATTAAACTTATTTTAATCTAATTTAATCATACCAAATCGATTTCCGGATAAATATGCCATAAAATCACATTAATTATGATGAACACAAAACCTCAATCAATTTTCGATTTGGCCGCCGATAAGGCCTTCAATTAACAGTTTAAACATATAAACATGAACAGATCGATAAACGATTAACAGATGGACAAATGCATTCAAACAAGCGATTCTGCTTAGTCGATTCGGTCTCGGATCTCGGTTTAAAGAATCAAGACTTAAGCGAATCTGATGAGGGTTGTTACAGTCTCCCCTCCTTATAAAGAGTTTAGTCCTCTAAACTCGAGTTAACATAAGACAACAGAGATGATGCCTATCTTAAAAGGAAATTTTTCACTCTATAACAGGAGCATACTCATATTCGTAAACAGTTTCATGGCCCAATCTCAGTCTTAGCAATACACAGAAACAGAGTCAGAAATCACGTATATGGATTGGGGTTCATATTAAAACAGAATCTTATGCACAGTCAGATTTCAGTCAAGGACAGTTTCGGTTACATGTTCATTTCCATATTCTTGCATTAAGCATATGCGGTGCATTCATTAGCACTACTAGAGCAGATACAGAACATGTACAATGCAGATCTGATCTGAAGCGATTCTGATGCTGAAGCGAATCTGATTATGGAACAGATACAGTTATGTGACGGTTATGAAAAACCAGTTCCGTAAAGGAATCCCGAATCCGGATATGAGCGAAGCAGTCTGGTGAGCCCCTATGACGAGGCCTCCGGTACGGGTAACAGAGTGCAGACAAAAATAAGTTCTATAAAGGAACCTCCGGTACCGGGCAGCTAACATATATTACAAAATACCGAGAGTCACGAATACTTATCAAAGATTGAACAGTAATTCGATATGCAACATATAGCATTTCGGAAACAAAACTTATTTCGTGACTCGGAACATGAATACAGTTGTACAGTAGTACATAGCGAATAAAGACAAAGGACAATACAAAGAATAAGTAGTAACAATACAATACAAGATAGCAATGTCAAGATACAAGAATAAAGATAAGAAGTGATACATTAACAAAGAATAAAGAATAATACTAAGAATAAAGACAAGAATAGTATAGTAGTATTCACACCACTTATATCAAGTGCTTATCGGGGTTATAGATTTGCACTGGTCTCCGTTTCATAAGTAATTTCCCCGTTAAATTACAGAGTTTCGAGTCATTTACTACAGAGTCATTCATTCGGTCTTTATTCAATTTGGTTCTCAGTTCAGTAATCCATCACAGTCAGTCCAGTTCATTCGGGAGTTATTGGGGACATAAGGCGATTTTTGTACATTACTCCCATAGCAGTAGGCAGAGTTCTGTAGTAACCATTCATTTACCATTTATCAGTTCCAGTCCTCACAGATTCAGTCTTAGCACATGTCAACACGACAGCAGTCATACGGATTACATATACTTTCAGACAGTCAGAGTTTATGATCAAAACCAGTTGGTGGTTAACAGATCCCATCAATTTTGAAGTACAGTAATCACCAAAACAGTCATTTCCTAGTCAAACCAGTTCTTAGTCAAAACGGTATTACCGGGTAAGTAATCATATGGCATGTACCCAGTTTTCCCTACGTTACAGGCAATAAGGTAGTAGTTATCAATAAGAGTTTTCTCAAATCGATTCGATAAAAGTTCGACTGGGTCATTTCAGATGCAAGTCCTGTCCAATCATATCAAGTAAAAGTTCGAAGTGCAAGCATCAAACATAAGTTCCATCAGTTTACCCAAAAGGGTTTCATTAACCCACCGTTCTATCAGATCAGATCGGATAACAGTTCTATTCCTATCATTTCCAGATGAGGCACATTAGTTCACACTACGGTCATCGCGGTACATAGTCAGTAGTTTCACAATTAGTCTGAGTTCATCAATTGTTAAACTCATATCAGAGTCCGGTACCATTACAGTTCATATCAAGCAGTACAGGTCATATACAATGTGTTTCTCCCAATAAGTTTACAGATAAATGTACAGGTATGCAGTTATTCATATCGAGAGGTAAGCATCACAGTCAATATAGCAATTTCCCAATGAATCTTCCATAAAGGTATATGGTATACAGTAATACATCACCCAAGGTTCTCGGTGACACACAATAGTGAGTTGCCCTACGAGGGTTCCAGATCGGTCATATACTACTAACGATAGGCTCGAGGTTTACTCAAATACCATGTCAATTTTCTACCACAATTCACAGCTAGAGTTTATCGGTTGGGGTCTTTATTTCATTCATGCGCCCAGAGTCATAGTCTCAACGGTTAACTTATCAAACCAATTTATCAATCATTCGAGCAAGGCATACCATGTATGTGCATATTCAGAATCCACTAACCCAATCTGAGTTTCACAAGTTCAAGGTACAATACAAATTAGTTCACGGATACAATAATTAAGGTAACAAGTCATACGCCTATGCGGTCAATAACATCCTTAAGCAAAGGTAGCGATATGTACATAAGCAATCTTCATAATATCGTGTCGTTAACATGTGATTTTACGATGTTGTACATATAGTTCGCATCAACGATGAATTTCAAGAGATTCATTATCCACAGTCTATTCTTCACAGTCTTAACGGTATTACAGGCATGGGAACATTTATATACAGGCGTGAGTTCCAAAATCAGTTTTCATGTAGGCATTCGCTCACAATTTATAGGTAGAAGTTCATCTTGACATGTCAATATGGGTTCTCAGTGTCAGTAGTCTCACACACAAACAGTTAAGGACACTGGTAGAGTATCCTATTCATTCCCATGGAATTTACCCAGAATTTCTGATTCGAAGCAACGTTGGCCGAACGTGATTCTAATCAGACTTTCAAGGTCATTCTATAAAGGCATGAGACTCTATGGTTTAACATTCCACATATTTTATGGATCAACAACTTCCTCAATTTCCAGATATTCTCATAGTTCAATTTAACATACGCATGTATAATTCGAGTTCAAGGGTTCGTTCATTCAATAATGTCCGTCAATACGTAGCAGTTCAGTACAAACCCTGGTCGTACAAATTTATCAAATCACAGTCAATCATACGGTATTCCCATATTCAACAGTTCAAAAGGCCACATTTGACAGTTCACAATCAGTTGTTGCAATGCGATACAAGGACCTAACGCAACAAGTTCTCGCTGTTCACAAGTCCTAGCAGTTCTCATAGTGTATAGTTCATAATTCCAGTAGCTCAAGTAGTTCAGTCAATATGTCCACAGTCTATACCAAATTACGGAGTATACAAACCTCACACAATCGTTCGTACAAGCAATTACATATAATCAAGGTAATACTGTGGTCACCATTTCAGTGTTCCGTGCTTTCTATTTGAACTCAGTTCGTGGGTAAGATTTAGGCGGGTGTTCTCCCTATCCATGCCTAGACTAAGTTTCGGATAGGCGGTGGCAACGCCCCAATAATATTTCCCACATATGGTACGGATAGGTATATCATTGTTCATATTGCTTCTTCAACCTTCATTGGTCAAAGCTATTCCCCGGGATTTTCCATTCACGGAGGTCATTCAATTACCGGTCATTTTCACTTTCTGTTTCATTCTTTCGGATTCAGTCAACGATGTTGGTTTGGATAGTTCAATAATGCTATGTTGTCTCAGACATTAATACTCCATCCAGGACATCTACACAGTTTGACGGTTTTAAAACGTCGATTCAGTCAAACACATCTAGCTCACGCCCACCTTCAGTTTCTAGTCTTTTGTAGCCCGTATCTATCAGGTGGGGTGCCTATCAACTAGAGCTAGGTAAATTTTACCTCATATACGATCACAGTTGTATTACCTTACTCAAGTTGTTCAGACTCAGGTACTTTCCTATTTCAGATGTATTGGGGAAAGCATTTCTTCGAAGAGAACTTCACAGATTTTCTCAGTTTCTAAACCCAAGTCTCAGTTTCAGTGGTTCAGTACCTCCCAGAAATTCTGGTGGTTTCAGTTTATTTGGGTTTCAGTATTAGTGTCATCAGTTCATATTCAGTTGGTTCAGGCACGTATGTCTGCCTTTATTCTCTCAAATTTTCGATTAAGGCCTCAATCATTCATTCTAGCCTCTAAATCCTCAGATTAGAAGTTTCAGTCCGTTCACAATCCTCACCCTTTCCCTTGTTTACACACAAACAGGGTGATTATCAATATAGGAAAGGTTCTTATAGATTTTGCATTTCATTTCATATCAGACGTGTGCATACTTTCGTTTCAGTTCAGGTACGGTCACATGACCCTTTACTTTCACACGTTCACTTTCTTATACATTTCCACAGTCAGTATTAACATTGACATTACATGTTATTCCATTTAACTTCTTTAAGTATGCATATAGGTTTCGTTTCAGTTCACATAGACAGTACGGTAATCATAAACATAAACAGTTGCATACTTAAACAGTTTATCACATTGGCATGTATTCAGTCATGTCATTGTCACACACACTTTTCAAATTCATGAGATGCCCTAATTGCTTTTCTAGGACACTCTATAGCTCATTTGGACACGTGTGTGCGGTATAACTCGTGGTTAAGTATCGCTCTGATACCAATCTGTCACTCCAAACCCGGCCCTATGGGTTTAGCATCAGAATCGCCAAGAATCCGAGATTACCAAGGCCTCTGAGCGATAAAGAATACAACAAACAGAGTAGAGGGCCTGACGGAAGCCAATACAGTAAAAACTAGTGTCCATAGAGCTGTGTTAATCTATATGCCAAAAACATTTTTCATACATTTATGCATTCACTACCAGTACAGTATACACAATCATTACAGACATTCAGTACGGGGACTTGATCCCTCGATAACAGTACGGTCAACAGTCTATACAAAAAGTACAACAGTACAAAACAGTAGGAGACTAGTGGGGACACAAAAACACCCTAAGCCATGGCATGGCGTCTCGGAACCTCACAAAGGAGGCACGAGGTTTGGTGACAAAAGCGGGGACCAATCCCACGCCCTAGTTCCGATGCAAGCGAAAGCACCTACATATATATATAAACAGTGAGCTAAAGCCCAGTGAATAACATACAGTGTAAAGAGGTTATGAATGAATGTCCTTACAGTAATGAAATCAATTCATTGTACAGTATTTCAATCTTTCAAGATTTCACCAATCAAGATTTCAATCAATCACCATATGTGGTACATCCATTAGCCTATAAACAAGAGGGTCCAAAAGGACCGCCTTGCATCTAACAATAATGATGGCCATCAACCAAGATGGTTCCACAAGGAAACCGACAGAGCTCAGAATAAATAATAACAAGGGTGCTAAGGATGCCACAATGTCAGAAATACAGACATACATTCATTCAATAAACAATATCATCCAATAAATAGTTCCATTCGAGAATCAAAATATAACCATTTTGAACATATCTTTACACAATCTGTTACTCACAGTGATTGGGCTATCAGTAGCTAGAGCGCGTCCCCGAGAGTCAACCCTAAACAGTCAATCAATAGAACACACACTAAGTTTACAGTTGGAACGGATGATAATTAAATCCCTAAATTCCCTCGGTGTGGTTCTATGCTTAAATCCTCATTAAGATGCTTTAAACTAGGCCTAAGAATGCCTAGGATGCGATGAGGATGCAAAAATACAGTTAGAAAGCAATTCCAGAATTTTCAGAAAACAGAGCCTCCGCTCGAGCGCAGGTTTCCCCGCTCGAGCGGACAAGCACACAAAGGCCCACGCTCGAGCGTACATTCCGCCGCTCGAGCGGACTGATGAAAGGTGCAAAAGATGCTGGATGTGCGATTTTCCCGCTCGAGCGTTAAAATCCCCGCTCGAGCGGACTGTAAAAACATGCCAAGGAAATACTGGGAGCATGAATTCCCCGCTCGAGCGGCACTTCCCCCGCTCGAGCGGACGTCCAAAATCTGGAAAATCCAGATTCGACCTCTGAGTTTCAAACCAAGTTTTGATGCTCCAAATTCGATCCTCTTGGGCCCATTTTCTGGAAAACTCTTTCAAACACATAGAATAACAAGTTTTAAAGCTCAATTTAAGAAATCAAGGCCCAAGGGTGTTTCAATTAAATCCAAAATTCAAACCCATTTCATGAACAAGTTTTAAACATGCAATGCATGAACTTTAAACCAATTTCAAGCTTTAAATCTTGCTCCAAAGAGCTCTAATCTTTGAAAACAATGTGGAACCATGAACTATGATAAAAACATGGGCATGCATGTGACAATTAGCCAAGAATTCACTCCAAACTCACTAAACTCTACATGCATGCAACAATGGAGCTCCAATTCCACATATTTGCACTAAAACATGGCTTGGTTCTATAATTTAGCATGAACCATGCATAATGAAGTTTATAGACAAGGAGGAGACCATGAATTTCTTACCTAGAGTGTTAATTCAAGGTGTAGAAGCTAGATTATGCCAATTACACTTCAATTCTTCAAGTTCCAAGCCAATCTCCTAGTTGATTTC
This sequence comes from Camellia lanceoleosa, assembly GCA_025200525.1. Classification (NCBI taxonomy): domain Eukaryota; kingdom Viridiplantae; phylum Streptophyta; class Magnoliopsida; order Ericales; family Theaceae; genus Camellia; species Camellia lanceoleosa. The sequence goes on along the minus strand of CM045768.1, from coordinate 28,938,422 downwards.
ACAAATCTCTTATTTCTCTCTCTCTATATCTCGTGGGAAGCATGAAATGAGCTGAACAATTGCTTTGAGTCAATGTATGCAGCCTCTAAATGTATGAAGTAGTGGCCACTAGATGGCTTTATGGTAATTAAGGCCAATTCTTTGATTAAACTTATTTTAATCTAATTTAATCATACCAAATCGATTTCCGGATAAATATGCCATAAAATCACATTAATTATGATGAACACAAAACCTCAATCAATTTTCGATTTGGCCGCCGATAAGGCCTTCAATTAACAGTTTAAACATATAAACATGAACAGATCGATAAACGATTAACAGATGGACAAATGCATTCAAACAGTTACAGTTAGTCGATTCAGTCTCGGATCTCAGTTTAACAGTAATCAGTACTTAAGCAGTAATCAGTGATGAGGGTTGTTACATGGTGGTACCCCGACCTCAAATCTATCTTCGAGAAGCAACAAGACCCTTTAAGTCAGTCAAACAAATCATCTACTCGGGGTAGAGGGTACTTATTTTTAATGGTAACTCGATTCAACTTGTGGTAATTAATACACAACCACAATGACCCATCATTCTTCTTTGCAAAGAGGGCCAACGCTCCCCAATATGACGTATTAGGATGAATGAAACCCTTTTCTAAAAGCTCTTGGAGTTGAATCTTCAACTCATGCAATTCGGCGGGTGCAAATCTATAAGGCGCTATGGAAATCGGTATTGTGCCAGGCACCAAGTCAATGGAGAACTCGATCTCCCGGTGGGGTGTGAAAACCCACATTTAATTATTCTTAAAAGAAAATAAATAAATAAATAAATTAATTAATTAATTTTATTCAGAGTCTATCTAAAATATATAATAGTGTAAAAGTTAATTTTAAATTAACCCAATTCAATCGCTAACAAAGACATTATTAAGAATAATAATTTTGTGGGTATTCAATATTCATTGTTTATAAATTATTTTAATTAGGATTCAACATGATAATTATTCTTACTAAATACCTTAGTTAAAAATTTTAGTGTATCAATTTTAAGCAACTCACACAAATACAAAAAAAAATAAAATATATATATATAGCAGATTTTTGGTGGCAACTTTGCCACATGTTTGTTTGCATGTAAGTTTAGGAACCCTCACCTCATTATGGTTCTTGGAATTGGAAGAGTAGACCAGACCACCTGAGAGAGAGATGCGAGAGAGAGAGAGAGAGAGAGAGAGAGAGAGAGAGAGAGAAAAGGGGGGCTAAACTTGATTTGCTATATATACATATGTATGTTTACTCTTCCAGATCAGTGAGGAGAATAGAGGAGAAAAAAAAAAAGAAAAAAAAAGAAAATTCTATGAGCAACAAAGAAGTAGGAGGAGAAGAAGAGTGGGAGATTAAGGTTGTATATTTTCCTACCATTTCGCTATTCCATTTCAATCCGACAACTAAGTAAGAAAACCCTCTCAACCTTCCCCTTTTTTTTTAATCGTTGAAATTTTCAAATTATACTCATGTGATAAAATGACTAATTTTTAGATAGAAATTTTTCTGTATATGTATATAAATTTTGTGATGTGCATATCAAATATTGAAGATATTGATAGTCTTATTGTCATGGTATTATTATGGAAATAGGCTTGCATGTGTAATTTATACCATTAAAGAGAGGATTGAAGATTTTCTTTGGTCCTTGAATCTGTTATAAAATTTGTACGAATTTTTAGGCAATTTTATACTCATAATTTGAAGATGATTTCTTCTACAAAGTTGTTTAGCATGATGTTTACTTCATCCATGAATGTTTTTCAACAATTACGGAGTTTTATACGAATTTATATAGATTTTTAATCAAATCTGGAGCTATACGTAGATTTTACTATGTGTTTGAAAAATCATTAAAAAAATTTATATTAAACCAAATCTGGTAATATCTAAACAAAAAATGAAATTTAAGAAGTCTAGTTTCATAATAAATTTTTAGATTATGAAATTGATTTATAAATTTAAGTATGGAATTAATTTAAGAAAATGTGATAAATTTGTGTCATAAACTTTCTTGGAATTTTTAAGAATTATTTATAATTTATTTTTGGAAAATGCTTTCTGAAAAATTACCATAGCATGTTTATTGAGTATTCTGTATATTCGTATGAATTTTAGAGTTGTATAAGTAATTTATTTATAATTTTATCTGTCAGATATACATTCTGAAAATTTTGGCAAATTTAGGAGGAATCAAAAAAATTATCTCTTCAATTGTTTATTTAGACTAAAATAAGATGATTTCTTCTACAAAATTATTTAGAATGATGTCTACTTCATCCATAAATTTTTACAACAACTATGGAGTTTTGTACGAATTTATACAGATTTTTAACCAAATCTGGAGCTATAGGCAGATTTTACGCTGTGTTTGAAAAATCATTAAAAATTTTTATATTAAACCAAATTTGGTAATTTCTAAGCAAAAAATGAAATTTGAGAAGTCTAGTTTCATCATAAATGTTTAGATTGTGGAATTGATTTATAAATTTAAGTATGGAATTAATTTAAGAAAATGTGATAAATCTGTGTCATAAACTTTCTTGGAATTTTTAAGAATTATTTATAAATTATTTTTGAAAAATGCTTCCTGAAAAATTACCATAACATGTTTGTTGAGTATTCTATAGATTTCTTTGAATTTTAGAGTTGTATAAGTAATTTATTTATAATTTTATTTGCAATATATACATTTTGAAAATTTTGGCAGATTCAGGAGGAATAAAAAATTATCTCTTCAATTGTTTATTTGGACTAAAATTTAAAATTGTGCTAGTCTAATCTTGTAGCTTAAAAATCCATGCATGTGTGTGATTATAATTTATTTCTTTTTGGTATCTACATTATTATTTTATACCATGGTTTAAATTAATTGTTTATTTAAATTTTGTACATTGATTTATTTTTGGTGTGACATGTGTAACATTTTATGTTAGGAATTTTAATGAGTTGGTACAACATTATTAGTGAATAAAATTGGAATTATTTGTGATTAATATAAAAACGAACTGAAACGATTAACGACTTATACAAAGTTAACAATTGAGGGTTAATACCAGTTGTTTAGGACGAGCCCTGGTTTTTAATAATTGTTATGTAAATTGTGTCGCGAAACCCTAAGATGACACGAGACTTATTTGAACCCTTATCGGTATTTGGTTTTGGAATAAGGGTGAATGTACGGGTGGCACGCAGGGAGGTTACATGCCCCTGGCAGATCGTTCCCTTGGGGCACCCCATGGATGCCACAGTTTGAGTATATAACTTCGGGTATGGGCATCTTTGGTAGTTCTTTAATATTTGACCAATGGGAGGTTTCCAAATTAACCGTGGCCATGGCTTAGTGGTTAGTAAGAAAATCTCTTTAGTGAGATTTTGAGTGTCACCTAAACTATTAAAATTGTCAAAATTATTATAATGGTTGTTATATTTATCATGCTATCAAATTTTACTATTATTTTAATTGTAGGTTGGTTACGTTTTCTTAAAAAGGAATGGTAGGTTGGTTACGTTTTCTTACTGTGTTGCAAAACTCATGGCATATATTTTGTTGCCCTGGCATTTCATGCCAGATTATGTCGAAGAAGGGACTGAGGCTGAATTTGGAGCTGCTGCTAATATTGAACCTTGGCTAACTTAAAGTCAAGACTCTATCGAAATAAAACTTTATTATCCTTGGTGTTAGTAATTACGTATGTTATAAAGTTATTGTAATATTGCATGTGAACTCGTAATTTAGTTGTTTAGCTTTGACTATGTAAGAATCTAAATAATTTTCCTTAATTAGCTGTTAAAATTTTTATTTAGCAAGTTATTTGTTATTTAAATTTTATGATGTTCCAAAAGAAAAATTGGGGCGTCACATGGGGTGGCAAGCTAGTAAGATCTTCGGGAAAGACATTCGGGTATTCGCAAACTACCCTTGGCAATTCAACATGAGCCCCATCACTCTCACTATCTAAGAGAGTTGCAAGAAGGTCACTAAGCTTGTTCCTACTACGGGGGTCAAAAACTGACGACAAGACCCTATCAACTTGGTCCCCCAGAAAGTAAAAACAATTACCACTCAAGGTGCACACTGTAACTCTCTGACGGTAACAATGAATCACAGCTCGGTACGAAGATAACCAATCCATACCTAGAATAATACCAAAACTCGACATGTCTAGCAACACAAGAGCAAACGAAAATTGACGCCCGACGACTTCTATCTCATAACCATGACACCCCCGGTCTAAATCAACTGTACCCCTAACTGGCGACTCTACTATGAGTAGAGACGCTAACCGTGCCATTGCTAACCCCAATGCAGACGCAAATGTAGTAGATATGAGTGAATGAGATGCACCCGTATCTATCAACACATTAGCCAAAGAATTACATACAACAAAAATATCTCTCACAACTGAGGATCCCGGTAGCTGCTCTGACATGGTAACAACAGACACGCGCCCCTGTGACCTCTGATCAACCTGCTCATCTCTCAAAGTGTAGGTCTGCTACACTGATTGAGCAGAAGCGGCTCCCTGATTAGTACGTGAAGTCTGGACTGAGTGAGCCTACTGGTGGCTCTGAGTCTGCCTTGACCCTGATGTGCCAGATGCGCCTTCCAACTACAGGCAAACTCTCTTTATGTGCCTCGGCTGATCACATTGAAAGTAAGTAAGTCCTTGCCCTCTACTCTAAGACTGACTCTAGGATCGATTAGGTGGTGGTGGTAAACATCTCTTGTCTTCCTTTCTTCTGTGGACATGCAAAGGCCTTGTGACCCGATTGGCTACACTTAAAACATGAAAAACCACTTTGTGCACTCTTCTCTGGACCCGCACTAGGCAAAGGAAAGGTGGATCCAGATTGCCGTGGTTGGGACTGAGATGAAAATGTATTCCTGCTCTTCTTATTGGATCTATAATCCCCGTGTGATCCTTGACCCCTTGACCTTGAGCCTCGAAGTCTTTCTTCCTCAGCCTCTACGATAATCTCTACATGTGCCACCACCTCCACAAGACGGTCATAATTTCGAATCATGTTCCCAGCAACCTTGAACAAAATCTTGGTTCTCAACTTTTTCTCAAATTTAATGCAATGGCGCTCTTCCGTTGCCATTAACTCCGGTGCAAATTAGGACAAACTAGGGAAGGCCGCTTCAAACTCGGCCACGAACATGTTAAGTTATTTGAGGTCTTGAAATTCTTGCTTCAACCTCTCCCTAGTAGTGGGAGGTAGGTACTTATCTTGGAAAGCCACCACAAAAACTTCCCATGTTGGCTCTACCCTACCCTTGGCGTACTTCCACCATTGGCCCGCATCTCCTTTAATGTAGTGACTTGCAAGGGTCACCCTTAGCTCACTATCTTCAATGTGAAGCATCTCAAATGTCTTCACCGTTTGCTCGAACCACTCATCCGCTTTCTTGGGCTCGGGGCCACCATGGAACTCATCCTGTTTGGCCCGCAAAAATTCCCTAGTAAGAAAACTCGCCCTTATCTCCACAGTGTTCTCTTGGGCTTGGTTCTTCGTCCTCCATATGTTCATCGACTTCCCCGCAACGGCGCCAAAATTTGATGGGTCGTTACACACACTAAAAATAAATCACTAAACTATTCTATTAGAATAATGGCATGTCCAGGTATCGATCCACAGAGACAAATGTGAAATTAGATTAATTCAATCGCTAAATTCCTAAATTAATTTTGATTAAAAAGATAAGATTGATTTTATAACTAAACAGCAATTAAATGGAGGAATTATACTGACAATTAAAATTAGGGTTTGAGATATTAATTTTCAGGAAAAATCCTAGGGCAGAGAATTCACCACTAACCACATGAATGAGACTTAACATTGGCCAACAATTGCGATTCGGTTTGAACTACCCAATATTTCACAACTACAAGTTTGAAATATTGATCAAGAAGGTTGTCGCATTCAACATACAGGCATGAATCATTTCGAGTAGTACGAGTCATTTGCTCTAAACTATGGTAGTAACACGACCCGTCTCTCATAACATGTCTCGTCTCGTACTTTGAATACAAATACAAAGAAAACTAATGTATGGAAAGTATTAAACAATTACAGAGAGTAAAATGATTGAAGAGATGAAAAAAACACTTATTAAAAACTTCTAAATCATCCATACATCCATTCAAACCAATTCACAATTAAAGCTAATGAAAAATCCTATTACATGGCTAGGGTTTCATCAAAACCTTAGAAAAGACGACTAGCCACTCATGGAGGAGTGGGAAGAGGAAGAAGATGAGAAAGAAACCCCCATGGAAGTGTCCTTCAAGCTTTAGGAGAATAATCACCTCTTTATAACCCTAGCCTCCCTTTTCTTTGAATTAATTTTCGAACCCTAGGTTTTGCCATTTTTCTGTCTTTTATTCTTAGCAAAACAGACCAAAAATTCTGTGCACGCGGTCCTAGGTGGGCCGCTTGAGCGCCCATGTGGGCCGCACGAGCGGTGGTGGGCCGCACGTGCAGTGGTCTGGCTAGCTCGGATTTTTCACTTCTCACACGGAGGATCTGCTTTCGCGCCTTTTTTGATTGAATGTTCATATTTCCTGCCAAATCTGTACAAGTGCACGAAACACAGCATCTCCACTAAATAAATAAAATTGAAAAACTAAAAATGTAACTTAAGTGGCCTCAATGTGGTACCTTTCGGCCTACATCAGTTCTCTGCCCTCAATATGTTCATCGACTCCCTCAAAGCCCTTGCCATTTCTTAGGCTAGGGCCCCTATTGTGGCTTGACTCACTTGTCCCAGAATTTCTGCTTGTCTCACTTGCTCGGCCACATTAGCTTAGCCCGCTTGTCCGGCCGCATTAGCTTGGCCGAATCCCTTCTCTTGCACCAGGACCTCATGGATCAGTACTTCATGCACACCCCGGCGAGCCCTACCACGCCTCCCGCCTCCCTCCTCTACCACCATAGGCTTGATCCCTTCCAGACATCCTAATTAAGGAACAAGATAAACAATTTAGCACATAATCCCAAATGTGCTCGCGACTTGTCTCACACGTTTGACCACAACAATTCTACATATTTCCCTACCATACAAACAATTCAATTCCAATCTACATAAGCACTTAGTCACGTAAGCATATACGGATTATTCTTTTGTGATGAAATTTGTCCCACGAAAAATCAAGAATTCTTAGTAGAATGAGTATTGATCAAGTACCCTTCTAATAAGATCTCATGGAATTTAATAGGCGCAAACAACATCCCAAAAGTTCAATCCCATACCCATATAGTCATATAAACATGTTATCACATAGTCACCAAATACAAAACATTTCATAATCATGCGAAATGAACCCATTGTGGCAAAACAACCACTTCCCACGAGCCCCAAATATTCAAACCCGGTAACTTTGCTACCAAGTTGTAACGCCCCGAAAATTTATAACATCATATAATTACATCAACCAACATTCATTATAAGAGGGGGAGTGATTCTTCAACTTTTACATTATTGATCATTAAGGTTTGTACATGGTAGTTCCATATGCAATTATACATTCAATGATACCAAATACATGAATCTATAGCATGTAAAACATCAAATTCAAAAAAATAAATAAATGCCCTCAAGGGATTACAAATTTCCAAGGCTTAAGTCCGGTTACACAAAAATGGTCTCTCCGATCCAAACAGTTATAGCCCTTGGCTAACAAAAAAATTGCATCACAACAAAAATATAAGAGCCCTATGTTCTCAACACATACGTCCACGCCCTAACTTCGTGGGATCACCACGTCTTTTCCTGTACCAAAATCCCATAGGGGTGAGCATAAAACCCAGTAGAGAATTCTTAACAAAGTATGTACATTTTATACAAGCATTCCAAAATGAAAATGCACATGCCATGCTATGCCTTTTGAAAGAAGATTACATCTACATCTTTTAAGAAACCATCATGTTCAATGATAACTTGAAATCTCAACAATTCATAAATTTACAATTTAATTCAAAGGGGCGGTAAATACGACTCAGGTAATCCCTAGGTTGGTTTCTGCAAGTAGACATAACTAGCACTACCAAAACCCCACTTTATCAGATGCTAACCGGAAGGGAAGTGGTACCTCCTCCGTATGTGTTTTTGGTCTTTCACCTTGGACACTCATGCCAATTTAATCAATTCCATCTACATCTCCTATTCAGACTTACCAACGTATTTATCCCAAAACATTTCAATAGTTTCATTTCACCACATTTCTTTCTCAATGTAAATGTTTTCAAATCCCAACTCAAATTTTGTAACTATGCAATAATAGAAATGCCAATGCAATATATATATATATATCAAGGCAAAATACTTCCATTAACAATATTTTCTGCACAATTCCTTCGATTCGATCATAGTTCCCATTCTCCTTTCCAATGCAATTTCATCAAATAGCACATATGACTATATATATGAGAGGGTAATTTATACTTAAATTGGGCCGAGTTGGAATTGTGGGCCTTTCTAGGGGTTGTGTTAAGAAGCTTAGTAGGTGGGCCATAGACGATTGGTAGTCCGGTCCGGTGTTAGAGATTGCCGCCGAAGAAGTCTAGTTCAGTTGCTGTGTATTTGGGTTAGTCCGGTCGCAATGTTCAGAACCGATGTATAATGAGCTCGGCTTAATTCTTCTATGGATGGCTCGGCCTTTGCATGTGAGTTCGAGGTAGGAGAAAGGTTAGTAAGAGCCGAGGTGAACGTTATATCGGTCGAGGCATGGTACAGCTAGTTTGACCTCGGCATAAGGAGCCGAGGTAGGAACATGGGAAGGCGTAACCGAGCTATCTCGGTTGTACAGCCGGTCTGCAGGGAAATGTTATTGCGGTTATGAGATCTCTTTCCGAAGTAAAGCCATCTCACTTGGTTTAAGCAGTGAGGGGGGTGTTGGAATTTAAGTATTGTCTTCCAAGAATATGAATCCTATGAGGACTCTGCATAAAGGAGTAAGAGTCCTACCAGGATTGTGCCACGCGAAACCTATATAAACTCACCAATATCACCTTTGGAGAGGTAACGCAATTTTGTTTTCTGAATACACAGAGCTTTTGCCCATTTAACAATCTTTCTGACTTAGGCATCGGAGAGGTTTCCGGCACCCACCTGCCGGCTAGCTCACGTTTGTGTTTTCAGGTGACAAAGCGACGTCGTACGGAGGAACGCAGACTTGATCAACAGGATTATACGAGAAGGTATATTTCTTTCCCGTACAATTGGCGCCTGGCTCAGGAAGATGCATAAGAACAACCTCTTGATCAAGCTTTTTCTCTCAAACATCAATGGCGAACAATGAAGAGTTACCCCAGTCCGCCATTGACGGACAAACCCCAGATGGGGGTGCAAGGCACGAAGGCCTACCCTTGGTCACTCCCATGGCAAACCTGGAGCCCCAAAGATAGAATTCCAGGAGGGATGCAAGGGGACGAAGGTGGAACAACAGCCCTCATCCCTCTCATTCGCAAAGCCCAGAAAAACAAAGGCGCAGGATTGATCCTCAAGCTCTAGAGGATCGTGTCAGGGAACAAGACGAGTTGATTCGTCGGATGGCAGCGGACATGGAATCTCTTAAGCGCCAGGTAAAAGGAAAAGAAGTGGCGACAGGAGAGGGGCGCAACAAGACGCCCTCTCGCCACTCAGAGGGTCGTAGTCGGAATTCTACACCCTTTTAAGCAGAGAACAGAAGCCTCAGGACAGGCGACACGTAATCCAGATCTTCCAGGGCTCGACACTCCAGGTCTGAGAGGACGAGATCTGAGAGGTCATACACTGAGGGAAGCACATATTGGCCCTCACACACGCACCAGACAAGGTCTAGATAGACGGAATTACCCAGATCGTCCGACCTACGATCGTGCTAGAAGAGAAGGCATGATGGAAGGAGGACGCTAGGGCGCGCGATCCACACAGGGTTCCTACCTTACAGCGGTTGGCTCCTCGGACGCATGGAAGCGTCGAGGTTGGAATGCCAATACCGTGCCCAGCATACGAACCAATAGACAAGGCATTGGCGAGGCTGCAAACCTCACCATTCGTCCCAGCAATAGAAAATGCGCTTCTTCCGTCAGGCTTCCTACAGCCCAAATTCACAACGTATGAGGGAAAGACGGACCCCTACTCGCACTTGAGCCACTTTCGCCAGGTCATGGTCAGATACCCATGAACGAGGCCTTGATGTGGATCCTATTCCCTTCAAGCCTTGGCGACCTAGGCTTGACTTGGTTTGAAAAGCTTCCAGAGGGCAGCATAGCCTCCTGGGCGCAACTGGTGGAGGCGTTTGTAACGTGATTTAGAACAAACACGAAAACCCCGGTGGAGATCGACCAGTTACTCTCCATCGACATGGGCGATAAGGAGACCCTGAGGTCATACAACAGTCGCTACTGGGAGACATTCAACCAGATTGGGGACTGCCCAACCAATCTCGCCATTGCGCAATATAAAAGAGGCCTTCCAATCGGGAACAGACTGAGGGACTCTATCACCATGACACCGCTCTTAACCATGGAGGCCCTGATGGAGAGAGTGCATCAAAGACATCGTGGGAAGAGGATGGTGCTCGTTAAAGCAAAAAATCTGCGCGACCACGGCCAGAGAAGAAGGCCTCAAGAAAGGTCAATACTAGATCGCCAAAACCAAACGGACGAGGCAAAGTAGACAACGGCGAGGACCAGACAAGAGATGGTTGAGAGTCCGTGATCGCCATAACCACGGTATTCAAGAAACCGATCTACCGTATACTTAGTGAGATTCGAGACGAGCCCTTCGTCAAGTGGCCAGCCAAGCTAGGCGAGGCCCAGAAGGACTATGATGACAGATCCAGGTGCACCTTCCACAAAGAAAAGGGGCACCGCACTGAGAATTGCACGCCATTAAGGCAAAGATTCGAAGAGTTGGTGGCGCAGCCACCCGACAAATACATAGAGGGGCACAACACCCCCAGGACCATAACAACCCCAATGGGATGCCGATCGACGCCCCGCCCCAAGGCGTCATCAACGTAATACATGGAGTCTTTGAACCTGAGTGTGTATGCGAGCTCAGAGGTTCAATAAAAAAGGCTGAGCACTTAAGAGAGGTGCTAAGTGCCCAACCAGTCGTCAAGAAAGGGAAGACAGAGGCCATAAATGTCATGTCTTTTTCGGATAAAGACTTGGCAAGGATTTACTGCCCTCACAACGATGCCTTGGTTGTCACTCTCCGAGTCAAGGATTTTGATGTCAAGCGGATTCTGATTGACCAAGGTAGTTCATGCAAAATCATGTACTATGAAACCTTTAAACAACTCAAATTGCAAGATAAAGACTTGGCGCCTGCCGTATCTCCCCTTATCGGGTTTAACTCCATGCCAGAATGGCCCGTCGGCAAAATCATCCTCCCAGTCAGAGCAGGGAATGTGACAAAACAAGTGGAGTTTTGGGTGTTGAAGGTCCCCTCCACTTACAACATTATCTTGGGCAGAACATGGCTGCATGTCATGCGCTCGGTGGCGTCCTCCTACCACCAAGTGATGCGGTTTCCAAACGACACCGGAATAATAGAAGAAGTTTATGGAGATCAGATCATGTCAAAGCGGTTTTATCGATTGAAGCAGCATTTGCCAAAGGATACGTTCATTCAGTTGAAGAACCTGAGAATAATGAACTATTCGCGGATGTCGGCAAAGCGGCTAATTACGGTAGAAGACTTGGTGGAGGTCAGAATAGATGAAAAGAACCCGGATAAGTTCTTCCTGCTTGGTTCGTTGTTGTCCATCACTGAGAGATTGGAGGTCTTGGAATTTCTGACCTCCAACATCGAAGTGTTCGCCTAGACCCCATACGACATGCCAGGCATTGATCCTAACTTCATCTGTCACCAACTCAACGTCCACCCTTCTGCCAGACCGATCATTCAACGCACCCGCAGATCGGCACTCCATTACGCCGAAATAGTGGCGGAAGAGGTAGGTAACCTACTAGAAGCAGGGGCAATCAGAGAGGTGCACTACCCAAGATGGATCTCCAACACCGTCGTAGTGCCAAAGAAGAATGGCAAATGGCGTGTCTGCGTCGACTACAAAACGGTCAATAAGGCGTGCAAAAAAAATAGCTTTCCTCTACCAAGGATAGATCAACTGGTAGACTTAACGGAAGGGCACAATCGACTTAGCTTTCTGGATGCATACAGAGGCTACCACCAAATTGCCATGCATGAACCAGACCAGGAGGTCACATCTTTCACAACTCCAAGAGGATTGTATCACATAAGGTCATGCCCTTCTACCGAAGAACGCAGGGCAACATTTCAAAGAATGGTCACCAAGATGTTTGAGCCATTGTTGTTAGCGTAACAATGGAGGCTTACATCGACGATATATGGTGGTCAAGAGCAAAGATGAGGATGACCATCTCAAGGACCTAGGTGAGATGTTCGAGATCCTGAAGAAGCATAAGTTACGCCTCAACACGTCGAAGTGTGCGTTCGGAGTAGGATTTGGCAAATTCCTAGGCTTCTTGGTAACCAACCGAGGTATAGAAGCGGACCCTTCTCAGATCAAAGCAATACAGGGTCTGGAGAGGCCAAACTCAGTGAAGGAAGTGCAAAGATCTCATCGCATGGCGGCCGCAAGGCCAACGTTCATAAGCCGGTCATCGACAAAGCTCGACCATTCTTCCATGCACTGAAGGCTAAGTTTGAGTGGGACGAAGAATGCGACCACGCCCTGGAAAGCCTAAAAGAGTACATGTCTTCTCTACCACTACTTGTAACCCCAATCTCTGGAGAAGAACTCTTCTTATACCTGGCGGTCTCGTAGTATGCAATTAGCGCAGTATTGGTCCGCGCAGAAGGAGTCCAACATCTTCCTATCTACTATGTCAGCAAGACATTACTGGGCGCCGAAACAAGGTACTTGCCACTGGAGAAACTGGCATTGGCCTTGATGATGGCCTCAAGGAAGTTGTCGCATTACTTTCACGCCCACACCATAGTTGTTCTCATAGCCTTCCCATTAAAGGCTTTATTTGAAAGAGCAAACTTCTCTGGACGAATTCTGAAGTGGGCAGTAGAGTTGGGACAATACGACATCAAGTTCCAACCTAGGACCGCAATAAAAGCACAAGCATTGGCAGATTTTGTCGTAGAATTCACACCAGGGAGTCATCACATCTGCCCGGTCGACCTAACTGAGACAACCGAACTAGGGATGGAAGTCGACGTTGGAATAACGCAACCCCTAGTGCTGGTTACTCAGTCAGGCCCCAAAGCAGACCAGAGTAAAGAAAGAAAGGAAGAAACAAACCATGCTACACCAAGTCAGGACTCACCGACAAATAACGACTTGGTATAAACAGAAAGCAAAGGGTAGGCAGCCAGCATGGACTCTGAAGAAGCCACCAGCAACATAGAAGATCCCAAAGCATCATCTGATCCCTCCACCTGTTGGAAGTTGTTCGTTGGAGAGATGTGGAAGCTCTTCGTGGATGGAGCATCCAACCGACATGGAGCAGGACTTGGCATAGTTCTCATCTCTCCAGACGGCCTCGTAGTGGAGCAGGCAATTAACCTTGGCTTTCCAGCATCAAACAACAAAGCGGAGTATGAAGCACTCCTAGCAGGTCTCAAGTCAGCACTTTACATAAAGGCCACTGAGTTAATGGTCTACAGCGACTCGCAGCTGGTGGTGAACCAAATATCGGGCGACTACGAGGCAAAGGATGATAGAATGGCCAAGTACCAAGAACTGGTCAGAATGGAGATAAAGAAGTTTGAAGTAGTGAGAATAGAACAGATCGGCAGGGAGAAAAACAACAGAGCAGATGAACTCGCAGGCTTCGCCTCAATGGCAGATACCTCCATACCTCACCCACTGCTAATCGACTACCTGCCTAGACCAAGCATTGAAGACCCGTATAAAGAGGTATGTCGCAGAGTTAGGCCCTTTTTGGATGGATCCCATCATACTATTCCTGAAAAACGGCACCTTACCAGAAGAGAATAAAGAAGCCAACAGAATAAGAGCAAAGTCACAGCGATTTTGGCTCTCCCCATCCTTGGCATTGTACAAGAAGTCGTTCTCAGGACCTTACTTGAAGTGTGTTCACCCCAGCAAAGTGGAAGCATTCCTATTCGAAATACATGAGGGTGTTTGTGGCAGCCATCAAAGAGGAAGATCATTGGCATACAAAGCAATCTCGCAAGGATATTGGTGGCCATACATGCAAGAGGACTCGGAGAAGTATGTTAAAAAGTGCGAAAAATGTCAAAAATTCGCACACCAAATACACCAACCTGCCAGAGAACTTTTACCTCTAACTAGCCCATGGCCTTTCGCAATGTGGGGATTGGACATAGTAGGCCCACTTCCAACAGCACCAGGCAACAGGAAGTTCTTTCTTGTCGCAACCGACTACTTCACAAAATGGGTGGAAGCAGAAGCCTTGGCGTCAATCAAGGAGAAAGATGTAAAGAAGTTTGTCTGGTAGAATATCATCACTCGATTTGGCATATCAAAGGCACTAATCTCAAACAACGGCACTCAGTTTGACGGCAGAATTTTCAGAAGCTTTTGTGAAGAGTACAAGATAGAGTTCTACAATTCCACACCAGCATATCCCCAAGCAAATGGACAGGCAGAAGCGTCAAATAAGGTAGTCTTGGATGGATTGAAGAAAAGGTTAGAGAGAGCCAAAGGCAAGTAGGCAGAAGAGCTCCCTCATGTTTTATGGGCTTACCGCACCACGCCTCGACGATCAACAGGCGAAACACCATTCTCCTTAGCCTACGGCATGGAAGCAGTCATCCCGTTAGAAGTTGGCCTCCCCACAATCCGAAGCGAAAACTTTGATCCAGATTTAAATGGTGAAGCCATAGCATTGGAACTTGACCTTGCAGAAGAAAGAAGAGACAAAGCATTGGTTCACATCGCCTCCTACCAACAAGAGTTGTCTAGAAAGTATAACAAAATAGTACATCCAAGGCAATTCAAGATCGGAGATTGGGTACTGCGCAAAGTGATGGGAAACACCTTGGTTCCAGGAGATGGCAAGTTAGGACCTAATTGGGAAGGACCTTACAAAGTGGTCGGATTAGCAGGCAAAGGAGCATACCACTTGGAAGATAAGGACGGCAAAGCAATTCCCAGGCCATGGAACACTGCAAATCTCAAGTTGTTTTATTTCTAGCTTTTTTCTTTTGTGCCATGTGTAATTTTTTACTTTCTCAATAAAACAAGTCGATTCTTTTTTAACATAAAGTAGCTTTAGTAAGTAGCATAGCATTGTAAACATAGTTGGCCGGATTAAACCAACTATGACCCTTCCTAAGCCCAGGATCAGGATCCAGGCTGCAGGACGTTTTGGTCGGAATAACTAAAACACTATACTCTAAATTGGCTGGAAAAACCAACTTAGAGGTTGGTTGGATTAAACCAACTCTTTATACTCTTCAGCCAAAGTAAGTGTACGGCTGAAGAGTGGTTGGCTGGATTAAACCAACTCTTTATACTCTTCAGCCGAAGTAAGGGTATGGCTGAAGAATGGTTGGCTGGATTAAACCAACTCTTTATACTCTTCAGCCGAAGTAAGTGTACGGCTGAAGAGTGGTTGGCTGGATTAAACCAACTCTTTATACTCTTCAGCCGAAGTAAGTGTACGGCTGAAGAGTGGTTGGCTGGATTAAACCAACTCTTTATACTCTTCAGCCGAAGTAAGTGTACTGCTGAAGAGTGGTTGGCTGGATTAAACCAACTCTTTATACTCTTCAGCCGAATTAAGTACATGGCTGAAGGGTGGTTGGCTGGATTAAATCGACTATTTGTACTCTTCAACCGAAGTAAGTTATATCGGCTAAAGAATGGTTGGCTGGATTAAACCAACTCTTTGTACTCTTCAGCTGAAGTAAGTTATATCGGCTGAAGAGTGGTTGGCTAGATTAAACCGATTCTTCGTACTCTCTAGCCGAAGTAGTTATATTGGCTGAAGAGTGGTTGGCTAGTAAGTTAGATAGATAAAACCGAGATCATAGTCGAGCAAATGAGTTTATGGAAAATTCATTACAAGTGCAAGCATACATACACAAAACCGGAATAAAAGTAAAGAAGATTTTTTCATTGAAGAAACAAGCAAGTACAATTGGGGGGCCGTAGCTCGGTTACAAAGTTCAAAAAGAAAAGAAAGAAAAAATCAACAAGAAAGTTCATCAATTTCAGCATCAAAATCCGCATCAGCATCTGTCTGGAGTCCGGTGTCGTTTGGGAGCACGGTTTGAGCTGGTAGCTCGGTCTCAGCCTAAACCTCGGTCTCAGCTTGAACCTCGGTCTCATCTTCAATGTTGGGCTCCGACTGAATTGTTTGATTATTTTGTTGTTCATTAACGGCCGGGGTAAGAGTTTGCTCATCATCCTCCTCATCATCATCGTCATCATCTTCTTCATCATCTCCTTCAAGGAATTGTCTCTGGAGATCGGTAGCATACTGTGACAGTGAAGCCGGAATGGAGTACGGTGGAGCATTGTAGATCTCGGTGTCGGGCGCACAACCGAGCTGCTCCACCGTAGTCCTCCAGCCACACTTGAAAAATAGATCTTTTGCTGCGTCACATTGAAGGGTGTAGGCGTCTTCGGCCTTCTTAAAACCTCGTTTTTCGACTTTCTTTATTCCGGCCTTCAATTCGTTTATTTCGGTATCTTTTTTCTTTTCCATTTTTGCCAAGTGACGCAGGTACTTGTCCTTTGTCTCAATGGCGATCTTTTCCTTCTCGGCCTCGACCGAGTTCTCCGCTCGAAGCTCGGCCAGCTGCCTTTTTGTCTCCTCTAATTCGGCCGTTTTTAGTTCGGCCTCAGCCATGGCCTCCCTTGTGTTCCTCCTAAGCTCCATAACCCTCCTATGTGTAACTTGATTTTTCTGAATGGCCTGCAAAGGAGAAGTAACATTAGCCGGACTAAAAGTTGAAAAAAAAACTACATAGAAGGTAGATAGTTATTTACCAGGATCATGGACTTAGTGGAAGACCGAATTGACTTCAGCTCGGTGTTGAGTTGTTTATAGTGGTGCTCCATATCTTTTGGAAGGCACACACTTTTGGCTAGGTTAAAAGCCATTAAGTGGTCCTTCTTTGAAACCACCGAATCGGAAGCGGTGATATCTCGATCGTTGAAGGTGAGGGTAGCAGTCCATTTGGAAGAGGAGGCAGTCCAGTTGGATTCCTCCGGTTGGATGTTTTGTTGAGGGCTTGGCGGAGGGCTTTGTGGAAGGACGGTCTCGTCTTCGTCAGCAAGACGTGGCTCGGTTTGGCTAGTCCGAGCACGCTTGTTTCGGCGAGAAGAAGATGGCTGCTGGGATGGCAGGGCCACCACGGTTTCAGTGGTTTGGCCGGTTGGTCGCATGTCAGCTGGAGTAGTTGCGATCAAAAGAGCCTTCAGCCTACTCTTCTTTGCCATTTCTTGTTCGGCTGTGAGTGGAATTAGATTTATTTGGAGCAAGGATGGGTCTGGTTCAGGCGCTTCTTCAAGAAGAAAGTCGGTCACTCTTGCTTTTCGTCGACCGGTGTATCTGTATGTCGGCTCAAAGTTGAGAAGTTTAGCCCAACTTCTTTCTTGAACGCATAGTGCGGCGCGGAGGATACCAAGATTGAGGTGGCTGTACAATGAGTGTAGATGGGCTGAGTCTGCATGGAGAAAACTACTGTTAGTCCGGTCGAAAATTGGAAACCGAAGTAAAAAAGGAGAATGCATGGAAAACCGAAGTAAGTTTACCAAGGATTCCTTTGTTCCAGTTTATACTTCGGCCTGGGATCTGGGCTTGGTGGTCCTCAAAATTCCCAGATACCCAGAAGAAGTCGTCGTCGTTCAAGTCTTTATCCGGCGTATCTTTTATTATTTTTTCTCTACGTCGGCGTATCCTAAGGTAGTATACCCACCCATCTTCTTTGGATCCTAAAGAATATTGATGGAATATTTCGGCTAGACCGAGGTTCAAGCCGGTTTGTCAGTTTAGTTCGGCGATGCCCATTATTATACGGTAAGAATTGGTGGAGAGTTGGGTGGGGCAAAGCCTGGTCTGCCTAAGGAATTCGCAAATTAATGGTTGGACCGGGAATCTTAGTCCGGTCTCAATTATTGAAAGAAGGGTAAAAGGCACAGAACCCTCGTTCTCCCAAGGAATGGTGTTTTTCTTGGCTAGGGTAAGGTTTACATCGGCTGGAATGTTGTAATCCTTACGGAATTCGGCTAAACCCCCTGATGTTTCTACCAAGAACCTATATTTCCCCATTTATTTTAAGTTATAAATAAATTAGCTCAGGTTGAAAAGATGTGCTCAGGAGCTCGGTTGAGTGCACAGAGGAAGTGCCTGGGCAACCTAAGTCTGCAAAGTGGAAAATAAAGGGTTAAGCACAGATCAGTGGACCGTGCTACAAAAATAAAGCAAGAAAAGGGAAGTCTTACTTCGGCTACACAGGGTACCACATGATCTACCTCGGTTTCTAAATGGGGCTTGTTATTTCGGTTCGGCAAGATGTTTGGTTATCTCGGTTCTGTTTATGGTTTTGTTACTCCGGTTAAGCATCTAGGGACAGCTTTCTAAGTTCGGTTTAGAACCGAGAAAGTCGCTTAGCCCCCAAGGCTTAGCTTCTCGAGGGCCAAAATTTTTACTTGACTAAATGTGAATCGGTTGGTGGCCTATTGAAACCATCATGTATGTTCAAGTGCTAGTTCGGTTCCAGCTTTTCCTATATCTTCATATATAAGCAAAACAGCTTCCTAGTTCGTTGGATGTGTTTTATGGATCAAATGAGTGTTCTACTAGCTATTACTTAATATTCAAGAGGTTCTACGAAGTTCTTTCCGTAAACAAAGCTAAGCATGAAAAGTGTTTTGCAAAAACACACAAAGCATCTACTATGGATCCAACGAAAGCAAAATGAGAACAAGGTTTGTAATACTTACCAGAAAAGGAAGAGTGGAGATGGAAGAATAAAGGAAAATGCAGAAACTCAGAGGTTGGAAATTTCGAAGAAGGAAAGAAGGAAGTGAACAGTTTGATGGGTGATTTGAAACAATGAACAGGTTTTTTTGTTTTGGTAGAAAGAAAAAGCGGGAACTCTTCAAAAAGTGCAGTGTACGAGGGCAGCGTTGACAGCTGCCTTCAACCAAACAGGGGTTGCCACGTGTCCCTGGGAAAAGAAGCGTTTCAGTTGCTGTCACTGATGAGACATTTTTGACCGGACTTGCATAGCTCGGCTTAAGCTTAGCTCGGCTGGATAAGCTAAATGGTTTTTAGCTCTGCTGGAGAGGCTTAAAAGTTTTAGCTCGGCTGGAGAGGTTGAAACTGTAGCTCGACCGATAGACGGGTAATCCCTATCATGCTTTGCAGATAGAATTAAGGGGCAATTGAGAGGGTAATTTATACTTAAATTGGGCCGAGTTGGAATTGTGGGCCTTTCTAGGGGTCGTGTTAAGAAGCTTAGTAGGTGGGCCGTAGACGATTGGTAGTCCGGTCCGGTGTTAGAGATTGCCGCCGAAGAAGTCTAGTTCGGTTGCCGTGTATTTGGGTTAGTTCGGTCGCAATGTTCAGAACCGATGTATAATGAGCTTGGCTTAATTCTTCTATGGATGGCTCGGCCTTTGCATGTGAGTCCGAGGTAGGAGAAAGGTTAGTAAGAGCCGAGGTGAACGTTATATCGGTCGAGGCATGGTACAGCTAGTTTGACCTCGGCATGAGGAGCCGAGGTAGGAACATGGGAAGGCGTAACCGAGCTATCTCGGTCGTATAGCCGGTCTGCAGGGAAATGTTATTTCGGTTATGAGATCTCTTTCCGAAGTAAAGCCATCTCACTTGGTTTAAGCAGTGAGGGGGGTGTTGGAGGATAAGTATTGTCTTCCAAGAGTATGAATCCTAGGAGGACTCTGCATAGATGAGTAAGAGTCCTACCAGGATTGTGCCATACGAAACCTATATAAACTCACCAATATCACCTTTGGAGAGGTAACGCAATTTTATTTTCTAAATACACAGAGCTTTTGCCCATTTAACAATCTTTCTGACTTAGGCATCGGAGAGGTTTCTGGCACCCACCCGCCGGCTAGCTCACGTTTGTGTTTTCAAGTGACAAAGCGACGTCGTACGGAGGAACGCAGACTTGATCAACAGGATTATACGAGAAGGTATATTTCTTTCCCGTACAATATATATATATATATATCTCCAAGTGTAGCAATATTTCCACATTTCATGTGTTCTCAACAATTTGCCAATTCATAACTATGTATGTACATGCATTTGACAATAAATTCAAAACAAAATCCCTAAATCCTCATACACCAAGAAAATTGCCGTTTTTGTAAACAATAATATGAAATTTCCACTTATTCTTTCATTTGATACAAGAAAATCCATAGATTCTCAACATCCACCAAAACCCCTAAATTTCTAGGTATTTCATCGAAACAACGCATTTCTTCATTTCTTGGTAAAATCTCACCAAAAACATCATTCTTAAATCAATGTGATTCAAACCCTCAAGAAATTTTTTTAAAGAAAATAAGAGATGAACCCCTTTTACAAAACCACCAATTTCTTAAGCCAAAAACTAATTTTCAAAGCTACCTAAGAGGAAATCCTGAATTTAACCCAAACTTGCAAAAATATATATATAACTCTAAGAAAATTCATACCTCGAGTTTTGAAGAAGAGACGAGATGAGACCCCAAAATCAATGGTATAGAAACTCGATCTCCACCGCACAAAGTGAAGCCTTCGAGAAGTTATCCGACTTTGATAAAGAAACTATGGGCAAAACTCTAACAGATTTAAAGAGATCAAAGATTTGATCTTGTTTGGTGTAGGAAATGTAGAGAGAATGGAGAGAAAAGAGTTTTTAGAGAGAGAGAGAGATACAACAAAAGTGAGATACACTTCAGCCCAAAGAGAACAAAAACAAAAATTTTCGGACTCACTTACCACTACACGTGCGGCACCCATGCTCGCACGTGCAGAGTGTGCCTCCTGCACTTGCGGCACTAACCCCTGCATGTGCGGCGATCCCAAACTGCACCTCACCAAGACTGCATATAATGCAAGTGTGCACTGGTCTCCTCGCTTCCAGGCGGCCTCACCTCCCGCACGTGTGCCTCTCTCTTCTACACATGTGGCCAAGGCCCCTGTACGTGCGGCTCTGCCCTCAACCCAGAAAAATTTTCCGCTAAGATGAAAAACTCTCAGATTCATCTTCAAGCCTCTCAAAACAAGCGAAATCGGAATTTAAATAAATAGGGACGAAAATTTAAGAAAGAGATTTTAAAAAGCGATGAACCCAACAGTTGCTAAGACTTCAAGTTAGAACCCGACACTCTAACACGGTGAATTCCAACACGCATAAGAAAAGTAAGACGGGTTACGCACCCAGTCATCACAATTATCAAAGAAGGCCCAAGGTTAATTCAAATTCTCATTGATTGAATCCTCCAATCTAATTATCTAATTCATGGACGGGAACAAAACAAGTCAAAGATTGAACACATTTTGAAACTCATTCCCTGTTTGGTTGTATTTTCAAAATCTGTTTGCTGTAAAAAAAAAAATAAAAAAAAATAAAAGACTAGTTTGGTAAAAACATGAAAAATTCAAAAATACCAAGTAATTTTCAAATGGTTTTCTCTTTTAAGATAGTTATATTTTTATAATCAGAATATTACCCATAAGTAATTTTACAATAGCCGCGATAATTCAAGTATCTCCAATTTAACAATTACTTCAGTTTAAATTTTGATGCAAATTAACATTAAGAAAAAGGAAGCTTTTCAATCACTCACTCAAATAGTGTCAAATTCTACTCAACTAAAATGTGGAGGTATTTATGGCAGAAATGATTTTTCATGTTCCTTCTTTAGATTATTAGTACTAGAACACTGCTTAAAAAGCTTAGTGTGCAATTTGAATCAAATAAAATTTTCAAATTCAAATTAGTAATTGAAATTAGGAAAGAAAGTCTGTTGATGCTAAAATGAAGTACAAAAGCATTACATCAAAGGATCCATCGATAAAACAAAGGAAGAAAAACAACAGAAAGGTTGGCAAAAGGTGCCAACCACAAACTCCCACCCAACTAAAGACATCATTCCTAATAAAAATCAAAACTAGAAAGCTACACTATAAGAAAATATACTTTTAGCGATCACTTTTGTCGATTAAAAATATTTTGGTTGTCAAAAATTGTGGAATTGGCAATCAAAAATTATGTTAGTCGGTAAAAGTACAATATTTAACTACTAAATTTTTTTAGTCGAGGTGTATTGATTATTGGTGACTAAAAAAAAATTTAGTTGCTAAAAATGTCAAAATTGGCGACTAAAAAAAATTTAGTCGCTAAATTTGCCACAATTGGCGACTAAAAAAATATTTTAGTCGCTGTATAGTTAGTTTTGGCAACTAAAATAATTTAGTCGCTGAATGAAAAATAAAAATTTACTTTTTATCTTTGGCGACCAAAACTTTCGTCTGCAAAAATTTAATTTCAGCGACTAAAAAATATTTTAGTCATTGTATAACTAGTTTTGGCAACTAAAATAATTTAGTTGCTGAATGAAAAATAAAAATTTACATCTTATCTTTGGCGACCAAAAGTTTCGACAGCAAAAATTTAATTTCAGCGACTGACAAATATTTTAGTCGCTGTATAGCTAGTTTTGGCAACAAAAATAATTTAGTCGCTGAATGAAAAATAAAAATTTACTTTTTATCTTTGGCGACCAAAAGTTTGGTCGGAAAAAATTTAATTTCAGCGATTAAAAAATATTTTAGTCGCTGTATATGTAGTTTTGGCAACTAAAATAATTTAGTTGATAAATGAAAAATAAAAATTTACTTTTTATCTTTGGCGACCAAAAGTTTGGTTGGCAAAAATTTAATTTCAGCGACTAAAAAATATTTTAGTCGCTGTATAGATAGTTTTGGCAACTAAAATAATTTAGTTGCTGAATGAAAATAAAAATTTGTTTTTTATCTTTGGCTACCAAAAATTTGGTTGGCAAAAATTTAATTTCAGCGACTAAAAAATATTTTAGTCGTTGTATAGATAGTTTTGGCAAATAACATAATATAGTTGCTGAATGAAAAATAAAAATTTACTTTTTATCTTTGGCAACCAAAAGTTTGGTTGCCAAAAATTTATTTTCAGCTACTAATAAATATTTTAATCGTTGTATAGTTACTTTTGGCTACTAAATTTATTTAGTCGCTGAATGGAAAACAAAAATTTACTTTTATTTTTGGCGACTAAAAGTTTGGTCGCCAAAAATTTATTTTCAGCGACTAAATAAATTTTAGTTGTTATATACCAACTTTTGCCGACTAAAAGAAATTTAGTCGGCAAATATCTAGTATAATTTTATTTTTAATCTTTGGTGACTACCTCATTTGGTCGGCAAATATACATTTTTGGTGACTAAAACACATTTAGTCGGCAATAAAACTCAATTTTTTTTTTGGGAACACATACTACCCAATTTGAATTCATGTTTAATTTTATTATTATTATCATTATTATTTATTATTTTAATTTTATTTATTATTTTTTTTTATCATTTTGGAGGGATTTTCAAATTAATTTGGTGAGGAACTCTGGAGGGATTTCAAACACACTAAATTGAGTTAGGGCTTAAACACGTCTCTCTCTCTCTCTCTCACTTTGTGACTCTCTCTCTCTCTCTTGCATCTGCCCTCTTCTGATTCTCTCACGCCTCTGTCTCTCTCATTCCATTACTCTCTCTCTCTCTCTCTCATGCCGATTGCCCTCCTCTTGATATTGAATTTCTGTCACTTTGTTTCCATCGCCGTCGAGTAAGGAGCATCACTGCCATCGAGCACTACCGTCGATCCACTATTGGTACATTACCCCAGTATGTCCTCTCTATTTTGCATTCTCTCTGTCCCTCTCTCTTCCTCTCTTCCCCTAATATCTGTCTCTCTCACTCTATGACTCTCTCTGTCTTTGTTTTCTCTTTGACTAAAGTAATTTTGTTCTACAATGTCTCACCCACCAGGGCCTTCACCATCCCCATTTTCTAGAGCATCTTCAACTCTCCCTAAAAACAATTTGAGGTATAAATATCCCTCTCTTTGTATAAAATGATTCAAGGAACATGTAATTTCTTGTTTTTCTTTTTTTGGGTTGTGAAAGCCTGAAATTCGTAACACTTTAGGATGATTGAGGATCATTGGTTAGGTATGGTTAAGAAGAAGGATTTGCCAAGAGGTTGATCTCCTCTTCGAGGGTTTTCCTTATCCTCGGAGAGGTCAACTCCTCGAATAAGGTGGTTAGAGAGAATATTCCCTATGTGCCTTGCAATAATTGAGAGATTTTCACAATTGCCAACCAAACTATTTGGTCGTTGAATGTGTGAATTGGCGACTAACATGTTTGGTTGGGAAAATATGACTTTTTGCGACTAAATTGTTTGAGCTACTAAATGGATTAGTCACAGTAATTATATATTTAGCGACCACCAAATTTGGTCAGCAAATATAACTTTTTCGCGACTAAAAAATTTTTTAGTCGCTAATTACTTTCTGCGACCTTCAATTGGCGACCAAAAAAATTAGTCGCTGATAACTTTTGTCGACTAAAAATGAACTTTTGCCGACCAAATTTTTAGTCGACAAAAGTGCAAATTCTTGTAGTACTATTTCAATACTTGAGAGATTTTCACCTTCCTGCAAATCTTAAAAAATCTCTAGATGTTCCTGATTTCATAAAATTCTATGCATCTTTATACGATTTTATGTTTAGTTTGTGTGTTTTTGGACTTACTGATAAGTTATCTATACTATTTATTTATTTATTATATTACACAAGCCCTTATTTTGGTTTCTTGAAGCTTTTGCCATGTGTCATTTACATAATTTAAAAAAATAAAAATAAAAAACCTACTCTACAATAACTTCCCACTCAATCACATTCTCCAAATAAATGCTGTATAATAACTTATTCTATTCTCCAATAACTTACTTTTATAATTTTTTTTTTTTTTTTGCTTTCTTTCTCTATTTCTAAAATGTTTTTCTCTTTTAAAGAAAATACAAAAGTGTTTGATTTAATTATGACAAAGGAAGTACAAACCAATAGAAGACTATATTTTGTTTCTCATTAAGAGTTTTTAATTTTTATATTCTCAATAATTGAAACTTTTTTTTTTTTTTTTTTTGGTTATAATTTTTTTCCCCCTTCTTCTCCGTTTACAATCATTCTATTGCATGGTTTTTTTTTTTTTTTTTAAACTTTTGTGATTTTTGAGAGAATGCAATTAAGTCTATTGAAGATGTCCAAATAGATCGAAGAAAAATGAGAAATCGAGGAAGAAAGAGATGTAATAGAAGAAGAACAATTATTAGGTTTAGAGATTGAGAGAGAGGTCTTTTGGGGACAAAATTCAGAAGTTTTGATTGAATTTGCAGAGAAAGTACAAAAGCAAAGTGCAGACTCGTACAAAAATTGGCCATTTGATGAGTCATTATATAGAATTTACATTTATAGAATTCGTATTCTTATTTTTATCCCCAGATTGTTTTACACAAATTTATATAATTTTTTGTTTCAAAGGTTTCTTACAACTTTTATATAGAATTTTTTGTTGTCTTACAACTTGTATACAATTTTTTTTTTTAAGATTGTTTTACAACTTTGTGTTGTTTAAAGAAAATAACTTTTCAAGTAATTACTTATTAGTATTTATCTTTTGTTTCTCTTTCACTGTAAGTGATCTACGAGTGTTAGATTATTTTTTTTAAAATTTCTTTTATTTATTTATTTTTTTTAAGATTCTCAATGACTAAGGCTTTTGTTTGTTTGTTAGTTTTTTTTTTTAATATATAAATTTTGTAATTCTTTAATAGTTTTTATTTCTTCATTATGCTCATTGCAAAAATAAAAAAACAAAAAGAAAAATGTTTTAGAGTTCTAATTTTTGAGTTCTAAAGATAGTTCTAATGAGTTGGCAGTGGGCTCCACCCACAGTGATATGATGTTTTGGTCTTGATTTGTTTTTATTTTATTTTTTATGTTCATTGCCATGTCATTAGTGCTCCATTAAAGTACCAAAATTAGTGGTCTGAATCATTGCTGCTAAGCTCCATTTTCATTTTCTTCATTTTGTAGATTTAAAAAAAAAAAACAAACAATAAGAAGGGTGAATTACACTAACGGTTCCTATAGTTTGGGGTTTGTGTCACTTTGGTCCCTAACTTTTCAATTGTGACACATTTGACCCAGAATTTTGAATCTTGCTCCAAATAAGGACAATTGAATATATTATTGCTTAATTTCAAGGACAAAATCATTAATTTGATAAAATAAAAACTAATTTAATAAAAATAAATGTCAAAAAAATATTTTTGAATATTTAAAAATTATTTCTATCCACTAAATATAAAATTATGTAAAATTGATAAATGTTTTAGACATATATATATTTATTTATATCAAATTAATTTTTACTATGTGTTTGGATGATGATCATGTAATGGGTGTTTTTATTTTTATTAAATTAATTTCTATTTTTTCAAAAGTCAAATATGGCAACAACTTTAATATCATTATTAAACCAATCCATTAAATCAAAAATCCAAAACTAAAAACATTTTATATATTAAATATATCGATTACACATTATAATCCTAACAACCACCTATTACGTGGTCTTTATCCAAATACATAATAAAAATTAATTTTGTAAAATAAATAAATAAATAAATGTGTAAAAAATTTATCAATTTTACATGATTTTATCTTTGATGGGTAGAATAATTTTTAAAAATTTAAAAATATTTTTTTGACATGTATTTTTGTCAAATTAGTAGGGCCGGTGGTGGTTGGTGGTGTTGGGCATGAGCAGGGCCGGCCCTGGGGCATAGACCATAAAGCCATGGCCTAGGTCCTCAAAATAGATTTAAAAAAGGAGGCTCCTTATTATAATTTAGTGTAATATATTAGGTATGTTTTAAATATAAAAAAATTAAAAAAAAACCCAAACTAACTTAAAATAAATTGATCCATCAAAAAATTGAAAAGGCCATTTAAAAAAATTAACATTGTTATTCATTGAAAATAGACCCAAAAAAAGAACGTCTCTTATTATAGTTTAGTCTAATAAATTAAGTATATTTTAAGTCCAAAAAAATTTAGGCCCAAATTAATTTAAAATAAATTGATCCATTAAAAAATTGAAAGACCCATTTAAAATAATTAGCATTGTCATTCATTAAAAATGATTTTGCAAAAAAATTAGATTATACAAGTATGATTGATTTATTTGCTTCTAAAAATATAAGAAAAGTGAAGATCAAGCGATACTTATTAGTTATTGTAATGTAATACTAAGTATTTTTTGTAATTTTAACACATGTGGGGATGTATTTTCTGAGTACCAACACGTGGCCGAGGTGACACCGAAGTGTCAGCCGAGATCCCACGAGTCATGGTAGTTGTGCCGAGGTTATCTCGGATCGGCCGAGGTTATCTCCGTGGATATCGGAATCCGAGATAAGCGGATAAAGGACAAGAGTCCTAGAATGAAGAGGAAGCTCAACCAGGATATGGACAAGAGTCCTAGATTGTGAGAAGACTTCAGTTTGGGTAAAGATAAAACTCTTAGGGAGTTTGTCCTGAACCCACTGGGAGTCCCAGATTAGCAGTAATCCTGAGTTCATTAGGGCCAGGCTCCTATTGGGACTAGGATTGTATTGGCTATAAAAGAGAGGCACCCCCATGGGTCTAAGGTATGTTTTTTTATACTCAAGCTAGTGAGTTAAGCACTTGATTATCTTTGAGAGATATACTGACTTGATCGTCGGAGTGCCCCCGGGTGGAAGAACCACCGCCGGAGTCTTTTCTTTCTCTGCAGGTTACAGGGAGCCGTCTACTCTGCCTGTGTTCTTCCGCTGAATCACTAAGGAGGGCAGTGTAATCGGAAATTCACCCACACAATTTGGCGCCGTCTGTGGGAAACGAACGAAGAGTAGATGGCCAGTAACTCGCAGAGGGAAAAGGTTGGGGATGACACTCCAGTTGGGAGTGGAAGACCCGCCGACCTTAACGCGGAAGAAGGAGACCACAATGAGGAAGTTCGTGATCAGAATCACGCAGAGAACGCCGTCGGCCAAAACGGTGATACATCAAAGAAAGCAGACAGGGGCAAATACTATAACGAGGACGACCTCCAGACATGGAAAGACAGATGTCTGAGGAGGGATGAAGAAGTAAAGGAGATGGCAAATAAGTTGGCAGACCTTCAATCGGTCGTCAACTTCATGATGCAGAATAATGTCATGCAGCCTCCATACCCGCCGCAGACACACCAATGCCAAAGAAGAACGCCCGTAAGAAGGGACAAGAAATCCCCGAGGCCCTCAAAGACACGAGGAGCGGAAGGTACTCTCACCGACCCTCCAGGGAAGTCGGCCGAGAAGAGCCGAGAAGAGAAGAGTCCCGAAGGACATATCGCGAGAAGGAAGCAGACCCCAAAGAACATCGGCATGTTCCGGGGCGGATATTGTGTTTCGATGCGTCCTGCGGAGAAGGATCGAAAAGGGGCCACCATGAGGCCGAGAGTAGCGCGCCGAAAAGGCTGAAGCCCAATGACAGCCGGGCTGCAGGAAGAAGTAAAGAGGACTTGAGAGATTACCTCAAGAGGAAACAGGAGAATGCCGGAGCCGAAGTAACTTCCCCGGTTAAGCCGAGGACTCCATTCTCGGCAGAATTGGATAGATTCGTCGCGCCGAAAAGATTCAGTATGCCGAGGCTCCAGATATATGATGGTAAGTCGGACCCTAACTTCCATGTTGGATTATTTTTGAATTCCATGGCTTTGTACAGTGGGAACGAGCCGTTGCTCTGCAAAGTGTTCCCTTCATCCTTTGGGGAGATTGCATCAGACTGGTTCCACAAACTACCAAAGGGGAGCGTGAAGAGCTGGGAAGGCCTGGCCGAGATGTTTGTTGCCAGGTTCATAACAAACAAACTGC
The DNA here is from genome assembly GCA_025200525.1 of Camellia lanceoleosa. Classification (NCBI taxonomy): domain Eukaryota; kingdom Viridiplantae; phylum Streptophyta; class Magnoliopsida; order Ericales; family Theaceae; genus Camellia; species Camellia lanceoleosa. Next base: position 28,909,383 of record CM045768.1, on the reverse strand, counting down.
AGCCCACCGAGGGTGGATGCGTTGATGGCCCTAAAATCAAGAAAGACGAAAAGCCTTAGGGCTTATGCAAAGAGGTACTATGAGGTGTTCAATCGAATACCTGAATGCAACCAGGAGGTGGCGGTCGTATCTTTCAAGAACGGCCTGAAGGATGACTGTCCATTGCGGAAGTCTTTGGCGAAAACCCTGCCAAAGAGCATGGAAGAGCTCATGGCGAGAATTGAGAAGTACGCACGAGCCGAGGAAGACACCTCGGGGAACAAGGATACGAAGACAGAAAAAGGCAACGGCTCGCCGAAGCGAGGCCGAGGTAATAATGGACAGAACAAACAAGAGACGGAGTTGAGGACTAAACAAGCAGTGACGACGGTGTTTCGAATTCCGATCCAAAAGGTCCTTGACCAAATTCGAAATCAGCCCTACTTCAGGGCGCCGGCAAGAGCACAAGGAGAATTCATGGGAAGAAACCTTGGTAGGCGTTGTGCCTACCATAATGAGCAGGGCCACCCAACTCAGGGTTGCAGAGCCCTTAAAGCACACTTAGAAGATCTGGTAAGGCAAGGCCATTTAAGAGACCTTGTGGATGAGGCCAGAACTGAGGAAGAAGCAGCACCTGATTGCCTCAAATACAGCCAAGAACCACAGGCAGGTGGACCTCGGGTGGTTAACGTAATCCACTCAAAGGTGAATGAAAACGACATACGGGAGGAGACGCAGAGGGTGAAACATCTGCAGCACGTCAACCAGGTCGGACTGAAAAGACCTCGGCCCGAAGATTGCCAAGGACCAATGATAACCTTCACTGAGGCCGACCTTGACATGATTCAGAACCCGCACAATGATGCCCTGGTAGTATCCCTCCAGTTGGGGAGTGCCAGTGAAACGATCTTGATCGATCAAGGCGACTCGCGACATCATGTATGTCGATGCTACAAGGAGTTAGGCCTTCACCCCGATGACATGGAAGCCAAACGCCCGATGGTCGGCTTCAATGGAACGCCGACATGGCCTTTAGGCGCACAAGCTTGGAGGTACAAGCCGCACGAAGAAGATGAGGACAGAATTTATTGTGATTGATCGCCTTCACCTTACAACATCATCCCGGGAGGCCGTGGTTGCATGCAATGGGGGCAGCTCTCAACCTTGCATCAATCGCTTCGATTCCCAATGAACATGGGATTGAGGAAATCGAAGGAGATCGCAGAAGTAAAAATTGCTCCATGGCAGCAATGAAGTTAACCTGCAGCATTCGAGAACCAGAGGAAGCAGAGGTTGAAGAAGAGGACATGAAGGTCCTAGATGATGTCGGCAAGGAGCCGACCGAGAAGAGTGAAGAAGCATTGAAGAAAATTTTTGTCCAAGAGGGCGATGAGGAGCGCTTCTTTCTTCTCGGCACAGGATTAGCCGAAGAAGAAGAAAGAGAGTTGGAAGCCTTTCTGAGAAAAAATATTGAGGTGTTCGCCTGGACACCTTATGAAATGCCTGGCATTGACCCCGAGGTCACATGCCACAGACTCAACGTTGACAGGTCGGCCAAACCTGTAATACAACGAGTCAGAAGACCGATGTTGATGCACGTCGAAGCAGTGGAAGAGGAAGTAGCCAAACTTCTAGAAGCCAGGGCAATCCGAGAAGCCAATTATCCAACGTGCTTATCAAATACCGTGGTAGTAAAGAAGAAGAATGGCAAGTGGAGGGTCTGCGTAGACTTCACAAATTTGAACAAAGCTTGTCCCAAAGACAGCTTCTCCCTGCCAAAGATCGACCAGTTGGTGGACGCCACCTCGGGACATGGAAGGATGAGCTTCTTGGACGCATATAGAGGGTATCACCAAATAGCCATGTACCCCCCGGATGAGGAGAAGACAGCGTTTATCACTCCCAAAGGTCTCAGATCTTTATTCTGAGTCATGCCTTTTGGGTTGAAGAACGCAGGAGCAACTTACCAAAGGTCGGTGACCAAGATGTTCGACACTTGATTGGCGAGCTGGAAGTCTACATCGATGATATGGTCGTGAAGACCAAGGAACCAAAGGATCATCTCGCCGACTTAGAAGAGGTCTTCGACATACTCAAAACATATCGGCCCGACTAAACGCATCGAAATCTTGGCGTTTGGAGTCGGATCCGTAAGTTCTTGGGATACCGTGACAAGAAGGGCATTGAAGCTAGCCCAGATCGATCAAGGCCATTCTCGAATTACTGAGTCCGACATCGCTAAACAGTTCAGATGCTTCGAAGGGCCGCAATTTCTAAACAGTTCATATAGAAGTTCGGACAAGTGTAAACCTTTTTTCAATTTGGTGAAAAAGGCCACAGATTTTTTATGGACAGTGGAATGCGAGGCCGCTTTGGCCGACCTGAAGAAATACCTCACCTCGGCTCCAGTCCTCTCAACACCTCAACCTGGGGAGGAACTGTTTTTATACCTAGCAGTTTCAGAGCACGCAGTGAGTGCTGTGATTATCCGAGAAGAGAAGGGAGAGCAGAAGGCAGTATACTACGTAAGTAAAACCTTGGCCGATGCAGAAACAAGGTATTTACCACTAGAGAAATTAATGTTGGCCTTGGTAATGGCCTCAAAGAAGCTAAACCATTATTTTCAGGCTCATAAGATAGTGGTTCTGACAGAGCACCCATTAAAATCCTTGTTGCAACAAGGAGACTTGACTGGAAGAATTGCAAGATGGGCAGTAACTTTGGGCCAGTATGACCTGGAGTTCAGGCCAAGAACCGCAATTAAAGGCCAAGTCTTGGCCGACTTCGTGGCCGAGTTCTCACCAGAGTACATCGAACATCGGGCTCCGCTGAGCCGAGATGAACGATGTCCGAGCAAGGAAGGAGAAGCCCAGCCAAAGGCTAAGGAACCAAGGAAGGAAAAACTCAGACCCTGCAGCTTCTACATCGGCGACTCCTTTCAACTTTTTGTTGATGGAAGCTCAAACCGGCAGGGTGTAGGGGCAGGAGTAGTGCTAATTTCCCCCGATGGGGAGATATTAGAAACCCATTCGATCTGGTTCAAAGCCTCGAATAACGAGGCGAGTATGAAGCATCGATTCTTTGGATCGGTTGGCGGCAGAGGCAGATGAGGTAATAGTTTTTTGTGACTCACAACTTATAGTGAATCAAACTACAGGAGAGTTTGCTGCCCGAGATGAAAGGATGTCGGCATACGCAAAAGAAGTCATCAGGCTGGCAGACATGTTTCAAAAATGCCGACTTCTTTAGGTTAGCCGAAATGATAACAACCACGCCGACGCGCTGGCCAATTTGGCAAGTTCAGTGCAAACCGGGAAGATGAGGACAATAATGATTGATTACCTACCAGGCCCGAGCATAGAGCCACCGAACACAATGCAAGAAGCATTATGTACGGACTTGGGACCAAGCTGGATGGATGCAATTGTTGCATTCCTGAAAGAGGGCAAGCTGCCAGAAGATCGAAAGGAAGCACACAAGGTCAGATTGATGTCGGCAAGATTCATTCTGACAGCAGAAGGACACCTCTACAGAAGATCCTTCACTGGACCTCTTTTAAGGTGTGTACACCCTCTTCAGGTTGAAGACTTTCTGTATGAAATTCATGAAGGAGTTTGTGGAAGCCACGCAGGGGGCAGATCGTTAGCTCACAGGGCCATTACCCAGGGGTATTGGTGGCCCTATATGCAAAAAGATGCAGAAGCCTATGTGAAGAAGTGTGAACAATGCCAGAGGTTTGCACCATTGATACATCACCACCGCCGACCAACCCTGCTTCAAATTTCTTGGCCATTTGCCCAATGGGGCATGGATCTTGTTGAAAAATTGCCCTGCAATCGGGCAACGGAAGTACCCTCTTGGTAGCTACAGACTACTTCACAAAATGGATAGAAGAGCCTCTTGCCAAAATCCGAGATGTGGATGTGAAGAGCTTCATCCGAAAAACATCATCACCAGATTTGGGATTCCAAGAGCAATCGCTGCGACAACGGAACACAGTTTGACAGCAAGCTCATCAAAAATTTTTGCGCCAAGTTCAAGATAAAGAACTATTTTTCAACACCAAGCTTTCCCCAAAGCAATGGGCAAGCCGAAGCATCAAACAAAGTCATTCTAGATGGAATAAAGAAGAGGCTGCAGGCAGCAAAAGGGAAGTGGGTAGACGAATTGCCCAACGTGCTCTGGGCATATCGCACTACGCCGAGAAGATCAACAGGGGAATCCCCCTTTGCCATGGCTTATGGCACAGAAGCAGTCATTCCATTGGAGATCGGCATCCCAGGGATCAGAACACAGGGAGTTGAGAACGGGTCTAATGATGTGCTCTTAGCCCGAGATCTGGACCTACTAGAAGAAAGAAGGGAGAAAAGTCGCAATCCAAATTGACAAAGATACCAAAGAACTTGCCAAAGCTTACAACAAGAAGGTCAATCCAAGAGATTTTCAAGTCAACGACCTAGTCTTGAGAAAAGTCGTCCGCAATAAGAAGGATCCCAGAGGGCAAGCTTGGCCCAAACCGAAGACCTCTGAGAATCACCTCGGTGTTAGGGAATGGGGCATATCGGCTCGAAGATAATGAGGGCAAAGCGTTGCCTAGACCATGGAACACTTGTAATCTAAAGTTTTTCTATCATTAGATGTTCTCTGATTTTTTGCTGATATGATCAATAAAACCTTAGCAAAATTCCTCTGAACTTATACAACTTTGCATGATGTTGTTTTTCGAATAATGAGAACCCAAGAGGAACTTAGGTTCACATTGGGGGCAGAGAGAAGACATTAGTAATGCTTAATGGTTAAGACGAGATTATGTTTAAACACGTTAGAGATAAATTCCTTATCTTTACTTGTTGAAATTTGTAGCAATTTACAAGTTAAAGTTAAGCCGAGATAAATTCCTTATCTTTACTTGTTGAAATTTGTAGCAATTTACAAGTTAAAGTTAAGCTGAGATAAATTCCTTATCTTTACTTGTTGAAATTTGTAGCAATTTACAAGTTAAAAGTTAAGCGAGATAAATTCCTTATCTTTACTTGTTGAAATTTGTAACAATTTACAAGTTAAAGTTAAGTGAGATAAATTCCATATCTTTACTTGTTGAAATTTGTAGCAATTTACAAGTTAAAGTTAAGCGAGATAAATTCCTTATCTTTACTTGTTGAAATTTATAGCAATTTACAAGTTAAAGTTAAGCTGAGATAAATTCCTTATCTTTACTTGTTGAAATTTGTAGCAATTTACAAGTTAAAGTTAAGCCGAGATAAATTCCTTATCTTTACTTGTTGAAATTTGTAGCAATTTACAAGTTAAAGTTAAGCTGAGATAAAATCCTTATCTTTACTTGTTGAAATTTGTAGTAATTTACAAGTTAAAGTTAAGCTGAGATAAGATCCTTATCTTTACTTGTTGAAATTTGTAGCAATTTACAAGTTAAAGTTAAGCTGAGATAAGATCCTTATCTTTACTTGTTGAAATTTGTAGCAATTTACAAGTTAAAGTTAAGCTGAGATAAATTCCTTATCTTTACTTGTTGAAATTTGTAGCAATTTACAAGTTAAAGTTAAGCCGAGATAAATTCCTTAGCTTTACTTGTTGAAATTTGTAGCAATTTACAAGTTAAAGTTAAGCTAATATGATTGTTATCTTCACTTGTTGAAATTTGTAGCAATTTACAAGATGAAGATTAATTGAATTTATATGCTTTATACTTGTTGAAGCTTATGACAAGTTTACAGGTGAAGCCCTAGCCGAGGTGAAACTTCAGGTAAACATACCCGAGGTATGTAACCCCCGAGGAGATTGTGCAAGGGAAGAATTGTGTGAGTCATATGAAATATTCTAAGTATAAAACTACACAGAAGCAATAAAGAAGAATTTAAAGACTGAAGCATTCAGAAAGAAACAGTTGCATATGAAAGGAAGGCACTGTGGCCTAAGCAAAAATCTTGTTCACAAGTTACATAGAAGGCACGTCGGCCACAAAAGACAGCGTATATTGAAGGAAAGAACAAAGAAAAGAGACAAAGGACAGAAAAAAAAGTAGAAAACATCTAGACTCCTTCAAAGATAATGAAGATTGGGCAGAACGCCGGAAGGATCTGGAGGAATGATCTCGATCTGCTTCCTTGTCCACCACAACCTCAGCTTTCTTTATTTGCCGAGACCTCGCCATTTTATCTCCGCGACTTTCAAAGATCAATCTCGCCAGGTTTCATCACCACTCCTCACTGCTAAGAGGAGGTCAGAGGATAGAGTGCCGATGTCCGCCTTTTTGGGAGCAGCAACGAGGTCTTCATCTCCAGTCAAGTCCAGGACTTGATCACCTTTTGGAGGAGATTTGGCCTTCCTCACGTGGCTTCATCTTCATTTTCACTTTCTTCTTCAAATTTCGGCCAGAATCATCTTCTTCAGCTTGGCCTGGAGATGGAGGAAGAGGACAAGGAAGACGCATGGCCTTAGTCTTGCGCCATGGCGAGTCGACTGGGAGATCAAGCTTTTTGGCCAAAGCATTCCAACCTAGGGAATATCCCTTGGTGCATGCTTGCTTGACCGAAGCTTATAGTCTTGATGACATCGGCCATGCCTTCTTTATAGGCAGCATCAATTTCGGCTCTCTTGGTGGCCAAGGCTTCTTGTAGCTCCTTTTCTGCCTGGGCTACTTTTTCTTCGGCTTCTTTTTGCTGAGATAAAGCAACAGTTTTGACAGCCTCAGCCTTTTCATCGGCTATTTGTTTAGCCTTGACCTCGGCTACCGTCCTCCAGTTTTTTCATCTTGAGCTGGAGGGCCCTGTTTTGTTTATGAAGAAGAGCAAATTCCTTCTCCATGTCGGCTAACTTCTTTGCTGTTTCAAACGCCTGCATGGAGAAGGTATGGGCGTGTTGGATGGCCTGAAAGAATACAAGGCAAAAGTCATTATAAACATTTCAAAATTTTATAAGTATGCAAGACAAATTATCAAAGTCAAAGACTTACTTGGACTGAATGCTGCATCATGAAGGCGTAATTCTCGTAGCCGTTCATTTTTTCGTTACGCACCATATCGCCCTCAAGAAGGATCTTTGGCCTTGGCGCCACGCCAATGTTGACGCGTCGTAGCACTTTTCGTTGGCGAGACCGACCTATTTTCAAGAGTAACTTTGGGTTCCCAGGGAACTTTGGTAGCCCTGGAACCCGAAGTTGAGATAGATGTAGACCTTGGCTTTTTTTGAGTGGCCCTCGATGGCCGGGCTTCAAAGTCTCTTTGGAGCCGGTGATCCTCTCGGCCAGTTTGGAGATTGGCAGGGCATCTTCAGCCTCGGCATCAGCTTCAGTCGCCTTCGCCTTTTGTTGGGGCGTCTTGGGTCTCTTCGGCTTTGGTGGGGCAGAGGTTGTGGTGCATCATCCATATCGTCTGGGAGATCGCCAAGAGGTTCAAAGACCACTTTATTTGGTTTTTCCATCTCGGCTGTTTTAACAAGCCTTCGTCGGCGTTTCTTTGGAGCCGAGGTTGATGGCTGATCGGCTGGCTCAGATGTGGAGGCAGCCTGTTCTGTAGAAGCAGTTGATGGAGAAGCGCTCTTCTTCTTCTTCCTTGGAACGTCGGACAACTTGGACGTGTAAGTAGGGATGAAATTTAACATCAGGGGAGCTTTGCGCTTCTGGAGAGGGAGGTCCAACAACTTCTTCAAACTTTTCCCAGGACAATAGGATCGGCGGAAGTCCTTGGGAGGTCAAGTAACGTCTGCAAAAAGAAACACAGCATTAGAAACAGATAAAGTTTGGATAAAATTGAAGGAAACAACAGCTAAGCAGTTAATGATGGGCTCTTACCCTTGCCCTCCTTGACCGTTCGAGGAAGAGGGAAGAGTTGAACTTCTTCGTCTGGGCAAATTCCCGCCTTAAAACCATCAAGTAATCATCTCCAAATTTCTTTGTTGGAGTCTGGAAGGTCGGCCACTATTTTATAGGCAGTAGACCTCGGCTTGAGGTAGTAGACATAACCCTTTTCCTTAAGGTTCAGGGGGCACATTGTATAGCAATATTGGATGTCGGCTAAAGTGATCCTAGCGTTCTCCTGCCGAGCTAAGGCTATTATTCCATTGAGTGTCCTATAGGCGTTAATGGAAAGTTGCATGGGGTTCAAGGTGTAGTAATGAAGGACCTCGCGGAAGAGGGGATCTAGAGGGAACCTAAGTCCACACTGGACGAAGGCTACTACAGGGAAAGGCATTTTATCACCATCGGGCATAATGGAGTCCTTCTCCTCAGCTAGTCTGAGGTGGACATCCTCTGGTATGGAAAATTCTTGCCTAAAGTTTTGAAGCTTGGTTGGGGTATTGACTCTATCCCTCCACACACCCATGGTCTTGATATAAACAAGTGTTCGACCACGTAAAGCAGTATTCCTAAAGGGCTCTTAGGACCTCGCTTAACCTATGTGTATGTTGGGGAAGTTGGTTTCGATTTTTCCTGAAGGACCGAAGGTCCTACAGCAAATCCCAAGCCTAAATCTACGAATAATGAGTATGAAGGGAAGAAAATCTGGAAAACAGGAAAGCAAAAAAGTCTCAGATTTAAGAACACGAAAGAGTGGAAGGCCAAAAACAGAGGTGAAACGATACAAATATTCGCAGTATAAACAACAAAATGAGATGAGGTACGTGGTTTGCAAATCAAATACGTAACAATCAAGTAACGAGAAATCTAAACAAGCAAGAATCGGGAAAAGAAGGAACGATGGCTTACCGAGAAAAAAGGTGAGGCGGGATGAAGCTTACGAGGTCGATTAATGGACGAATAAAGAGCAAGAGCTTCAAAACTTTACAGAAATGGCAGATGGAGGCAGTTGCAGGGCTTCGGGCAAGCGTAATGGTAGAATTGAAAGAGAAAAAGTTTCAGAGAGAAAGAAAGCAAGGAGATTCGAAATGCAAAAGTGAAGGAAAGAGAGATGGAATCGCTTTTGCCAAAGTTTGAAACGGCAAAAACAAAGAATTATTACACCTAGGTAACGATGCGCCGACGGCGAAGCGGAGAGAAAAGACGGCTTGTAGGCGGCCAATAGCACGGACCAAGATAGAATGAAACGTCCTCGTAACGGTTGAAAAATGGTGTATGATGACTCATACGCGTAAGGGAATTGATTTGAATCAAGAGGACATGCCGCCCCGAATGAATGATCTCGGCTAGAAAGTTCTTAGGCCGATGTACGAGAAAAAGTTTGAAGATAGGTTCCATCACCTCAGAATGCCGAGGTAATAGAACCTAGGGGGCAGTTGTGGGGATGTATTTTCTGAGTACCAACACGTGGCCGAGGTGACACCGAAGTGTCAGCCGAGATCCCACGAGTCATGGTAGTTGTGCCGAGGTTATCTCGGATCGGCCGAGGTTATCTCCGAGGATATCGGAATCCGAGATAAGCGGATAAAGGACAAGAGTCCTAGAATGAAGAGGAAGCTCAACCAGGATATGGACAAGAGTCCTAGATTGTGAGAAGACTTCAGTTTGGGTAAAGATAAAACTCTTAGGGAGTTTGTCCTGAACCCACTGGGAGTCCCAGATTAGCAGTAATCCTGAGTTCATTAGGGCCAGGCTCCTATTGGGACTAGGATTGTATTGGCTATAAAAGAGAGGCACTCCCATGGGTCTAAGGTATGTTTTTTATACTCAAGCTAGTGAGTTAAGCACTTGATTATCTTTGAGAGATATACTGACTTGATCGTCGGAGTGCCCCCGGGTGGAAGAACCACCGCCGGAGTCTTTTCTTTCTCTGCAGGTTACAGGGAGCCGTCTACTCTGCCTGTGTTCTTCCGCTGAATCACTAAGGAGGGCAGTGTGATCGGAAATTCACCCACACAACACAAATATTTTGTCCTTTACTTTTAATTTTTCTTTGCATTAAAAGTTTCAAAAATTTATTAATTAATTACCAACTTTAAACTCTGAAAATCTGAGGGCCGAGTCTGGGCATGAGATTGACGAGAGGTTGCATGTGATTGAGGGCTGGTTTGGGGTACCCTATTTCAGTCAAAAAGTCAAAAAGTTACTCCAAAATCCAAAAAGATATCACTATTCACCCAAAAAAAAAAAAAAAAATATATTTTTTTCTGCCCAAAGGACAGACCGAATTGACCAAAGCACAGCCGGCAGTGCATATATACGGAAATAATTGGGTGTGATTGGCACACTCACTGCGTTTGGCCTGTGGGGGCTATCACGGGTCCCGTTTTGATAATCTGAACCGTTAAATATGTAGAACTCATCGAGTACTATATGTCTGCAAAAAATCACATTGATCGGATATCGATAACTATATGATCAGATCAGTTATGTAAGACAAATGGATGGTGTTATAATTAATGATTGAAAAATAAATATATCTGATCATATAGCTATTGATATCCGATTAACGTGATTTTTTACAGATATATAGTGTTCGACGAGTTACACACTTTGAACGGTTCAGATTATTAAAATGGGACCCGTGATGACCCCCACGGACCAAACAAAACTGTCCAATGTTTTATACAAAAATTAACCAATCATTTCTAATCCCATTAATACTCAGCCGGTTGTACAGAGGTGGTACGGCTGGGCCCCACTCCTCTCCAATCATCTCTTACACACCTTTTTTATACAATTTTTTAATACACATTTTTCCATAAAAATCCAAAAAGTTAACCCAAACCTTCATATTTTTTTTTTGTCTTTTTTAGTCTAAAAAGACAAAAAGTGCACTTTTTTAGGACACCCCAAACAAGCCTTGAGAGTTTTCAAAGTTGATGGTTATTTGGGGGGTCAGTTTCAAATCATAAGCCAAAGACTGCTCTCCATTATTTTTTACAGTCATGATATATACCATTAAAGAGGGAATACTAAGTCAGCTTTAATGAGCTGAAAGTACAGAAAATAAAATTAAAAAAAAGAAAATACAAAAAGTAAAATATCAAATCAATTGGAGCTACAGTATTTTTAAAATTATTAGAGCTTATTGTTTTAGTGGTCTTAAATAATTTTCTATTTTCTTTAAAAAAAACACACACACATATTTATACATCAGTTTTAATTTATAAATTTATATTTTATTAAGTTTTAATTAAAAAATTTTAGACTTTTAAATTCTATTAAATTTTTAATAATCAGAATTGTCTTTTAAATAATGATTGTTTATTGTTTATGATTATCTATAAAAGAATATGATAATTTCACATTTATTTTGATTTTAAAATTTTAAAATATCAAATTTCAAATTGAAAAAAATTAAAAGAAAATTATGTGCAATAAAAAAAAAATCACTATGTTTGTTACCAGTTTTTTGAAAACACTTTTCAAAATATTTTACATTCTTATTTTCTGTATTTTTTTTGTTTTTATTGATTTTTTTTAGTATTTTAAGCAATTTTTTTAATTTTTAGACACACCTAACTTAGATACACTTAAAAAGTATAATTTTTGTAAAAAAAAAATCTTTAAAAAAATTAATAAAATACCAAAAATATTAAAAAAAATACAAAAATTCAGTATATTTTTCGTATTTTTTCGTATTTATTAATTTTTTAAAATATTTTTTCACAAATATTTTACTTTTTAGATACATTTAAGTAAGGTGCATCTAAAAATATATAAAAAAATGTTTAAAATTTTAAAAATATTCACTAAAAACAAAAAAAATTCCGAAAAACAAAAAATTTCAGTTTTTGGAAAATTGAATTCATAAAACTGAAACAAAACACACTGAATGGTTTTTTTTGGAAAAATTTAAAAAATTGAATTATTTTTTTGTGCATAACTAAAAATTTTATATCTGTAAAGGAGTATGATGATGGAACATTGATGTGCAAAACACACATAGAAAAAAAAAAAAACTTTAAAAATGAAAAAACTGACAATGTTCTCAATTTGAAAACTGAGTTTTTTGGTTTTCGTATTTTTTTTGTTTTTAGTGAATATTTTAAAAATTTTAAACATTTTTTTTACTTTTTTAGATACACCTTACTTAGATGTATCTAAAAACTAAAAAAATTGTGAAAAAATATTTTTAAAAATTAATAAATACATAAAAATACAAAAAATGTACTAAATTCTTGTATTTTTTTTTTGTATTTTTGGTATTTAGTGAATTTTTAAAAGATTTTTTTTACAATTTTGTTACTTTTTAGGTATATTTATGTTAGGTGTGTTTAAAAAGTAAAAAAATTGCCTAAAATATTAAAAAAATTCAGTAAAAACAAAAAATAAGGAAAATAAGAAAGTAGAATTTCCTGAAAAGTATTTTTTGAAAAATGGAAACAAGGTAACACTTACGTTTTCAGTTTTCTGTTTATATTTATAAAAATTTAAAAAACTCAAATAAAAACTTGTTTGATAAAATTTTTGATTTATAAATCAGTAGTCTCAGTTTATAAATTTAGCCAAAAAATAAAAACACAAAAAATGTGTTTTCATTTTGAGTTTTCAGTTTTTTTTTTTTTTACCACCCAACACTAGCTACCACCCGCCACTATTTTCCACCACCGTCTTCTGCCGCCACCACCCACCCACCACCCATCCCCCACCACCACCTGCCACCACCACCCGCCTCCACCACCACCACCCACTAGCCACCACCTACCGCCATCCACTCGCCACCACTACAACCCACCACCCACCTACCATCCACTGCCGCCACCACCCGCCACCTACTTGCCACCATTACTCACCACCTACATGCCACCACCATCCACCACTTGCCACCACCAGCCACCCATTACTACCAGCCACCTGCTACCCATCCGCCACCACTACCCACCACCACCACCACGATCATCCACCACCCACCTACCACCCACCTGCCACCACCACCCACAACCACCACCACCCACTCGCTACCACCTACTACCCGCCATCGTCACCCCCCACCACCCGCCATTCGCCACCCACCTGCCACTGCCACCCACCACCTGTCACCGTCACCCACCCACCCACCACCACCACCCGCCACTTACCCGCCTCTACCTACCACCACCACCCGCCATCCGCCACCCACCTACCACCATCACTCCACCACCACGCCACCACCACCACCACCCACTCTACCACCCACCACCTGCCACCGTCACCCACCCATCCACCCGCCATTCGCCACCCACGTGCCACCACCACCTACCACCTGCCACCACCACCCACTCGCTACCACCCGCTACCGTCACCCACCCACCCACCACCACACACCCATGTTTTTCTAAAAATAAACAAAAACCAATTTATGAAATTTTTGTAAATATAAACTCAAAACGTAAACGTTACCAGACACACCTTTATGTTTTATTAGATAGTTGAATCAAACCAATAAGTAGAAGAATAAAAACGTTTAATCTCATGCTCTGTTTTTTTTTCATTAGTTAGTGAAACAATTATCTAGAACATTACTATTCAAAATTGATAATGTTCTTAATTTTACAAATTGAAAAAAAATTTGATAATATTATCAGTTTTACTAAATAAAAGTTATTGATTTAAAAAATCTTAAATATGACCTGAGTTAACATAACATTTATAAATAAAATTTTTGGTAACTCTTAAAAAAATGAAGAGGGTGAGATTATTTTGGGGAGTTATTTATGGTTTTGTTGTACATTTATTTTAAAATAATTGAACGCTAATTATTAATTCAAAAATAAATTATTGCTTTTTTTAAAGACAAAGTTGGTCTAATTAAGTAGTTATTGATATTTAAATAATCCAAATTTTTGCATGAATAATCTATTTGATAGACTTTTTAAAATGACTTATTTAAACTATCAAAGAAGACCTAAAGTAAATTCAAATTCTTATTGATTGAATCCTCCAATCTAATTATCTAATTCATGGACGGGAGCAACTCACTATTTTCATATGAATTTTTCTTTTTTAAGAAAAAATAATTTTAAAAGTTCATAAATATCTATTTTTGTCAAACTAATTTAATTTTTTTTTAAAAATTAATGAAAATTCAACCAAACATTTTGAACCCTTAGCCAGCAGCAACCATGGCACACCCTTAGTGGCATTCCAATAACCCAACAGAAAAATGTATAGAGGCAATAATTTATTTTTGAATTAATAATTATTGTTCAATTATTTTAAAACAAATGTATAAAAAAACCATAAATAATTTCCCCAAATAATCTCACCCGCTTCATTTTTTTAAACATAGTATATAATGATTAAATACAAAATAAAATAATAGAGAGCAGTCTTTGGCTTATGATTTTGAAACTGACCCGTCAAATAACCATTAACTTTCAAAACTCTCAAACATATGCAACCTATCATCAATCTCATGCCCAACACCCCTATTTAAGCCCCCCCATCCCTCCTCTCCCTCTAACACAAACTACAATTGTCTTCTCTCACTAGAATTCCTGAAAGTCATCATTACATGAAAGTTGTTCTTAGTCAATAATTTATAATCAATCACAATCACAAAAATTTCAGTTGAAACAATGCTATGGTGTTTCTTTTCTTCCAATTTGTGATACTACAGGCTCATGTACTGCCAAGAGAATTTTTTGGGACTTGGCATTGTTTCAACTGCAAATTTTGTGAATGTGATTGATTATAAACTATTGACTAAGAAAAGGGTAATAATGTAATGCTGACTTACCGAGCTTCGAACAACCATGGATGGTTTGGCATTGTGGTTGCAGAGATCAAGAGAGACTTCCATGCCGGAATTCCCACAACCCACAACAAGAACTTGCTTTCCAGTGAACTTTTCACCGGACTTGTACTCACAAGCATGTAAAACTTCACCGTAAAATTCTTTCAACCCTTCAATCTCCGGCACAACACACTCTGCTTTCTCTCCGGTGGCCACCACGAGCCACTGGCAAATGTACTCGACCTCGGACCCAGACATAGAAACCGTCTTGACTTGCCACAACCCACAGGCCTCATCGTACTTAGCCGATTGAACACACTCGTTGAATTGTGGGTTAATGTTGAATTTCTTGGCGTATGATTCGAGGTAGTCTATGAATTGTTTCTTGGTTGGGTACTCTGGGAAGTGATCAGGGAATGCGTATTTGGGGGAGTTCAGATCCTCTCCTTGAGGGATCCTCCTTGAGCTCCTGCTTGCAACGGTTCAGATGAGCCAATTGGTCATCCAACGGCTCAGATTAAAAAAAAAAAAAAATCGAAAATGAAATGTCTTCGAGTTCCCGCTCAAACAAAACAACAACACAGCTCATTCACTCTCACTCTCACACACCACTCTCACTCTCCTCTGTCGAACCCATCCCCATCCTCACCGATGAACCCATTCTCACCGATGGCGAACTCCACCACGACGACCACAATCGGTTGAGCCCTCTACAGCACTCCTCAAATCGAACCCATCGGTTTGCCCTCTTTCTATCTACCCTCCTTGAGAACCAGAGGTTAGTCTGACGTAATTTTTTCTTCGCTTGTCTGAGTTTGTCTTTACGAAATTACAAGTGATTTTCAAACAAAATTTGTAATCAAAATAAATATAAATTTATTTTTTCAAGTACAGATTCTTTTATAAAATTATATTTTTAAAAATAAGATGTAGAATTCATGTATATACAAGTGTAGAATTCATGTATTTAACAAAGTAGACTAACAGAGCATGTATTTAATAGAGCAGTTCAGTTGAATTCATGTATTTAACAAAGTAGACTAACAGAGCATGTATTTAACAAAGCAGTTCAGTTGAATTCATGTATTTAACAAAGTAGACTAACAGAGCAGATCAGTTGAATTCATGTTTTGTTAATTACATGTGTACAATAGATTTGTATTGTGGATATACTGAACCCTGTGTAGAATTCATGTTTCGTAGAATTCATGTTTAATTAACAAAAACAGTGGTGAAAAAATAGATTTTAATATATATGACAGAGTTCCAACATATACATGTAGAAGTGGAATTTTTTAAAACTGAACTTAGTCTCTATGTTTTTATGTTTGGTTTTTTTTTTTTTCAAACTGAAATTATGTTTTTTGGTGTGTAAAATATAGATGTAATTTATGTCGCTAAGATTTTATTTATATGGGTTTTCAGTTGCATTTTGATATCGATATGGAACCTGAGAATGATTGTGATTGGAAGCCAAAACAGGGAATGACATTTGATTCTGAACAATGTGCGTATGATTTTTATAATACATATGGAGGAAGAATGGGGTTTAGCATAAGAAGAGATTATTGTAGGAAGGACAAGTTGACTAATAAACTTTTGTGTAGACTTTTGGTTTGCAACAATGAGGGATTTCGAAAGGTTGACAAGCGAGACCCATTGTCAAAAAACCCTAGAGCTGAAACTAGGACTGGTTGTGAGGCTCGACTTTATATTAAATTAGATGAGGGTACTGGGAAATTTGTTGTTACTGATTTCAGAGAAAAACACAACCATGATCTTGTATCACCCGAGTGTGCCCACATGTTGCCGTCACAAAGAAAGATATCAACTAGCCAAGCAATTCAGTTAAATTTGGCGGCACAATCTGGTCTTCGTTTAGGCCAGTCTTTTGAACTCATGGGTAGAGAAGCTGGTGGAAGGCAATGTCGTGGATTTACGAAATTAGATTCTAAAAATTATTTGAGAACCAAAAGACAACAAAGTTTAGCATATGGGGAAGTAGGTAATGTGTTGCAATACTTTAAAGAAAAATCTTTGCAGAATCCATCATTCTTTTATGCTTTTCAATTAGATAATGAGGAGCAAATAACCAATATGTTTTGGGCAGATGCACAAATGATCATGGATTATGCCCAATTTGGTGATGTTGTCACATTTGATACAACTTACAAGTTAAACAAAGAACATAGACCCTTCACATCTTTTGTGGGATTCAACCATCATAGGGAAACAGTCATATTTGGTGTAGCATTGTTGTATGATGAGACCGCCGAATCGTTTGTATGGTTGTTTGAAAATTTTCTAGAGGCTATGTCAAGAAAGGCACCAAAAACTTTGTTCACCGATCAAGATGCTGCAATGGCTAAAGCCATACCCATCGTTATGCCAGACACAAGTCACCGATTGTGTACTTGGCATTTGATGCAAAATGCATTAAAACATGTTAACTGTTTGTTCCAAGATAAGGAGGTGAAGGGTGTACTAAATAAATTCCTCTTTTACATTGAAGATGCAAATCAATGGAAGTTAGAGTGGGCGGAAATGCTTGATAAATATGATGCGCATGAAAATCATTGGTTGAAATTGACTTTTGCGGTGAAAGAAAAATGGGGCTGGCCTTACGTTAGATCAACATGGGCTGCGGGAATGAGTACCACACAACTTAGTGAATTTTTAATGCTTTTTTGAAGGATTACATTCGTTCTGATTTTAACTTAAATGAATTCTTCATGCATTTTGAAAGGGTACTTTACGAGAAGCGATACAAGGAGTTAGAAGCAGGATATGGTTTGTGCCAAAGGTTGCCAAAGGTGAAAGCAACAATAAGAATGTTAATTTAAATGGGCAATGTCTACACAAAAAAAATCTTTGAGGAATTCCAAAATGAGTACTTTCAATCCATTGAATCGGACATAGAAGCAATTGAATATAGGGAGGCTAGTACCATTTACACAGTTGTTGATGTTGGTAACAAATATGCAAGGAAAGTGAAGATGGAGAGGGATGGCTCTTTGGGTTGTAATTGTACATAGTTTGAAAGGGAAAGAATCTTGTGTTGTCACTCATTGAAGGTTATTAGAGACATATTGAAGATGAAAGAGGTTCCTCCACAATACATTCTAAAGAGGTGGACTAAACAAGCAAGAGCCGAAACTGTGAAGGACATGACGGGGAATAACATCAAAGTAGATGTGAAATTCCAACAAGCCTCGCGGTATAAGACATTGATGACCGCATTTAGAGCACTAGCAAGTAGAGCTGTCGAAACTGAAGAAACTTATGATTTCTATATTGCACACCTTGCTATATTAGGTGCAAATGTTGAAGGCAAGTTAAGTGCTCATTTTAGTGTTGTAAATGAAGGAGGTAATGATGATGACAACCAAAGCTTTGAAGTGGATTGCGAAGACGTGAATCATGTTGTGCAACCAAAAGGATTCAAGAAAAATGTGGCAACTAGTAAGGGCAAAAGGAGGGTAAAAGGTGGATTTGAAGCGGCACTGGTAGCGAATTCCAAAAAAAATCCGTATAACAAATTTTGGCTTCACACAATCTATTGCAAGTCCAACAGTTGCACCTTCTCCATTATCTGTTGAAGGAGATATCTATGTTCGTCAACATGTTCCTCCTCTTCAACCTCTTCCTCCCCTTCATCCTCTTCCTCTATCTTTGCCCATGGGTGGTAATTCTATTCCTCCGCCATTGATGTATCCCACATATCATGTAAGTCTTACTTTAACATTGTATTTTTTTTGTGGATATAATATGTGACTCAAACCATGATTGCGAAACCTAATATATGACATTGTTGTAGGCGAACAATTTGCGGGACATGTATGTAGTGCCAAATTCAATGCCTTACCTGTATTATGGTGGATCAACATTCCAGTCACTACCTCAAGGTTCATGTGGATATGACATTGGGTTTCGATATTCTCAAGAATCAACTACTCCAATGTGTAGTTAGGTTCCTCTTTCCTATCTTTTTAATTTTTATTGTATTCATAGATGTTAAAAATTCTGTCATACCATGTATTCACTTGCTGAGAAATTTGTCTTTTTCCCTTTTAGGCTATGGACAAGGTAAATGTATAAACTGCTGGTCAAATTGGGCCGATAGTGAAGTCATAGCTCAAATTGTGAAGCAAACCGTCGCCGAAAGTGATAGTTAAAATGTTGCTGCTGGAAAGTCATACATTGGTCGTTTTAATGGATTGTATGTGTTAATTTACATGGAGCAATGTAACATTTTTTGATGGACCAATGGTTTAATTTAATTTGTATGTGTGTTCAGAGCAAACTGTTATGGAGTACATGTGATATGATTCTGAATGGATTGTATGTGTTAATTTACATGGAGCAATGTAACCTGTTTGATCCTTGTTTTGATCATTCTGTTGGTATGTGTATGGTTCTGAATGTATGATTATGAATGCATGGTTCTGAATGGTTCTGAATGTATGGTTGATGTATGCTGGGTGTCTTGTTTTTGGTTGTTCTCTGGTTCTGCATGCTTCTGGTTATGCATACTTCAGGGTTGGTGATGCTCTCTTGTGTTTTACCTAGTGCAGTGGAGGAGCATAATTTTGTTGCAGAATCATGTAGAGTACATGATCTGCTATTTCTGTATGAATTTTACATAAATGCTCTCTGGTTCTGTATGAATTTTGTTTCAGAATTTTGATGAAAACATGCTGGTTTTGGTTCTACAGGTATGCTGGTTCTGTATGGTTCTGAATTTTGGTTCTCAGATGGTCTCTCGGTTCTGCCTCAGATGCTCTCCGGTTCTGGGTTCTCAGATGGTTTTTTAGAATTCTCAGATGCTCTCTCGGGTTCTAGTTCTCAGTATGGTTCTCAGACGGTTCTGAATTTTACAGGTATGCTGGTTCTGGTTCTACAGGTTATGCAAACAGGTTCTGTTCTGTATGCTGGTTCTGTATGTGAAGCAAACTGGATTGTATGTATGCTGGTTTTGATCTGTATTGAAACATTGTATGTATGGTGGTATGCTGGACACATGGTTTTGTAGAAGTGTGTGAGGTGGTATGCTCTCTTGTGTTCTGCTAGTATAGTGTACACCAGTTTTGCACACCAGCATTATGTACACCAGCATACTGCTATGGTTAAATCCATAGTTAAATCCATTCTGCTGGTATGTTAAATCCATAAGGAACAAAAACATTAATAGTTAAATCTATTCATAAAAACATTCTGCTGGTATGCATTCATAAAAACATTAAATCCATTCATAGTTAAATCCATTAAATCCATTCATAGTTAAATCCATTAAATCCATTCTTTACACCAGTAACAAAGTTAAATTCATTCATAGTTAAACATTAAATCCATTCTGTACACTAGCAACAAAGTTCCATCATTCATTCCAAAATACCATCATTCATTACATAACAGATAAGATGTTTCCCAAAATCCATTCCCTAACAGCTAATAGATAACAAGTTGAAGTACATAAAACCCAAAATGATACACACTGCCATTCAGTTTCCCAAAAGTACAATAAAGTCGAAAAGTTACATCATTTTGGGGAAGGTGAGGGAGTTACAAACTCAGTTATAGGAGTTGTTAGACAAATGTTTTATTAAGCCTAGTGTTTCACCTTGGGGAGCACCTGTGTTGTTTGTGAAGAAGAATGATGGGTCTATGAGGTTGTGTAATTATTATAGAGAACCAAACAAAGTCACAATGAAGAATATGTATCCTTTGCCACGTATTGATGATCTATCTGACCAGTTGCAGGGAGCTCAAGTATTCTCTAAAATTGACTTGAGGTCAGGCTATCACCAGTTGAAGGTAAGGGTTGAGGATGTTCCTAAGGCTGTTTTTAAAACCCGTTATGGGCATTATGAGTTCTTGGTGATGCCTTTTGGTCTCACAAATGCACCGGCCATATTCATGGATTTAATGAACAAAGTATTTAAACCCCAACTGGATAAATTTGTGGTAGTGTTTATTGATGACATCCTAATTTATTCGAGTAAGAAGGAGCATGAGCAGCATTTGAGGGTAGTATTGCAGATCTTTAGGGAGAAGAGATTGTACGCAAAATTTAAGAAGTGTGAATTCTGGTTGAGCAGTGTATCCTTTTTGGGTCATGTAGTGAGTAAAGATGGGGTATCTGTGGATAGCACGAAGGTGTCAGCAATTGTTGATTGGCCACGACCTACTTCTGTGACGGAGGTACGTAGCTTTCTAGGGCTTGCTAGGTATTACAGAAAGTTTGTGGAAGGATTCTCCCATATTGCTTTGCCATTTATAAATCTCACTAGGAAAGAGGTAAAGTTTGAGTGAAATGATGATTGTGAGTGTAGCTTCCAAGAGTTTAATCAGAGGTTGACATCAGCTCCAATCCTTGCCTTATCTACTAATGGTGGTGGTTTTGTGATTTATAGTGATGCTTCACGACAGGGTTTAGGATGTGTGCTCATATAGCATGGGAAGGTGATTACTTATGTGTCATGATAGTTGAAAGTACATGATAGAAATTATCCTATGCACGACTTGGAGTTAGCAGCAATGATTTTCGCTCTTAAGATCTGACGGCATTGTTTGTATGGAGAGTCATGTGAGATTTACACTGATCATAAGAGTTTGAAGTCTATTTTCACACAAAATGAACTAAATTTGAGGCAAAGAATATGGCTTGAGTTACTAAAAGATTATGATGTGAATATTTTATATAATCCAGGGAAGGCAAATGTGGTTGCAGATGCCTTGAGTAGGAAGGTCGCAGTTGGTGATGTAGTTGCTTTGTCTATTGAGAGTTGTTTGGTGGAAGACATGAGACGTTTGAGGCTTGAGGTTGTTACGCTTGGTAATAGGGCTTATTGTAGTCAATTGAAAGTTCAGCTGACCTTTAGAGAATGGATTCGTTTAGCTCAGGAGATTGACCCCCAGTGTGAGCGTATTAAATGAGAGATGGTAGAGGGTAAGCATGTAGACTTTGTGGTTAATGATGATGGATTGCTTAGATTCCGTAGCCGAATTTGTGTTCCTGCTGTGGTGATTTGAGGAAGGAGATTATGACGGAGGCACATAGTCCTAGTTACAAAGATTCATCCCGAAGCACTAAGATGTATCGATCTTTATGAACATTTTTGGTGGAATGGTATAAAGGAGATATTGCGTAATTTGTGGCTCGGTTTGGTGTGTCAACAAAGTTAAAGTAGAACATCGAAACTCAAGGGGAAACTACAACCCTTACCTATACCGGAGTGGAAGTGGGATCATGTTACCATGGACTTCGTGTGCGGATTACCTCGTACTAGTAGTAATCATGATGCGGTTTGGGTAGTTGTGGATAGATTAACCAAGTCAGCACATTTTATTGCAGTTCGGATAGACTATTCTCTAGCTCAATTTGCACAGTTGTATGTGAAAGAGATTATTAGATTGCATAGTGCACCAGTGTCAATAGTGTCAGATCGGGACCCTCATTTTGTGTCTAAGTTTTGGGGTGCGTTACATTCAGCTATGGGTACTCAGTTAAATTTTAGTTCAGCTTATCACCCTCAGATAGATGGGCAATCAGAGAGGACTATTCAAACCCTTGAGGATATGTTAAGGGCTTGTGCTTTGGAGTGGAGAGGTAATTGGGATGATTATTTGCCGCTCATGGAGTTTGCCTATAATAATAGTTATCATTCTAGTTTGGGAGTAGCTCCTTATGAGGCTTTGTATGGGAGGAAGTGTAGGTTTCCTTTGTGTTGGTATGAGGTTGGTGAGAGGCAAATGTTGGACCTGATTTGGTGGAGGATGAAACACGGAAAATTATCACCATCAGAGAGAGATTATTGACTGCTCAAAGTAGACAAAAAGGTTATGTTAATCATCGTAGGAGAGATTTAGAGTTTCATGTGGGAGATATGGTATTCTTGAAAGTATCACCATGGAAAGGAGTCATCGGGTTTGAAAAGAACGGAAAGTCGAGTCCTAGATACATTGGTTCATTTGAGGTATTGGAGAAGGTTGGTGAGTTTGCTTATCGTGTTGCTCTACCGCCTAGGTTGGCAGGAGTGCATAATGTGTTTCACGTGTCTATGCTGAGGAAATATGTGCACAGTCCGTCGCATGTGATAGATTATAAGCCGCTTCAGATTAGAGAGGATTTTTCGTATGAGGAGACACCTGTTCAGATTTTGGATTCAAAAGAGAAAATGTTGCGTACAAAGGTCATTAAATTGGTTAAGGTACTGTGGCGTAATCATCTAGTTGAAGAGGCAACTTGGGAACGCGATGACGAGATGCACGAGAAGTACCCATATCTATTCGTATGATTTAATCATGTTAGTTTCGAGGACGAAACTTTTCTTTTAGGGGGGGAGAATGTAAGAACCCGAATATACAAATTAAGTAAATAATTAAATAATAATATTACAATCTCAAATATTTTGGTGGTGAATCCTAAAGTGCAAATTAAATATTTGGAAGGTCTTTTAATTAATTTTTAAAACCTAAAATAAATTTAAAGTGAAAGTCTTTAATTTAGAGGCAAGATTTATAATAAATAAATAAATAATAGGGGACCAATTAGTTAGTATATTTTGATTTAGTAATACTTGTATTTTATTTAAATTAATGGGATAGAAAATAAAATAATATAAAGAGATAATAATTTAGAGCCTTTTGTTTAGATATATAAAGTAACCCTAAGTTGCCTAATACAATATATAACAACCCTAGGGTTCCTAATCTACACTATAGCAGCAGCAAACACAGCAGCCACGGAAGAGAAGGTTGAGAGAAAAGAAGAAGAGAAAAGAAGGGTTGTAAACAAGGAGGAATTTTTGGGTGTGGTGGGTCTTTATGTTTCTTCTTCCTTTTGGTTTTGTTTTTATCCTTATTCCATTATTATTTTATTCATTCATGGAGGTTGTAGGTTTATATGGGGATGTATTTTCTAAGTACCAACACGTGGCCGAGGTGACACCGAAGTGTCAGCCGAGGTGCCACGTGACTTGACAGTTACACCGAGGTGATCTCGGGGTTGCCGAGGTTATCTCCGAAGATAACGGAGTCCGAGATAAGTGGATAAGGGACAGGAGTCCTAGGAATAAGAAAGACTACAAGATGGATAAAGGTAGAACTCTTAGGGAGTCTATCCTTATCTCTTGAAAAGTCCAAAGCAGATCCAGAGTTGGAGTCCATAGAAGTAAGACTTCTAGTGGGACTAGGATAGAGAGACGCTATAAAAGAATGGCACCCCCGGCGGGTCTAAGGTACGCAATTTATAGTCTTGAGCAGTAATTTTAGCACTTGTTATCTTTGAGAGATACTGACTTGATCGTCGGAGTGCCCCTGGGTGGTAGAACCACCGCCGGAGACTTTTCTTTTCTGGCAGACATGGGAGCCGCTATTCTCGCCTCGTGTTCTACAAATTAATCACTAAGGAGGGCAGCAGTGATCGAAAATTCACTCACACAATTTGGCGCCACTCAGGAACGAAAGAAGAGTAGATGGCTAGTAACGCGTAAAGAAAAGATAGGGGACGACGCCCGATCGAGTGGAAGACCACGACTTAATGTCAAGGAGGAGACCACAACGAAGAAACTCGTGATCAGAATCATGCAGAGAAAGCCGTCGGACAAGATGGTGATACATCAAAGAAAGCGGACAGAGGCAAATACTATAATGAGGATGACCTCCAGACCTGGAAAGACAGATGTCTGAGGAGGGATGAGGAAGTAAAAGAGATGGCAAACAAGTTGGCAGACCTTCAATCGGTCGTCAACTTCATGATGCAGAATAATGTTATGCAACCGCCATACCCGCTGCAGGACACACCAATGCCGGCAGCAAACGCCTAGAAGAAGGGGCGGAGAGAAGTCCCCGAAGCCCCTCAGCACACGGGGAGTGGAAGGCGCCCTCGCCGACCTTCCAGGGAAGTCGGCCGAGAAGAGCCGAGAAGAGAAGAGTCCCGAAGGACATATCGCGAGAAGGAAGCAGACCCCAAAGAACATCGGCATGTTCCGGGGCGGATATTGTGTTTCAATGTGTCCTGCGGAGAAGGATCGAAAAGGGGCCACCATGAGGCCGAGAGTAGTGCGCCGAACAGGTTGAAGTCCAATGACAGCCGGGCTGCAGGGAGAAGTAAAGAGGACTTGAGAGATTACCTCAAGAGGAAACAAAGAGAATCTGAGTCAAGTGACCTCCAGTTAAGCCGAGGACTCCATTCTAGGCGAAATTGGATAGATTAAATCGTCGAAAAAGATTCGAGATGCCGAGGCTCCAGATATATGATGGTAAATCGGACCCTAACTTCCATGTTGGATTATTTTTGAATTCAATGGCATTGTACAGTGGGAACGAGCCGTTGCTCTGCAAAGTGTTCCCTTCATTCTTCGGGGAGATTGCATCAGATTGGTTCCACAAACTACCGAAGGAGCGTGAAGAAAGGGAAGGCTGGCCGAGATGTTTGTGGTGTTCATAACAAACAAAGCAGACCATTGAGGGTGGATGCATTGATGGCCCTGAAGATCGGCAAAGATGAAAGCCTCAGGGCCTATGCAAAGCGGTACTACGAGGTGTTCAATCGAATACCTGAATGCAACCAGGAGGTGGCGGTCGTCTCTTTCAAGAACGGCCTAAAGGATGACTGTCCACTGCGGAAGTCTTTGGCAAAAACCCTGCCAAAGAGTATGGAAGAGCTCATGGCGAGAATCGAGAAGTATGCCAGAGCCGAGGAAGATCGTCGGGAATAGAGACGGCGAGAAAGAACGGTTCGCCAAGCGAGGCCGAGGTAACAATGGACAGAGCAAACAGGAGACAGAATTGAGGCCTAAGCAAGCGATGGCACGGTGTTCAATTCCGTCCAAAAATCCTTGACCAAATTCAAATCACCTACTTGGTATACGCAAGAAGAACCAGCAGAATTTATGGGGAGAAACCATGGTAGGCGTTGTGCCTACCACAATGAGCAGGGTCACCCAACTCAGGGTTGCAGAGCCCTTAAAGCACACTTAGAAGATCTGGTGAGACAAGGCCATCTAAGAGATCTTGTGGATGAAGCCAGAACCAAGGAAGAGCAGGCATGATTGCCTCAAGCGCCAGCAGCCCCTCCTCCCCCAGCACAGCAACCACAGGCAGGTGGACCTCGGGTGGTTAATGTGATCCACTCGAAGGTGAATGAAAACGACATACGGGGGGAGACACAGAGGGTGAAACATCTGCAGCACGTTAACCAGGTCGGACTAAAAAGACCTCGGCCTGAAGATTACCAAGGACCAATGATAACCTTCACAAAGGCCGACCTTGATATGGTTCAAGACCGCAATGATGCCTGGTAGTATCCCTCCAGTTGGGGAGTGCGGTGAAACGATCTTGATTGATCAAGGCGCTCGCGACATCATGTATGTCAGATGCTACAAGGAGTTAGGCCTTCACCCTGATGACATGGAGCGGTCAAACGGCCCGATAGTCGGCTTCAATGGAACGCCGACATGGCCTTTAGGCGTAACAAGCTTGGAGGTACAGGCTGGCACAAAGAAGATGAAGACAGAATTTATTGTGATTGATACGCCTTCGCCTTACAACATCATCCTGGGGAGGCCGTGGTTACATGCAATGGGGGCAGTTCCCTCAACCTTGCATCAATCGCACGATTCCCAATGTAACATGGGATTGAGGAAATCAGAGGAGATCAGTTGCAGGCGAAAAATTGCTCCATGGCAGCAATGAAGTTAACCTGCAGCATTCGAGAACCAGAGGAAGCAGAGGTTGAAGAAGAGGACATGAAGGTCCTAGATGATGTCGGCAAGGAGCCGACCGAGAAGAGTGAAGAAGCATTGAAGAAAATCTTCGTCCAAGAGGGCGATGAGGAACGCTTCTTTCTTCTCGGCACAGGATTAGCCGAAGAAGAAGAAAGGGAGTTGGAAGCCTTTCTGAGAAAAAATATTGAGGTGTTCGCCTGGACACCTTATGAAATGCCTGGCATTGACCCCGAGGTCACATGCCATAGACTCAACGTTGACAGGTCAGCCAAACCTGTAATACAACGAGCCAGAAGACCGACGCTGATGCACGTCGAAGCAGTGGAAGAGGAAGTAGCCAGACTTCTAGAAGCTAGGGCCATCCGAGAAGCCAATTATCCGACGTGGTTATCAAATACCGTGGTAGTAAAGAAGAAGAATGGCAAGTGGAGGGTCTGCGTAGACTTCACAAATTTGAACAAAGCTTGTCCCAAAGACAGTTTCCCTCTGCCAAAGATCGACTCCAGGACGGTGGACCACATCTGGACATGGGAGGATGAGCTTCTTGGATGCATATAGGGGGTATCACCAGATAGCCATGTACCCCCCAGATGAAGAGAAGACAGCGTTCATCACTCCGAAAGGTTTTTACTGTTACAGAGTCATGCCTTTTGGGTTGAAGAACGCAGGAGCAACTTACCAAAGGTTGGTGACCAAGATGTTCAAACGCTTGATTGGCCGAACTGTAGAAGTCTACATTGATGATATGGTCGTGAAGACCAAGGAACCAAAGGATCATCTTGCTGACCTAGAAGAGGTCTTTGACATACTCAAAACATATCGGCTCTAACTAAACGCATCGAAATGCGCGTTTGGAGTCGGATCCGGTAAGTTTTTGGGATACCTGGTGACTAGAAGGGGCATTGAAGCCGTGATCGGATCAAGGCCATTTTGGAATTACAGAGTCTGACATCGGCTAAACAAGTTCAAATGCTAACTGGAAGGGCCGCAGCCCTAAACAGATTCATAAGCCGAAGTTCGGACAAATGTAAACCTTTTTTCAACCTGGTGAAAAAGGCCACGGATTTTCTATGGACAGAGGAATGTGAGGCCGCGTTGGCCGACCTGAAGAAGTACCTTACCTCGGCCCCAGTCCTCTCAACACTTCAACCTGGGGAGGAACTGTTTTTATACTTGGCAGTTTCAGAGCACGCAGTAAGTGCTGTGATAATCCGAGAAGAGAAGGGAGAACAGAAGGCTGTTTACTATGTAAGTAAAACCTTGGCCGACGCAGAAACAAGGTACCTACCACTGGAGAAATTGATGCTGGCCTTGGTAATGGCCTCAAAGAAGCTAAACCATTATTTTCAAGCTCACAAGATAGTGGTTCTGACAGAACACCCACTCAAATCCATGTTGCAGCAAGGAGACTTGACTGGAAGAATTGCAAGATGGGCAGTAGTTTTGGGCCAGTATGACCTGGAGTTCAGGCCGAGAACCGCAATTAAGGGCCAAGTCTTGGCCGACTTCGTGGCTGAGTTCTCGCCAGAATACATCGAACATCGGGCTCCGTCGAGCCAAGATGAACGATGTCCAAACAAGGAAGGAGAAGCCCAGCCAAAGGCTAAAGAACCAAGGAAGGAAAAACTCAGACCCTGCAGCATTTACATCGGCGATTCCTTTCAACTTTTTGTTGATGGGAGCTCAAACCGGCAGGGGGCAGGGGCAGGAGTAGTGTTAATTTCCCCCGATGGGGAGATATTGGAGCAGTCCATTCGACTGGGGTTTAAAGCCTCGAATAATGAGGCGGAATATGAAGCACTGATTGCTGGATTGAAGCTGGCAATAGCAGCAGAGGCAGATGAGGTAATAGTTTTTTGTGACTCACAACTTATAGTGAATCAAACTACAGGAGAGTTTACTGCCCGAGATGAAAGGATGTCGGCATACGCAAAAGAAGTCATCAGGCTGGCAGACATGTTTCAAAACTGCCGACTTCTTCAGGTTAGCCGAGAAGATAACAACCACGCCGACGCGTTGGCCAATTTAGCAAGCTCAATGCAAACCGGAAAGACGAGGACAATAATGATCGATTACCTATCAGGCCCGAGCATAGAGTCACCACACACAATGCAAGAAGCATTATGCGTGGACATGGGACCAAGCTGGATGGATGCAATTGTTGCATTCCTGAAAGAGGAAAACCGCCAAGATCGAAGGAAGCACACAAGGTCGGTCAAGTCGGCAAGATTCGACTGACCAGAAGGACATCTCTGTAAGATCCTTCATCGACCTCTTTTAAGGTGTGTACACCCTCTTCAGGTCGAAGATTTTTTGTATGAAATTCATGAAGGAGTTTGTGGAAGCCACGCAGGGGGCAGATCGTTAGCGCATAGGGCCATTACCTAGGGGTATTGGTGGCCCTACATGCAAAAAGATCTGAAGCCTATGTGAAGAAGTGTGAACAATGCGAGAGGTTTGCACTGTTGATACATCGACCACCGCCGACTGAACCTGCTTCAAATTGGCCATTTGCCCAATGGGGCATGGATCTCGTTGGACAATTACCCCAAGCAACGGGGCAGCGGAAGTACCTGCTGGTAGCTACAGACTACTTCACAAAATGGATAGAAGCAGAGCCTCTTGCCAAAATCCGAGATATGGATGTGAAGAACTTCATCTGGAAAAACATCATCACCAGATTTGGGATTCCAAGAGCAATCGTTGCCGACAACGGAACACAGTTTGACAACAAACTCATCAAGAATTTTTGTGCAAAGTTCAAGATAAAGAATTATTTTTCAACACCAAGCTTTCCCCAAAGTAATGGCCAAGCCGAAGTATCAAACAAAGTCATTTTGGATGGAATAAAGAAGAGGCTACAGGCAGCAAAAGGAAAGTGGGTAGACGAATTGCCCAACGTGCTCTGGGCATATCGCACTACGCCGAGAAGATCAACAGGGGAATCCCCCTTTGCCATGGCTTATGGCACAGAAGCAGTCATCTCATTGGAGATCGGCATCGAGGATCGTAACACAGGAGTTGAGAACGGGTCTAATGATGTGCTCTTAGCCCGAGATCTGGACCTCTTTGGAAGAAAAAGAGAAAAGTCGCAATCCAAATTGCAAGATACCGACAACGACTTGCCAAAGCTTACAACAAGAAGGTCAATCAAGGGATTTTCAAGTCAACGACCTAGTCTTGAGAAAAGTAAATTCGGCAATAAGAAGGATCCCGAGAGGGCAAGCTTGGCCCAAATCGGGAAGGCCCTGAGAATCACTTCGGTGTTAGGAAATGGGACATATCGGCTCGAAGATAATGAGGGCAAAGCATTGCCTAGACCATGGAACACTTTTAATTTAAAGTTTTTCTCTCATTAGATGTTCTTTGATTTTTTGCCGATCTGATCAATAAAATCGCAGCAGAATTTTTTCAGAACTTATAAAACTATGCATGATGTTGTTTTGTGAATAATGAGAACCCAAGTGGAACTTAGGTTCACATTGAGGCGAAGAAGACATTAGTGCTGCTTAGCCGAAGTTAAGCCGAGATAAATTCCTTATCTTTACTTGTTGAAATTTGTAGCAATTTACAAGTTAAAGTTAAGCCGAGATAAATTCCTTATCTTTACTTGTTGAAATTTGTAGCAATTTACAAGTTAAAGTTAAGCCGAGATAAATTCCTTATCTTTACTTGTTGAAATTTGTAACAATTTACAAGTTAAAGTTAAGCTGAGATAAATTCATTATCTTTACTTGTTGAAATTTGTAGCAATTTACAAGTTAAAGTTAAGTTGAGATAAATTCCTTATCTTTACTTGTTGAAATTTGTAGCAATTTACAAGTTAAAGTTAAGCTGAGATAAATTCCTTTTCTTTACTTGTTGAAATTTGTAACAATTTACAAGTTAAAGTTAAGCCGAGATAAATTCCTTATCTTTACTTGTTGAAATTTGTAGCAATTTACAAGTTAAAGTTAAGCCGATATGATTGTTTATCTTCACTTGTTGAAATTTGTAGCAATTTACAAGATGAAGATTAATTGAGTTTATATGCTTTATACTTGTTGAAGTTTATGGCAAGTTTACAGGTGAAGTCCTAGCCAAGGTAAATCTTGAGTAAACATGCGAGGTATGTAACCCCGAGGAGATTGTGCAAGGGAAGAATTGTATGAATCATGCGAAATATTCTAAGTATAGAATCAAATAGAAGCAATGAAGAAAGATTAAAGACTCTGACATTCAGAGAAAGCAGGTTGTGTATAAAAGAGGCACAATGGCCTAAAGGTATAAATTGTTCAAAAGCAACAAAGAAAGGCACATCGGCCATAAAGAAGAAGCTTACATTGTTCAGGGAACATTAACAAGAGTAAACAAAAAGAACAAAACACAAAAAGCATCAAGGCTGTCCTTCTTCAACTTGAACAGATGATTGGGATGGAACTTCGGAGGGCTCTGGAAGAACCACCTCGGCATCCTTTTGCTCCACAACCTCTGCATCTTTCTCTGAGGCGACCTCGGTGTTTTTTACGACCTCGGCCTCCTTATCAGCCGCGATCTCGGCGTCTATTTCAGCCAAGGTCTTCTCCACGCTTTGCTCAGCCACTAGAAGGTCGGATGAAAGGTGGGTGGGGCCAGCTTCCTTGGGCACCTTCTCAACCTCCTCATCCTCCTCTTGGGTTAAATCCATTACTTGATCGCCCTGAGGAGGTGACTTGGTTTCAATGGCTTCCTTGGATTTCCTGACCAATGGTTCATCTTCATCTTCACTTTCATCTTCAACCTCGGCTTCAGAATCAGCTTCTTCTTCAACTTGGCTTGGAGGTGAAGGAAGAGCAAAGGGAAGACGAATGGCTTTGGTTTTGCGCCAGGGCGAGTCGGCAGGAAGATCAAGCTGTTTGGCCAAAGCATTCCAACCTAGGGAAAATCCCCTATTGCATGCTTGCTTGACTTGAAGCTTATATTCTTCTGCCACATCGGCCATGCCTTGGGCGTATGCCTTGTCATCGGCCGCTTTTATTTCGGCATCCTTTGTAGCCAGCGCTTGTTGGAGCTCTTTCTCGGCCTGGGCCGCTTTTTCTTCGGCCTCCTTCTTCTGTGCTTCGGCGACGTTTTTAATGGCTTCAGCAGCCTCGGCCCTTTCATCGGCCTCTTGCTGAGCCTGAGTTGCAGCCTCAGCTTGGTCCTCTAGAGTCTTCATTTTATTTTTAAGACTTTTGTTACATTTACGGAGAGCGAAGAACTCCTTCTCCATCTCGGACAACCTCTCCTTTGCTTCAAATGCTTGCATAGAGAAGGTGTGGGCGTGTTGGATAGCCTGAAAGTTCACAAGATAGAGGTTATCACGAAATATTGCAAAACTTTATAAGTTTAAAGAAAGCAGCAGAAAGAAAAGTTGCCAAATTGAAAAACTTACTTGCACAGAGCTGCGCAAAGATGAGGGCATAGTTCTCGTGATTCGCTCATCTTGGCGTTACGCTCAAGATCACCCTCAAGGAGCACTGCGAAGGCCGAAAGTGCCACGCCGATGTTTACGCCGGCTTTTCATGACGTGAGCCTGTTGTTGCGTAATTTTTGGCTCCCAAGGAATTTTGGGAACCACGACCCCGGTCGTCAGAGATGACGACCTCGGCCTTTTCAATGCAGATCTTTTGGCGGATGTAGTAGTGGTCTTGAGTTGAAGTAAGTTGGGAGATGGGCAAAGCATCTTGGCCTCGGCCTCATGATAACGGCCTTTTGACTCTTTTTGGTTTTGGTGGGGGTACCGTTTGGGATGGTGCATCATCCACGTCGGCTGGTAGGTCGGCAAGGAGATCTAGAACAACGGGCTTCGGGCGGACCATCTCGGTTGTTTTGACAAGACGTCGACAACGCTTTCTTTCTTGAACTGGAACCAAGAATGGTGCCGAGGTGGATGGAAGATCGGCTGGGTCAGAAGTGGAACCTTGATCTGTGCGGGATGTAGATGCGGATTGATTTGTAGCTGTAGACAGGCTCATTTTCTTCGCTCTTGGGATGTCGAGCAGAGTTGACTTATACGTTGGGATGAAGTTTAACAGAAGTGGGGCTTTGCGTTTGTGGATTGGGAGGTCCAAGAGCTTCTTCAGGCCTTTCCCAAGAAAATAAGATCGGCGAAAGTCTTTGGGAGGCTTGCGAACGTCTGCAAAAGGAAACACAACATCATAAACAAATTTGTTGGAAAAATTGTGGAGAGCAACAGTTAAGCAGTTAACACAAGGATCTTACCCTTGCCCTCCTTGACCGTACGAGGAAGAGGGAAGAGATGAACTTCTTCATCTGGGCCGAATTCCCGCCTCAGCCTGAAGCAATGAGATAATCATCTCCAAATTTCTTTGTTGGAGTCTGGAAGGTCGGCTACAATCTTAAACTCAATGGACCTCGGCTTAAGGTAATAGACATAACCTTTTTCCTTAAGGTTCAGGGCACACATGGTGTAGCAGTATTGGATGTTGGCAAGAGTGATCCTAACACTCTCCTGCCGAGCTAAGGCTATTATACCATTAAGCGTTCTACAGGCATTAATGGTGAGTTGCATAGGGTTGAGGGTGTAGTAGTGGAGGACTTCGTGGAAGAGGGGATCTAAGGGGAACCGAAGTCCACATTGGACAAAGGCTACAACAGGAAAAGGCATGTTATCGTTCTCAGGCATAATGGAGTCGTTCTCTGACTAGCCTCAGGTGAACATCGGCAGGGATGGAGAATTCTTGCCTAAAATACTCTAGTTTGGTTGGGGAGTTAACCCTATCTCTCCACACACCCATGGTTTTGATGTACGAGTATTTAGCTACAGGAACAAGATATTCTTAAAGGGCTCTAGGGACCTCGGCTTGAGCCTAAGGTATGTATTGGTAAATTCGTTTCAGTTTTTCCTAAAAAATGAAGGTCCTACAGA
Source organism: Camellia lanceoleosa (assembly GCA_025200525.1). Classification (NCBI taxonomy): domain Eukaryota; kingdom Viridiplantae; phylum Streptophyta; class Magnoliopsida; order Ericales; family Theaceae; genus Camellia; species Camellia lanceoleosa. The sequence goes on along the minus strand of CM045768.1, from coordinate 28,876,189 downwards.
CAAATCCCAAGCCTAAGGTCTACAAAGAACGAGTAAAGAAGGCAGAAATCTGGAAAACAAAAAAGCAAGAGCGAAGTTTCAGATTCAAGAACACAAAGTGTGGAAGACCAAGAACAAGAGGTGCAACAGTGCAAGTGTGCATAACATGTGCAAGAATCAGGAAATAAAGACGTGTTCAGATAAATGATTCACAAATCAAATACTAGAGCAGAACAGCAGTGGCAAGAAATTCCAGAAATAATCAAGAACTGAGAAAAGGGGGAAACTGGCTTACCAGAAAAGGTGGAGGCCGGAATGAGCTACGCCGAGGTCAGATGGCGGACGCTACAGTGGCGAAAGCTTCGCAGGAATGTCAGATGCAAGACAGTAGCAGAATCGAGAGCTTCGAACAATGGCGGATTCGAAGGAAAGAAAGCTTTAGAGAGAGAAAATATGGAGTATTCAAGTGCGGAAGTGAAAAGAAAGGGAGAGGCAAATGTTTTTTGTCCAAAATGTGAAACGGCGGCAAAACAAAGATAATTATTGTGCCTAGGTACAGCGTCGCAGTATGAAGAGAAAAAGACGGCAACAAGCGCCGCCAAAGACGACCAATAAGGAAAAAACGCGTCAGTGAAACGGTTGAAAAATGGTGTATGACAGCTCATACGCGAAGTAAGATTGATCTGAATTCTTGTTCTTAGAAGAAGACATATCGGGCTGAAATAAATAGTCTCGGCTAGAAAGTTCTTAAGCCAATGTACGAGAAAAAATTCCAATATAGGTTCCATCACCTCAGAATGCCGAGGTAATAGAACCTAGGGGGCAGTTGTGGGGATGTATTTTCTAAGTACCAACACGTGGCCGAGGTGACACCGAAGTGTCAGCCGAGGTGCCACGTGACTTGACAGTTACGCCGAGGTGATCTCGGGGTTGCCGAGGTTATCTTCGAAGATAACGGAGTCCGAGATAAGTGAATAAGGGACAGGAGTCCTAGGAATAAGAAAGACTACAAGATGGATAAAGGTAGAACTCTTAGGGAGTCTATCCTTATCTCTTGAAGAGTCCAAAGCAGATCCAGAGTTGGAGTCCATAGAAGTAAGACTTCTAGTGGGACTAGGATAGAGAGACGCTATAAAAGAAGGGCACCCCCGGCGGGTCTAAGGTACGCAATTTATAGTCTTGAGCAGTAATTTTAGCACTTGTTATCTTTGAGAGATACTGACTTGATCGTCGGAGTGCCCCCGGGTGGTAGAACCACCGCCGGAGACTTTTCTTTCTGTGCAGATTACAGGGAGCCGTCTATTCTGCATGTGTTCTACAGCTGAATCACTAAGGAGGGCAGTGTGATCGGAAATTCACTCACACAGTTTATATATTTTGCATATATATATGTACTGTTAAGAAATTTGAGGAGTCAAATTCATGTATAAAGAATGGGTATTATTCTTAGTTAAAAAAAATTCTGCGCATAATCACGAACTTTAAAAATCAAGAAACCATATCAAACGGATGAATTTTGAACTGAAATTTTTATAGTAGATCAATTACATATTAAATTACATATCTAAATTTTTTCATAATTTTTGGGAGTCAAAATCCATATAAATTGAGGTATTCAAATCTGTCCAGGAAACCAGTCCGAAACAGTAAATTCGGGAATGTTGTTCTCTTTAGGTATAAATCCAAAAATTATCAAATTAGTGTCATTAGAACCGGTTACGAGTCTAGTTTTGTACGTTTTTGGCCTTGCATTGATTTCTTGTGTATATTAAGAGAACCGTCAATTTCTTTAAAGTGCTACAGAAAATAACCTGTTTGGATATAATAAATTGTAGATAATTATTTTGATAAGCAAATCAAGTGAAACCAATTGGGTTTGAAACTTAGGATATATTAGATCATATCTGGAGGTTATTGGAATTTTTTGAATAGCGTGGAGTGGGTTTTGTAATTTTCAAAGTTAGCGAATAGGTTAAGAAGGCTTGTTTGAAATTCTGTTTTATCTTAAAGTCATAATTAATTAAGTTTTAACCGGAACCCATGTCTTGGGTGATTTTAAACCTTGAAGAACATGAACTTAGGTAATATTTAAGAGTGACGGTGAGTTGGGTTGAGCCGGGTTAGTGCGCTTTAGTTGAGGTTACTTAGTTCTTATTTTTTTAGTATTTTTAAATTAGTTGTGACGTGTAGTTTTTATACTTGGTTCAGGACACTAGTTGGACTTTTACACTCTATTCGATTCAAGGATTATGTTATTTCATTTCAGGTGAGTAGTTTCATGTTACGTATTTTTATAAATATTCCCCTACCCTGAACTGTTGGAAAATTAAATTGTTATTTCATGACTAAACTGTTTTGATAAATTATTATATTATCAATGGAATCAAATTATTTCTGAAACATGTGTGAATTTGGCATACTGTAAACTATTTGTTTTGGTCTCATGTTTATAATGATGAACTACCATGTTTTGCGAAACTGGTGTGTATTGATTATTGGGACCATATGTGTATTTAGTCCAGGGAACTTATTCCACTGTGTGTGGTGACTCTGGCCACTAGGGAACAGATCCGAGTTGGGCCGTGATGACTCTAGTGCTCAACGATTATAAGGAAAAGACCTTTAAAAACAACTAGGTGACCTTCAATCGGATCGTCTTTGAGAAAAGGCCCAGGTGCCACCCTGAGGATGACTCTTAGTTCGGTATTGGATCCAACGGGACTTATAGCCTTGAGAATTGTGTGGCATATTATTTATTTTTATTGGTACCTAGAAAATTATTAGTGTTCATGTTATAATCTGTTTTAAGTGGAAAATGTTGTTTATCATGTTCTTGCGAGACATGAGTATTTTAAGTGTTGAAGTGTGGAACATTCTTTTGAAACAGATTGTATTTACCAGACTGTATGCCAATCTAGTTTCTGTGATATATATATCTTATTTTGGAATTTATCCCTGTTTTCAAAACTGTATTTACTATCCATGTTGCTACTCACTGAGCTATCAGCTGACTTAGTTGTTTACCATTTCCAGGTGTTAGAAGGACTTAGAGTGGACTCATGGCGTAGTAGGGACTCTATTTCATGGACCTCTAGGGCATGTATTTAATTTGTTTTAGGTTGCTAGTCGAGTTTGTGCATATTTATATTTATTTATTTTTTATTGAAATTCATTTAGGATTATTTTTTATATGTGGGTTGTTTATATCCCATAAGTTTGGATGGGTTTGATTACGGTTGATTTTGCCGTTTACAATTGTGGCATGTCTGAATTGAGTTTTGGTTATTTATTATTGGACTAGTGTTTAGTTGTTCAATGTGATTATGGATTCGTGTTTAGGCTTACGTGTGTCTTGGGCTAAGTCCCTGTGGGCCACGGCCGGTCATGCCCGGATTTGGGGTGTGACATCTTCACTCAGTTCTTCATCTGTGCTTCCTGCTTAGTCTTCTCTTTCTTCTGTTCCATCTACTGCTCCCTATGAGCCTTCTTCTTTTTCTGAGCCTTCTTCTTCTCCTGCTCCTACTTCTTTTGCTCAGCCTATTCATATTTCTTCTACTACCATTGACTTACCTCCTCATTCTCTTCCTTCTTCTGTCTCTAACACACATCCCATGATCACTAGATCCAAACATAAAATTCCTTAGTGTCTTTCTGCTAATGTCTCTCTTCTTAACACTGAACCTACCTCTGTTCAAGCTGCTCTTTAATCTCCTGTGTGGCTTCAAGCCATGAAAGAAGAATATCAGGCTCTTCAACAACAAGGTACTTGGGACCTTGTTAACCTTCCTCCTCATAAGATTGCCATTGGGTGCAAATGGGTTTTTCACATTAAAAGATTCAAATGGTAAAATTGCTCGTTATAAAGCTAGATTGGTGGCAAAGGGGTTTTTGCAACAAGAAGGCATTGATTTTCATGAGACTTTTAGTCCAGTGGCTAAACAACCCACAATTAGAATCTTCTTAAGTATTGCTCTTCAGTTTCAATGGCCTATTAAGCAGCTTGATATTTCAAATGCATTTCTTCATGGCATTCTTCAGGAAGAAGTCTATATGTTGCAGCCTCCAGGATTTGTGCAATCTTCTACTCAAGCAAGCCCCTAAGGCTTGGTACTCTACTTTTTCTACCTTCTTGCTCTTTGTAACGACCCCATCGCGTAAAATGATTAGCACCTAATTAGTTAAGGAGATTTGAAATTTAATTGCAAATTATTCCAATTCAATCTATGCTTTACAAAAATTATGGAGATTGATTCATTTATGGTTCTATTAAGTATTTATTTTGTAATTAGAAATTGAAAGCCTAAATGGCTCAAGAAAGTATAAATAGTGAATTAAATTATTGTAAATTTCGAGTATCGGACCATATGGAAAGTTTAATTAAATATTTGATTCAGATTTATAAAACTAATATTTGATTAATTGGGTCCGAATTGAACTTAATTAAGTTATACGAATTAGGAATTAAGATTATTATGAATTAAATTTATTTATAGAGTGCCCAATTTGAATATGTAGTTTAATTGACGGAAATTTGGAATCTGATCAGAAATTGAAGGCCTAAATGATTTAGGAAATCAAAATTCATGATGAAAATAAGTTTAATTTAATACTTGGAGCCTTTTTGGAGTTTGATTAAAAATTTGATTCAGATTGATAAATTTAAATATAATTAATTGGGCTCTAAAAGAAATCAAATTAGACTAATTAAATTAAGTGAGATTTGTACTTAGTCATGATTAATTGGGTTAGGATTTTACATAACTAATTGAAATTAAGAAATGGTTAATTAAGCTAATTATAACCAAAGTTCAATCTCAGTTAAGTATTTTATGCAAGATTAATTAGTTAAAGAAATAATCAATACACCACCACACGGTTTATATAAAAAGGCCAAGTGTCCCAAATAGAATAAAATAATAAAAGGAAGATGAATGAATGAACTCAACAAGGCCTTCACTTTGCTGGAAGAGAGAATTAGGCCGAGAGAGAGAGAGAGAGAGGAAGCTTTGTGTTGATGGGTTGGAAGGAAACTCAGGAAATTGAAGACCAAGGAGGAAACTCAAAGCTTGATCAAGAAATTCAACAAATTAAGACTCCAACTAAAGTATTGAAACTTAAATTTTGTCGATAAATCATCTAGCAACTAATATAAAAAAGGATTTGGGTTTAATTTCATATCATTTGGAAGAAATTAGCAAGAAAATGAAGAAAATTAAGCTAGGCTCATGTTTATGGAAATTAATTATTTTGAGTTTAATTTTTGTAATCTTGCATAAGATTAGGTTCCATTGTTACATGCATGAGGAAATTCTATGAGTATTTGAATCTATATTTACATGCATCATGGATTTTGAAGAAATTGAGCCATTTAAGTTCACATTTTGTAGAAAAAAGGAAAATGTTTTATGAACATCAAGTTAATGGAAATTTAGAATTAATCCTAATGTTAGATAAAGTTTTAATTTTATAATTAGATTTTTAATCCATGCATGTAATGTAATTTAAGATTTTATTTAAATTAAACATATTTTGGAACATCTATAATTATGAATTAAGTTGAGGTTACAAATTAAGTTAAGTTTAAGATTATGGAAATTAGTTGAAAAATTTATAAGAATAAAAAATTGGTAATTTTGATGTCAATTTCATACATGTGAATGATTTTATAAGGAGTTTATGACTTTAATTTCATGTTTTGAAAGAAAATAGAAAGAATTTGAAGTTAATTTTATGTAACTAAAAAGAAAATGAGAAATTGGAGCCATGCTCAATTTATGGAGATTAATTTAGAGATTAATCACTTTGGGTTTGGAATTTGGCTTGATGTGGAGAAAATGAGTTAAAACTAAATTTGGATAATTGGAGCATGATTTTGAATAAATGATTTCTAATTTAAAGTGTTTACTAAATTATATATTGGTTCTCCATATTTGTGTACCAAAAATATATGTTTTGAGGTTTTGAATATCAAATCTGAACTTCAATTACAATTTTAGAAAATTCCAGAATTTACACTGTCCGCTCGAGCGAGGAAAGTCTCGCTTGAGCATGAAAATTGAGCTCCCAGAAGTTTTTCAAATTTTACAATCCGCTCGAGCGACCAAAGTGGCGCTCGAGCGAAGACCGTATTTTCAGCATATTTTGGAAAAATTGCATTTAGTTTGCATTTTTATTCTCATCTCTTTCCAAAGCATTCTAGACATGATTTATGACTCAATAAAGATTAATAAGTTAACAATTAACATTAATTAGTTGATTAAAAGAATAAATCATTAACTTAGTAGTACTTGATTAAGAAGCCGAGTGAGAATTGGTTTATTTAGAAAAGAATGATTTAGTAATGAAAGGATATGTGAAATAAGAATTCGATTCATTTAATTAAAGGAAGAATAAACGTAGTAGAATCTCGGACTACTTAGAAAGAAAAAGACAAGAAAAGTCAAGCTTGATCAAGGAATTGATATTGTATTTCGATATATGTTACGTGTTTGTGTAGGTCACCTGCTATTGTCTGCCTGATTTGTGATTTGTCTGATCTGCTTCTGCAACTATCTGTGAGTGATAACTCTGTAAAGTTATGTTTAACTGTAATTATTTTCTGATGATATGAGATGATAAGTTTCTGAAATGCTATGTTTTGTATGAATGAATGATTGTCCAATTTTCTTTGAAACGTAATTATCCTTAGCAGAGGCCCTCGCCCAGGGGACATATTACTGTGGCTTATGGTCATAAGGCCCTAACCCAGGGTTAATACCATGGCCCAGGCCCTCGCCCGGGGGAAACAATACCGTGGCCCAAGCCCTCGCCCGGGGGAGATAATACCGTGGCACATGCCCTCGCCTGGGGGAAACAATACTGTGGCCAATATATGAGATATGTTACCCGGTACCGGAGGTTCCATTATGGAACTTGATATGCTTAACCAACATAATATGTTACGCTAAAGGAAGTACCACACATGATTTGAATATGCATATAAATATGAACATGAACATGAACATGACAATATTTCTAATTTGATAAGAGATTTGAAAGCTGATTTCTGAGTTTCTAATACGAATACGAACATGAACATGACTACGTTTCTGATTTGATAAGAGATTTGAAATCTGATTCCTGAATTCGATATGGACATTATTCATTAAAACCCTTTACTCTATTATTATTCATTGGGCTCTAGCTCACTGTATTATTTATGTATGTAGGTGAACAGGCGCGTAACCAGGCTTAGAGGCATCTGCCTGGAATATGTTTTTGTCAGCCAACCTATGTGCCTCCCGTGAAGGTTCTGGATATGTCAAGTGACTATGGCTGTGTGATTTAAAGTTTTGTTTTCTTGATTGGTTAGACAAGTCTTGTGTATTTTGTAAATAAGGCTAAGTTCCTATTTATCTAATCTGTGTATATATAATGACGTAAGGATGATGTGTATATATATATATAAAGTTTAAAATTTTTATGTCTCATATAAGCCTGCACAGCTCAATGGAAGTTGTTTAATTGCTATTTGCTTCTGCAGCTCCTAATTATATGTTATTCTGTTAAGAGGCTTTTGGTAATCCAAGGATTACTAGTCGGTTACGACGCTAAACCTATAGGGGCGGGTTTGGGTTGTGACACTCTTTTTATCAGAAAAACTTCTATTAGTCTCACCATTCTCTTGGTATATGTTAATGACATCTTACTAACTGGTAATGATTCTGCAATAGTAAAGTTGCAGCTAGCGCAGCAGCATCAACTGCTCTACCGAAACCCAACCCCAAAGCTACTGAAAATGAGCCTCTAAGGCAAGGCCAAGTGTTCGCACTTGTACCAGGAGATGTATAGAATACTGAGACCGTTGTGTCAGGTACTCTCAATTTGTGCTCAAAATGCTTATGTTCTTATTGATTTGGGGTCTACACATTCATATGCCGCGCATGCTTTTTCGCGAAAACTAAATAGACCGTTGGAACCCATGAATTATTTGTTAGGTGTATCTTCACCCGTTGGGGGATCCATGGCATGTGCTTATATGTACCCTACATGCGAAATTGTTGTTGGGGATGTGCACTTGTATATTGATTTACTGCCTTTGAATATCGATCATTTCGATGTAATATTGGGAATGGACTGGTTAACAAAATATCATGCTACCATAGACTGTGTAACAAAACAAGTTGTTTTCCGTACACTTGGATTGCCTGAATTTGTGTTTAATGGAGTTGGAGTAGTGCCTCCCCCATATCTAATTTCGTCTATGAAATCTTTTAAACTGATTAAGAAAGGATGTGAAGGGTATCTATGTTGTATATTGACTGTACCTACTGATGCTAAAACTAATGTGGATAGTATTCCTATAGTCAGAAAATTCCCAGATGTTTTTCCAGATGATTTGCCAGGGGATTTGATTGACAGGGACATTGAGTTCACCATTGATGTGATTCCGGGTACACAGCTAGTTTCCAAAGCTCCGTACAGAATGGCACCTATCGAACTGAAAGAATTGAAAATTCAGCTGCAAGAACTGTTGGATAAGAAGTTCATCAGGCCCAGCACTTCACCGTGGGGCGCTCCAATTTTGTTTGTAAAAAAGAAAGACGGCTCACTAAGACTTTGCATTGACTACCGTGAACTGAACAAGGTAACAATGAAAAACAAATATCCATTGCCTCGTTACAGGGTGCCCAGGTTTTCTCTAAAATTGACCTTAGATCCGGATACCACCAGTTGAAAGTCAAACCAGAGGACATTGAAAAGACTACCTTTCGAACGAGGTATAGACATTATGAATTTCTTGTTATGCCTTTCGGAGTTACTAATGCACCTGCTATATTTATAGACCTTATGAACAAGGTAACAGAATTTTCAAACCATTCCTCGATGAATTTGTAGTTGTTTTCATAGATGACATTTTGATTTACTCCAAAAGCACAGAAGAACATGAACATCATTTGAGAATTGCCTTACAGACCCTAAGAGAACAGAAACTGTATGCAAAACTGACAAAGTGTGAATTTTAGCTTGACAATGTAATGTTTTTGGGACATGTGATCAGTAAGGATGGCATTTCAGTTGACCCGCAGAAAATTGAAGCAGTAATGAATTGGCCTAGACCAACGAATGTTACTGAAGTCTGAAGTTTCTTAGGTTTAGTCAAATACTATAGAAGATTTGTGAATGACTTCTCCAAAATTGCCCTACCGTTGACTCAGTTAACTCAAAAAGGGATATCATTTGACTGGACTGGCTAGAGAGAATCAGCGTTTCAAGAATTGAAAACTCGACTTGTGACTGCACCGATTCTCACCTTACCCTCAGGTACGGATGGACTTACCATATTTAGTGATGCTTCTTATAAGGGTTTGGGATGTGTTTTGATACAGAATGGTAAAGTTATTGCATATGCTTCCCAACAACTGAGACTGCATAAAAAGAACTACCCGACCCATGACTTAGAACTTGCCGTAGTGGTATTTGCATTGAAAATCTAACGTCACTACCTATGTGGGGCAACGTGCGAAGTGTACACAGACCACAAGAGTTTAAAGTACTTCTTCACACAGAAAGAATTGAACATGAGACAGCGAAGATGGTTAGAACTGATAAAAGATTATGACTTGCAAATTTTGTACCATCCCGGAAAAGCTAACACCGTTATCGATGCACTAAGTCGGAAATCAGTTGGAAATTTAGCCTGTCTACTCACCGGGCAGAAAGAATTGCTATGTGACCTTGAAAAATTTGAGGTTGAAATTGTTTTGCGTAAACAAGGTGGAACCTTAGCCGCTATTTCTACTCAACCGGCACTGATTGAGGAAATTAAGGAGAAACAGCAACAGGACGACTTCTTGAAAAAGGTCATTGATGAATGAGAGTCCAAACTGAGGCCGAACTTTAAATTTGAGAGCAATGTGTTGAAATTCCAGGGAAGGTTGTGTGTACCGAATGATTCTGAATTGAAAAGACGAATTTTGCAGGAGGGCCATAATTCGAAACTGTCTATCCATCCAGGAAATACGAAAATGTACCAAGACTTGAAACTGAATTTCTGGTGGCCGGGAATGAAGAAAGAGATTGCTGACTTTGTATCGAAATGTCTTCATTGCTAACAAGTTAAAGCTGAATATCAACGACCCGCAGACTTACTGTAACCCTTACCAATACCAGAGTGGAAATGAGAATATATCACTATGAATTTCATTGTTGGTTTACCTCGCTCCAGTAAAGATATGGACTCAATTTGGGTTATTGTTGATAGACTGACTAAATCTGCTCACTTCTTACCTGTCAAAACAATTTACAATGCGGACAAATTGGCTATAATCTATATTGACGAGATTGTTAAATTGCATGGAGTGCCTGTATCTATTGTTTCTGATAGGGACTTGAAGTTTACATTGAGATTTTGGCAAAGTCTGCAAACTGCATTGGGTACTGAACTGAGACTGAGTAGTGCATACCATCTCAGACAGATGGCCAGTCAAAAAGAACAATCCAGAGTCTAGAAGATTTACTGCGGATGTGTATTCTTGATTTCCAAGGAAATTGGGAAAGCCAATTTACCTTTAGCTGAGTTTGCCTACAACAACAGTTTTCACTCGAGCATTGATATGGCGCCTTTCGAGGCTTTGTATGGTAGGAAATGTCGATTTTCTATCTGCTGGGCAGAAGTAGGAGATGGGCCTTTTCTTGGGCCCAAGATTGTACAGGAAACCATAGAAAAGGTGAAACTAATTCAGCAAAGATTGAAAACCACACAAAGCCAACAGAAAAGTTATGTGGATGTCCGAAGGCGAGACAGGAAATATGAAGTAGGTGATCATGTTTTTGTTAAAGTGATGCCAATGAAAGGGCAGACTCGTTTTGGAGTCAAGGGTAAGCTAGCGCCGAGATATGTCGGACCGTATGAGATCATTGAGAAGATTAATCCGGTGGCGTATCAAGTAACGCTTTCTCCTGAAATGGAGCATATGCATAATGTCTTCCATATTTCAATGTTGAGGGATTACCTTCAGGATCTCTTCCAAATGATTGAACCTACCTGTGTAGTGCTAAGTGATGACTACACTTATGAAGAACGGCCTATTCAGGTTGTAAATCGACGAATCAAGAAGCTGAGGAATAAAGAAATTCCGTTAATGAAAGTAGATCGACAAAACCACGGTGGCACTTATGCCACTTGGGAAAGAGAAAATGATATATTGAAGAGATATCCTGAACTGTTCCCTCTGAATCCGATATTCTTCCAGAATAAAGGTAATTCGAGTTTGGAGGACCAAACTCTTTGTAAGGAGGGGAGACTGTGACAACCCTCACCTCTGATTAGTGCTAATCTATGATTGAGCATGATAAGTAATTAATCGGACTGAAATTCTGAACTGATTGTATAAGTGTGTTGTATTAATTGCATTTCTATTTGTTTGTCATTAAATGATCTGTTCATGTTTTAATTTTGAACTGCAAATTGAAGGCCTTATCGGCGGCCGAATCAGAAATTGATTGGTATTTCGTGTTACTTAGAATTTATGTGATTTTATGGTAGATTTAATTGAAATGTGATTTGGTATGATTAAATTAGATTAAATAAAGTTAAAATACATCAACTTGAGTTATTTGCGTTTATGCCATTAAATGGGTGATTCTAAGCGAACTCCTCTTTACTTCATACACATTTGACATAACATTTCTTCAGCCACTTCCTAGACCAAACGTGAGAGAGAGCTAGAGAGTTAGAAGAAAAGTTGAGTTTACCTAGAATTGGCTTGGAAAATTAGAAAACTTGAAGAGAGATTGCATATTTGAGCTTGTGTACCTTGAATTCAAGACCTAAGGTAGAGATTTCATCCTCTCATTTGTGAATTTGAGTTGTATCTTGCATGGTTCATGGTAATTTAGAGTTTAAAGTCAAGAATTGGTTTAAAGAGTTGATTTGAGTAGCTAAATCATGCATGCATGTACACATTGTTGATTTTGAGGTTGATTTCATGGAAATCCTCACATGCATGTCTATATTCTAGCTATGGTCCATGAATTCATCATGTTTTTGAGTGAATTGACTCATTTGACCAAGTATTTGAAGCTTTGGTTTCAATTGAGCACTTGCATGTTACATATACATTATGTTCATGAAGTTTTGTTTGGATTTATGTTTAATTGAACTACCTTTGGGCTTTGATTTTGCAAATTGATCTTTGAAACATGTCATATTATGAGTTTTAAAGTGTTTTCCAGAAAATTGGCCCAAAAGAATCGAATTTGATGCTTTTAATGTCGTTGGAGGTTCAATCTGGAAATTCCAAATTTTGGACCCATGCTCGAGCGTAATACCTCATGCTCGAGCGTACACTCTGAGTACATGCATCCCGCTCGAGCGGGAAAAGTAACGCTCGAGCGTGAAATGCGTGTATCCAGCACTTTTTATGTGTTTACAGTCCGCTCGAGCGAGGGAATGCACGCTCAAGCAAGGACTTGTGTCTCACGCTCGAGCGGAGGTCGAGCGCCCATCGAGCGTGAATCGCATGCATCTAGTACTTTTGCTTGAGTTTACAGTCCGCTCAAGCGAAGGAAGTCACGCTCGAACGGAGATCCTTTGTCTGTATGTCCGCTCGAGCATAAGAAACCACGCTCGAGCGAGACCCCTGTTTTCTGAAAAATTTGAAAAATACTTAAAAGTACATCTTTGCATCCTCATTTCATCCTAGGCATTCCTAGGCCTAGTTTAAGGCATCTTAATGAGGCTATTGATGTCGAACCACACTGAGTAAAGATAGGGACTAAGTTGTTGATTCCCAAGTGTGTAACTTAGTGTGTGTTCGTTCTGTAACTGTGTAGGGTTGGCATCCAAAGACGCTCATTAGCTGCTTATAGCCCAGTGCTCTGTAAGTAACAATGTTGTAAAGATATGTTCAATTATGAATATTTTCTGAATGGTCAACTATTCTGTTTACTGAAACGTCATTGTTTAATGAATGAATGTTTGTCCTATTTGTAAACTGTATTCATGGTATCCATAGCAATTTCATTCTTTATCAGTTATTCTTTATCATCACAGAGATCTCTGTCGGTTCCCATGTTTAGAACCACTACTGTTTACTGTTATGATGGCCATCAACTGACTGTTCAGTCTGTTAAGACCTATTGTACTGTTTTGCTATGGGATGTACCACATATGACTGCTATGGTTTCTAAATGACTGATATGACTGCTTAATGACTGAAATGACATTCATTCTTAACCTCTTTATATAATTGTTATTCACTGGGCTTTAGCTCACTGTTTGTATTTATATGTAGGTGTCTAGGCACCGGATCGGAGTTAAGAGCGTTGGGTTAGCTCCCTTTTTGTCAAGCCAACCATCGCACCTCACTTCGAGATTCCATGTCAGTCCAAGCCAGGGCTTTTTGGGTGTCTCAGTTCATCATTTTGCTTCTATTCTGTAATACTGTATAAGGCTTGTACTGTACTGTTATGGTAGGGATTTGGTCCTTAACCTGAATGTCTGTATATGATGTATGTATATACCGTTTTGGTTTTGAATGTGAATATGTTTAGAAAAGTCTTTTTGCATTCAGACTGTCACAGCTCATTGGACATATTTTATTTATCGTTTTGGATTCCGCCAGCCCCTTTACTCTGTATTATTGTCTTTACTGTTAAGCGGGCCTTTGGTAATCATGGATTACTGGCCGGTTACGGTGCTAAACCCATAGGGGCGGGTTTGGGTCATGACACCAAGTATGCAACTGCCTTATTGCACAAAGCAGGTTTGCAAGACTGCAAACCATGCTCTTCTCCTATGGTTGTTAAATCAGTATGTTCTGCAACTGATTCTCTGCCATTTGCTCAGCCCTCTATGTATAGAAGTTTAATAGGTGGTCTGTAATATTTGACTATCACCAGACCTGATCTCTCCTATGCTGTTAATCAGGCTTGTCAGTTTATGCATCTTCCCACTAATGCTCATTTTCAAGCAGTTAAGAGGCTTCTTCGATATGTGAAAGGGACTTTGTCTCATGGTCTCTCTTTCACACCTAGTCCTTTTGATCTTTCTGCTTTTTCAGACTTTAATTGGGCCAATGATAGTTTTGATAAAAAAATGCACCTCTGGTTATTGTGTATATCTTAGCTCAAACTTGATTTCCTGGTCAGCTAAAAAGTAAGCAACTGTCTCTCGGTCATCTACTGAAGCTGAGTATTGAGCCTTAGCTCATGCCACAGCTAAGCTCACTTAGATTCAGCAATTGCTCAAGGATTTCTGTGTTTCCTCTTCAGCTATTCTTGTTATCTGGTGTGATAGTTTATCTGCTATGGCTTTAGCATCCAACCCTATTTTTCATTCTCGGTCAAAACATATCGAAATCAATTGCCATTTTATTCGAGAAAAAGTGGTTGCCCAACAAATTGAACTTAAATATATTCCTACCATTGATCAGGTGGCTGATATTTTCACTAAACCTCTTTCTCCTTCCAAATTTCATTATCTTCGTGACAAACTGTTAGTGCTTCCTTGTCACGACCCAAACCCGCCCCTGTAGGTTTAGCACCGTAACTGGCCAGTAATCCGTGGATTACCCAAGGCCTCTGAACAGATTAGCAAATAATAAGGGGCTATGGAAGCAATAATACAAAATAGACAAGGTCCAATGAGCTGTGATAACGTACATGGGATAAAAGATTTCAAAACTTATTTATATATATACATAAACATGCTAGTCCAGATACACAATATTTACAAGGTATTTACAGAATGTACTTCCTAAGACCTGACTTTACAGAGTATACACAAAGACTAGCATGAATACAAAAACAGCCATGGCATTAGGCTTCGTTCGGAACCTCCTCGGGAGGCACAACAGTTGGTTGACAAAAAAAAAATAGAAAGCCGTCAACTCTGGCCCTGGTCATGTGCCGGCTCACCTACATACATAATATAAACTGTAAGCGAAAGCCTAGTGAATAATAATAGAGTAAAGGGTTTCAATGAATGAGTTCGTACAGATTTAGAAATCATAATTCAGATTTGTATCAAATTCATCATTTGTCCAGATCATATACAGACAGAAATCATAAGTCATGATTAAGTTTACGTGATACATCTATTAGCATTAACAGAACAGAACAGAACGTATACACATGAGATTACGAATAACCAGTTCTATAAAGGAACCTCCGGATTCGAACAATGTATCGTAGTGAGCCCCGTGGCAGGCCTCCTACGGTAATGCAGATGTAGCAGAAACAAGTTCCATAAAGGAACCTCCGATACCGGGTAACAGCTAACAGCTATCACATAATGCTAAGGATGTGACAAATACATATCATAAATTGAACAATCATTCATTATACAGAACATATCATTTCGAAAAACAGATTTTGTTTTATCACACAGAGAGTAGATACAGTTTGAACATAACTTTACTAAGTTATTACTCACAGTTGGCCTTGAAACAAATAGATGGAGCAGATTAGTCAGACAGAACGCGACACGTGACCTACATAACACATAACAGATACACACTTGAAACACACGTTCTATTTGTGCAAAACTTACTTCGTTGGTTCTTAATGTGTTTCTAACCCTTAATCCTCACTATAGAGTCTTAATCAAGGCCTAGGAATGCCTAGGATGGAATGAGGATACAAAAATGCCTTGGAAAACATTTTTCAAAACTTGCTAAAAACAGGGGTCTCGCTCGAGCGAGGCTTTTTTCGCTCGAGCGAGCTTGTCAAAACAGAGGGGTCACTCGAGGTAGACTCTTTTGCTTGAGCGGTCTGTAAAAATGCAAAAGTACTGGTTATTGAAATTTTACGTTCGATGCTCGCTCGATGCTCGCTCGAGCGTGAGACACAGCTCTTCGCTCGAGCGTAGGTCTCGTCGCTCGAGCGTGCACCAAAAAACCTAAGAGCTTGAAATTTATGCTCGAGTCACCATTACTTCGCTCGAGCGAAGCTCTGAACAAACGATGGTCGCTCAAGCGTGGAATCCTTCGCTCGAGCGAGTAAGCCAAATTCTGGAATTTCCAGATTTGCCTCCCAAGCTCAAACCAAGCATTCAACACCTCAAATCTCAACCCTTTGGGCCCATTTTCTGGAAAGCACTTGTAAACTCATAGTATAAGATGTCTCAAAGATCAATTTGTAAAAACAAAGCCCAAGTGTGAATCAATTGAACACAATTACAAGTAGAACTTCAAGAACAAAACAAGAGCTTAACATGCAAGTGTTCATTTTAAATCCAATGCTCTAAAACACGACCAAATGTAAGATTGAGCTCAAAATCATGATGAATTCATGGACTAAGGCTAGAATATGGGCTTGCATGCAAGAACTTCCATGAAGACACTTCAAAATGCTAAGATATGAACATACATGCATGATTTAAGTCTCAATTCAACATTTTCAACCAATTCATGACTTAAATCACTAATGTCTCATGAACCATGCATGAAGTAATCTTAAATTCACAATCAAGAAGATGATTCTCCTACCTTAGGTCTTGAATTCCAAGCCTAGAAGCTCAAAGATGCAAACTACTCTTCAATTCTTCCAATTCTCCAAGGAATTTTGTTGAAACCAAAATTTCTCCTATCTTTAGCTCTCTCCCAGGGTTTGGTCAAGAAATAGATGATAGAGTGATGCACAAGAAGTTCCAAACAAGGCTCCTAGAAGTGCCCACTAAGTGGCAATTAGGTAATTAACTTGAACTAAAGTAATTTAGCATTATATAATCTAATTTAATCATACCAAATCAAATTTCACCTAAATTTACCATCAAATCACATAAATTCTAATTAGTATAAAACATTAATCAATTTCTGAGTCGGTCACCGATAAGACTTTCAATTCGCAGTTCAAAGTCAAAACATGAACAGATCATTTTATGGCAAATAGATAAACACACAAAGATAATGCAATACATATGCAATTTAATTTCGGATTCCTTCTTAATTACTGTTAGGCATAAATAATCATGGTTTAGCATTAATCGGAGGTCGGGGTTATTACATTCCTTGCCCTATCAGTTTGAGGAGGGCTGAAGAAGTTATCTCATCATCACCATCTCACAGCACACAGCTTTCATCATCATCACTATCTCACAGCAAACCTGAGCTGCTGCCTTTGTCTGTTATAGCTTCTCTATCACAGACCTGTAAGAATAGTGTTTCGATAGCATGCTACAACGGAATTAGTTGTGGTGGTTAGATAGTTTGTTATATAGTTACATATGGTTAAAAATAGTTAGTTAGGATTAGATATTTTGTATAGTTTAGATATTTTGTTTACAGTAAATAAACAAGTGTAAGCTACAATTTTTTTGTTTCAATGAAAATGAGTTTAAAGATTCTCAATATGAATTCATCATTAGTGTTTTTTTTTTTTTTTTTTTTTGTGTGGAGGGGGGGCGCGGGGGAGGGGGGGTTTGTTAAAAAATCATTAGTTTGCTTAAATGGAATTAGTTTTTGATAATTGTAAAATATGCATCTTGAATAATTATGCAAGATAAAATTGGTTACAATTATATGTAGATTTTATTAGGACTAATCACTTTGAATTAAACATGAATTAATGAGGAAACAGTATAACTTTGCTACAATCGCATATATATACATAATAATAATCTTAGAAAAGTTGAGAAGGTGAGAAGAGCTTACATTATCCAAATGAATTGGATATGGTACATAGGTGGCAACATTTTACTGGTTGAAAGAATTAACAACAAGTGTCATAGATATTGATTGATCATCATCCAGGAAAAGAAGAGAAAGAAAAAAAAACCAAATTAATTCAAACCCTCTCTCACATCTTATGCATCTTTTAAGTTTCAGTTATTTTTGTTGGTTTCATTGAAGTCTCAATCCATTATTATCTCTACTGTTTTAGAGAAAGAAAAAGGAGAGAGAGCATGCCAAGCTGCAGCATGGCATCTGCTGCTTATGGGTTTGGACTGACACCTAATCTCACTTGTAGCCCAAGCCCTTCCACCTCCAGGAGTAGTAATATGTTAAGATTGGTTGTTGTAAGGGCGGCCACCATCAACCACCGAGGCTCCACTGTCTCCAGCGACAGCTAAGTCACCTCCGATTGGACCCAAGAGAGGCACTAAGGTCATTGTACATTATACATATTCTACATTCATGCCCTAAAAAAATAAAAAATTTATGTAAACAAAATAGAGTTGGATTGATTACTTGTTAGGTGTTTTCCTCAACAGGTTAAAATTCTTAGGAGGGAGTCATATTGGCATAATGACATGGGCTCAGTTGTAGCTGTTGATCAGGTGATCCCCAACGAGTTTTAAAATTTATTCAAGCTACTTATTTTTTTCTTTCAAGCCGATCTTAAAATGAGTTTCAAAATTTGCTTAAACTATCTTCAAATCATTATGTCCTTTTGTGTTCTAAAATGTCAATCCCTTCAATTACATTTCAAAATTGAATGTTTAATTAATTATGTTTGTGTGTTCATTTGTATGTATTGTTTTTGGAAATATGTAGGATCCGAAGACTAGGCACCCAGTGGTTGTTCGGTTCAACAAAGTCAATTATGCTAATGTAACTACAAGCAACTATGCATTGGATAAGATCCAAGAACTTTAATGAGTTTTATGTGTCTTTGTTTTTGTAATTTGTAATTTGTAGTTTCATGCATTTCTCTCTCTAGCTAGTTTGTCCACGAATGTGTATCATACTTTAAAATGACTTGTATTATTATTTTATTTTACAATCATGATTCAGAACTCTAATGTTGGAGCTCCACTAATGTGGCAAGAAGCCAAAAAAAAAAAAAAAAAAAAAAAAAAAAACAAGATACATGCATCATATCATTAGTAGGTGGGGCCCACTGCTAGCTTATTAGAGCTGTTATTAGAGTTCTATAACTAGAGCTCTAAAACATTTTCCTTTATTTTCCTTATGGTTTGATTAAATATTGCACATGTCCATCATGTTACATACAAAATTCGTATTAGTTTCATTTAACAGAAAAAATAAAAAAATAAACACACAAAATATAACATATATATAGTTTAACAATGTGTTTACATATTAGTTTCATTTAACAGAAAAAATAAAAAATAAACACACAAAATATAACATATATATAGTTTAACAATGAGTTTACATTCAAGAGAGAGAGAGAGAGTGCGTGTGTTAAATAAGGAGAAATGGTACTGATGTGCCTTAAGGCATAGCAGTTACTGCTGCTTCCTTGTGGAAAATTGTCCCGAGTGTTTTTCAATGATCTGAATTGTTCATATTGTGGGGTTCATCAAGTAGATCATTCATATAAAAAATCAAGTTGATTGGATATTTGTAGCCCTACAGCCAAAGCACATTTGCTTCTATAAAAATTAATGGTTAACATAAACCAAACCAAGCCTTAAGTCCCATCAAATGGGGTCTGTTACATGAATCCTTCTTCTCCATGTTGCCCTATCAAAAGCCATTTCGTTAATCAAATTAAGTAGATCCATATCTCTATTTACAACACTAACCAACGTTAATTTAGGCCTACCCTGTCCCCTAACACTTCTGTCTACCATTACAGCATCGCATCTCTTTACTACTGCCTCTATTGGTCTCCATTGAATATGACCAAACCATCTCATTCGATTCTCTCTCAACTTATCTTCTATTGGTGCTACTCCTACCCATTCCCGAATACACTCATTCCTAATTCTGTCTTGTCTAGTCTTGCCACACATCCACCTAAGCATCCTCATCTCAGCCACACTCATTTTATCTACATGTTGTTTCTTGATTTCCCAACACTTCATCCCATACAACATCGCTGGTTTAATAGCCGTTCTATAGAACTTACCTTTAAGTCTAGTGGGTATTCGTTTATCTCACAGTACTCCAGACGCACTTCTCCACTTGCACCATCCCGCCTTAATCCTATGAGCCACATCCGCATCAATCTTCCCTGTTGTTGTGATAATCGATCCTAAATAACGAAAATGTTCACTCTTAGGCAGTTCTTGGTTCTCAATCTTCACTTTTCCTCTACTTTCATTGTTACTGTTACTAAATTTACACTCCATGTACTCTGTCTTAGTTCTGCTTATCCAGAATCTTTTAGATTCAAGAGCTTTTCTCCAAATCTCCAACTTTGTATTAACTCATTCTCTAGTCTCATCTACTAGCACTATATCGTCTGCAAAAAGCATACACCATGGTACGTCATCCTGGATATTTCTCGTCAACTCATCCATAATTAAAGCAAAAAGATAAGGACTTAAGATAAATCCTTGGTGTAACAATTAGGACCTAATCATGGGGTTATGAATATCCGATTAACTTATTTTTTGGAAGAATAATATTCTTAACAAACCCTATAATATGAACGGTTCATATCATCGAAAAACACTCGGGAAAATCTCTCACAAGGGGGCAACAATAACTGTTGTGCCTTGAGGCACAGCAGTAGCCCCTTCTCCGTTAAATAATTAGAGAACTTTAATCATTAATAAATAAATAAATAATGATGTAGTTAGTGCCATGTATCAAAATTCACTAGGCATGATTCTAGTTCTTTTTAATCATTAATAAATGAGTTAAATAATTACAGAATTTAAAGAATTATTGGATTAGGAAAGGCAAATTTGGATACTATTCCTCAATAAAATGTGTTAAAAATAGGGATTTTTTGTGAAACCCCATTTTGGGCCTTTTTATTAGGGTTAAGGATAACCTAATTAATTTTCTTTCAAAAAGCCCCTGAGTAAGAAATGCCTACCTTAATAAGGACATTTTATAATTTCTATTTTTTTTTATGGAAATATTGCCCTTCTATATATACGTATCATATACTTGAAATATTTGAAATCTAAGCTATATACGATCTGCTACAATTTGCGAAATCAGGAACAAAATCGATGAAGACAATCTCCAAATCTGAAGATCTTGCAGCCGAAGATCTCTCACTTGGTCAACAATAGATGATCTCGCCACTGACAATCAATACTCTCAATTAAACGAGAGTTTCATTGAGATTTGTGACTGTTGATCGAGTTTTAGAGATTTTTCTTCTCAATTAGGTATGTTGATTTGTTGATTAATTTTTGTTTGTTTGTTTGTTTTTTTTTTTTTTTTTTGATTTATTTTTGTTGTGTTTGATCAGATTTTGTTTGATAGATTCAGAGTAAAATTTTACTCTGGTTCTATTGCTCTGTTTTTTGTTTGAGAGAATTAGAGTAAAATTTTACTCTGGAACGTGCTCTGTTTAGAATGAGAGTAAAATTTTACTCTGGTGTTAGAAAAACAGTAAAATTTTATTGTCAAGAGGTGGAATTGGGTAGGCATGAACTATTTTTAGACCTAGAGAACTTCATAAAGACTCGTCCATAAGTCCCAAAGAAGTCATATTCTAAGATGTTCAAAGAAGCCAAACTAGAATGTCTAAAAATGATTTGTATTAGGAAAGCTTAAACAGAGATGACCATATGAGGAATGGGTATTAGATCAAAATAATCTTGACTTTTGGACTTGTAGTGACAGTAAAATTTTACTTTGATTGATAATAAATTTTTACTGTTAATTGATTGCAGATTTGTAAAATGGTTCCACCTCTTATGTTGTTATGCAAGTATGGTGATCGCACCATTGCGTTCAAGGTTGTGTCAAACTGCACATTGAAGGATTTAACTGATTTTTTAAGTTGTAAATTGAAGAAGTTTGACAGTAGTGGTTGCATACTGTTATCGTACTGTTTACCTGGACATTCGAAATGCATGATTGATAATGATTCTGATTTTTAGAATATGTTGTCGCTTGTTTATCCCCTTAGTGTTGACCGGGTTGATGTGACTATTACTGAAATGGGCATTTCAAAAGAAAAATATGGAGTTAGAGAATCAGAGACGCTAGTGGATCCAACATTACTGATGATGAAATGGATTTACTCCCTATGTTTTGTCAACATGAAGAAAGGACTTTGTTGTCTTGTGGATGGGTGAATGGAATTACTCATGTAGGTCAAAGATTTATTGGAGGTGCAAAGGATTTCTAGACTGCATTATGTAAATATGCCATTGAGATACGATTTGAGTTTGTGTATGTGAAAAATGAGAAGTATCGGGTCACTGCTGTATGTTCAATGCGGGAGTCCAAAGCTTGTTTATGGCGAGTACATGCATCTCTAGAAAGTGCTAATGATTTTTTCTACATTAGGATTCTACATGATGAGCATACTTGTGGAGTTGCAGTTCGTGCTTCTAAAAACTCAAGGATGAGTTCAAATTTGGTTGCAAGTTTGATTGTTAACGAAGTTCGTGGGAATCCCCCAACTCGTCCAATTAATGTTGTACGTCAATTTACAGATCAATACGGGCTCACTATTACGTACAATCACGCTTGGTTGGGAGTTGAGAAAGCTAGGACTACTACTTTTGGAGATTTCTCTGTCTTATGATGAGATTTGATGGTATATGGATATTGTGATGAGCACAAATCCTAGTAGCAATTTGTGTCTTGACTATAACCATCAAAGTGGACGGTTCAAGAGGTTTTTTGTTGCATTTAATGCTTCCATTCAAGGGTTTAGACATTGCCGTCCTATATTGTTTATTGATGGAACTTTTCTGAAGGGAAAATATAAGGGCACCTTGTTAATAGCTACAGCGAAGGATGGGGATCAAGGTAGATATTACTATAGTTTTTTCAAAAGTAACAAGTTACTTATTCTCAGAGTAACATGTTACTTATTTTCAGAGTAACGTGTTACTGTTATTCAGAGTAAAAATCTACTATATTTGTCCTTTTCGTTTAATATACTTACTAATTGTAAAATGTTATTTTTCAGGTTTTTTCCCTCTTGCAATAGCAATTGTCGATACAAAGACTACAGACAGTTGGGAATGGTTTTTTATGCATTTGTCGAATATATTGTTGGATGAAAGACCAATTACTTTCATATCTGATCGGAACGCTAGACTTTTGGAGGCTCTACCCAAGGTTTTACCTACTGCTTACCACTATTTTTGTCTTTAACACTTAAAGGCCAATTTGAGGGATAGGTTCTCCGGTCTAAGTTTCAGCAATACTTTCAAGAGTAGAATAGTTTTTTTTGTTTTCTTCATGTGCTTATGCTCCAACAGTGGGATGTTTTAATCAGTGTTTGAAAGAATTACAAGATCAAGGAAAAGGGATCGTTTGTAGGTTTCTATCCAATTTGCCCTATGACAAGTGGACTAATGCATATTTTAAAGGACAAAAATACAGTGAAATGCACTCGAATGTGGCAGAGTCTTTCAATTCATGGATCCGTCAAGCTCGTCATTTGCCCACTACGAAGATGATTGATTCAATTAGGTTGAAGATCATGGATTTAATGTCGAGAAGGAGAGAATAAGCTAAGAAATAGAATATTTTTTTTTGTCCGGAGATGGATTCAACATTAGTAAATGCTCTTAAAAGTGGAAGAACTTGGTTGGTTAGTCGTTCAAGTGATCATGTTTTTGAGGTTCAATCCCGGCCATTGGTTAGCGTTGACCTCTTGAATAGAACTTGCTCATGTTACCAATGGCAATTAAGTGGATTTCTTTATGCTCACGTGGCGACCACTATCCGAAAGAGCGGAGGTGATTTGTATGCACATGTGGAACCATTTTATTACACTAGCAAGTTTAAAGCTTACTATGCTGAGTCCGTTTATCCAATACCCATGGTTGAGAAACCTCTTGTAGCTATGAATGATCTTGTTGTCCTTTCTCTAATTTGTAAGAAGCCACCTGGTAGGCCAAGGAAGAATATGATTCCATCTAGGGGTGAGAAGATAAGACAAGTATGGTGTGATAGATACAAGGAGTACGGTCATAATAGGAAGACTTGCAAGGAGACATTGCCATGAAAGACATTATTGATTTTGTAATAGAAGTATGAAAATAATGCAGTTCTTCTGCAATAAATAGTTCATAGCAATAATAGTATAGTCTTTTAGACTAAATTTGTAAGGAGACATTGCAATAAAAGACATTTTTACTATGTTCTTGAATGGTTGTCTGTTCAAGTTTCTGATTTGCTTTGTGGTTGAGTTTGACATTTTAATATGTTTTTTTAATGTGGTTGAATAAGTTTCATGTAAATAAACTTATAATGGAGTTTGTTCAATAGGTGTGAAGGTTTGAAATGGCTGTGCTCAGCCTGTGCTTTCAAAGTAAAATTTTTCAGTATTTCAGAGTAAACTTTTTCTTTATTGTAGAGTAAAATTTTACTTTTTCCAGAGTAAAACATTGCCTTCATTCACATGAAAGTCAAACTTTACTGCCTTTCAAAGTAAAAATTTAATATGTTGTTAAATGGTTGTCTATGGGTGTAATGAGCCTGTGGTTTCACAGTAAAATTTTACTTTATTTCAGAGTAAAATGTTACTTTTAGATTAAAATTTTGCCTTTATAAAGGGTAAAATTTTACTTTTATGTAGAGTAACATTTTACTTTTAGATTTAGAGTTTAACATTTTACTCGTTTTTCAGAGTAAAATTTTACTTTATATAGAGTAAAATTTTATTTTTAGATTCAAAGTATAACATTTTACTCTTATTTCAGAGTAAAATTTAACTTTTATACAGAGTAAAATTTTACTTTTTGATTCAGGGTGTAACATTTTACTCTTACATTCAGACTGTAACATTTTATTCTTATTTCAGAGTAAAATTTTACTTTTATACAGAGTAAAATTTTACTTTTATGTAGAGTAAAATTTTACTTTTAGATTCAGAGTGTAACATTTTACTCTTATTTCAGAGTAAAATTTTACTTTTTTTCAGATAGTATGGTAGCCCTTTAGAAAAACATTTCTAACTTGTACCAAAATTTACCACAATACACAAACTCCCCTGATGATCATTAACGTGTACAAGCCCACAAAGGCCATGAACCACTATAAACAACCCAAGCCCATCAATCGGAGCCCAATACATAACTCAGCTGGTGAAGTCCAGAACAGCTGGAATCCAACATGGCATAAAGAGCCAATGGCATTCAGACACATGGCAGGTGAAGGACGAGCCACATCAGCAGACAAAGATCTGCAAAGTTATTGCCACTGCACATCACCATTAATGTAGCCCATCACAGCATTTATTACGACAACACCTCTTGTAGACAGGTCCGCGGGAGACCTCGCTACAGCTCGGACTCGATTTGTCGTCACGGTTCTTAATCTTGAACCAAAGAGTCCAAATCCGGCAAATCGTTTTGAGAAAACAGATTTTTAGAAAAAAGTGCCAAACATGGACTGCTTTGCCAGATATAGAGTCGCGACCAAAATATTTTATTTTTGGGAAATTTAGGAAACCCTGACTCATTTGCCTAAGGCCACGTGTCCGTCATCACCAAAGTTGCCTCGACTCGGGAACTTGGGTACGATTAGGGAAAGTCACTTCGTGGGCACCCCCGCTCGCCCGATCAAAGATCGGCCTCTACTAACCATGATATCTAGTTTTGAAAACTTTGTGTGCTCTTATTCCGGTTATTAGCCTAGATTTACTATGTGATGCACACAGCATACAAGTATAGACTGGGTCGCCTGAATTAGAACAAAACATTTCATGTTTGTTTGTTTGAAAATGGTTTGATGGTGCTACCTGCAGGTAGGCTAAGATGTGGATTTGCCACCCTCGGGTGGGCTTAGAAAACATGTTTTTGCCACTATCTAGTGGGCTTAAAACAAACAGTCGATGATTTGTTCCAATCTAAACAACCCAACCTCCACCCACAGGCATTCAAGGCAGTTTATATCACATAAGCAATTAGCCTCATGGTAAGCATGCTATTCATGGCAGTCACTCACACGCATGCAAGGATGCTAAAGCATAAAACTCATCGAGTACTCCAAGCCAAAACAAAAACCGATTAGAAATCCATGCATAATCCTAATTATACAGAAATGCCTAATGCAACACATGCAAAAATGCAACTATAGCAGGCTCGGCTATTCTAAACATGGCATATGAGATGCAACAGCTATTATGTATTCAACTTGGAATTGAAATACAAATGCAGTTAGTATGATGCGCCGAGCCCGGTGCATGCAAAACAGAATGAATGAATGCAACATGCTATCATACTGTATGCTAATTGAAACATGCCCTAATCTAACCATCATAAGCAGGTAAATAAAAGGGAAGAAAGACGTAGGGTTGGAAGACATACATCACACTCAGGCACACTTATTACAATTATTGACCTCGCACAAAAGGTCCAAATAAATAGTACAGTCCAAATAATACAGTCCGAATAATACAGTCCAAATATGTACAAATCTCTAATTAATTAACAAATTAACTGAGAAAAATAATAAACTGGCATGCAAGCCAGTGACTGTCTTAACTCTTCTTCAGATGGTGAATGATGCATGTCCGGGTTGCCTTTGCGCGGAAATCCATGGCGATGCCCTAACTAGCCTCTGTTTGCATTTATTCTTGGAATGCGTACTAAGCTCCGGAGGGCTGCTAATTCTTGTTTTGCTGCAACAGAGAGCAGGAAAGGAGCATGGCAATGTATTTTTACAAATGTATGCATGCCTCGATCCTCGTGCCACCAATCACGCATCTCGATGCATGATGGCCGAGGAGTCGAATTGCACAACTCAATATGAAATGAATGCACAGAAAAACACAACTAAAACCTAACCCCATCATAGATAATTCGGAGTGTCGGTGACTGGGGAATTGAGACACGTTCCGTCATTCGGAGTACGAAACGTACCTCGTTTCCCGTGCTCGGGCTAACTCCTATCCCGAACACAATGCAATATGCATGACATGCATGAAATGCAACTAAGATGCAACCTAACGTACAACATGCTATGAAATGGCATACACGATGCACGAGGTAACATGGCATACACAATGCGCTAACATACAACCTAACATACACAATGCTACAGAATGAAATGGCATACACAATGGATAATGGACTTACACTAACACAAGTGGACCTCAGCCACACTCACATAAGAGGCCATTAGATGAAAATGAGACACTCGAAATGCGTGCACACGTGCACGCAAACCGAGGACCGGCCCTAAGGCACCGAATGCCACTCTAACAAGACATGGCAAAGCATGGAATATGGCATGCTAGCATGCAAATTTCAGAGGCAATAAGTGATGCAAAACAGCCCCGAAAGATGGCAAAATGACACCCGATGCATGGAATAGGTCCCGAAACATGAAATTAGGCATACGGAATGACCTATGACTATGCAATGCATGCATTATTTGAACATGGAGTGTGATGATAGAATAAATACAGCCCAAAAATAAGCATATTTACAGTTCTAAGCAAGGCCAAACAGCGAACGCAAATGGGGCTAAACTAGCATGCAAAAATGGCCCCAAAAGCAAGATAATGAAGCAAGTGACAGCTGCTGACCCTAAAAAGAGAAGGGCCCTTCTACAATGTTGAAGAGGGGCCCAAAACATGGCACTTTACAGTTTACCACAAACCCCAAAAACAGGCACAAGTATGGACAAATTCTCATGCAAGAAGTGGGCCTAAAGGAGGACAAAGAAGTAAGTGATGCATGCTGGCCCTAAACAGATGAAGGTCCTTCAACAAAGTTTAAGAGGGACCTAAAATATGACCTTTTACAGTTGATGATCAAACCCAAAACAGTGTACAAGTATGCTCAAAATACTATGCAAGATAAGGCCAAAAAGAGAGCTATAACACAAAGTAGAAAAAGGATGCCTCAAACAGTAAAAGACCCTTAATAAACCATGAAGAGGGGGTCAAAATAAGTCCATTTAGAGTTCGGACCAGAGTCCAAAAACAGAAGCACAAGAGGCTAACAAATCATGCAAAAATGGGGCCAAAAGAGGGATACGAAGGCAAGTGACAAAAGGAGGCTCCAAAAAGTGATGAGCCCTTCAACAATGTTGAAGAAGGACTCAAAATAAGCTACTTTACAGTTTATGACAGAGCTCAAAACAGTTTATACATGGGCCAAAAATACTACACAAGAAATAGGCATACAAGTGAGGTAAAGAAGCAAGTGCAAGGAGGAGGCCTTAAACAGTAAGAGGCCCTTAATCAAACATGCAAAATGGCTCAAAATAAGCCTATCTCCAGTTAGGGTCAGAGCCCAAAGATGTAAGCAAGTATGGCTTATAAATAAATCAAGAAAAGGCTAGAAAATTGAAAAAGGAAGCTCACCCTTGAAGACTATGGCCCTGTTTGGTAGAGCTGTGGGAAAGTGTTTATAACTTATGCCTAAACAGCTTATAGCTTATAATTATGAACATAAGCCGATTTCTGACTTATAAATTAAGCATCTCCTGCCTCACTCAAAGAATAAGCTGATTTCTGACTTCCAAAAAGCTATAAGCTATAAGCTATAAGCTAAACCAAACACATCAAAATAGCTTAAATTAAGCTGAAAGCTAAAATAAGCTGCTTTTAAGTTCTGCCAAACAGGCACATAACAACTTTTGAACCAAAGAAAGGTGCTCTTTGCCTCTGAAAAACCAGCTCCAAGTGTTGGAAAGAAGGATTGAGAGGTGGTGCTATGTGGTGGTGTAGAAAAGGGTCCAAGAACAAAGGGTTTTGATGCTTGGAATATATATAGAGAGAGAGAGAGAGAGAGAGAGAGAGAGATTGGATGTAGGAGGCTCAAACCAAATTTTTTTAACCCTTAAAACTGAAGGGGAGGGGCTGGTTATATAGGCAATGGTGTGGGAAATATGGGGGGGAGATTTAAATTCAATTTTCCCCATCAAAAGTCCAAACCCTCGAACATGGGTGAAGTGCAAAACAAAATATATGGATGGAACACACTTGGGAAGGCAAGAATGGGCGGCCAAGTCAAAAGGGCAAAAAAAATCATCCACTAAGTAAGTGGCCGGCCGGCCAGAAAAAGGTAGCCGGCCGGCCAGGTCAAAAGGGAAAAGTGGCCAGCCACCTCTTAGGATGAAGCCCCAGAAGTTAGCTTTCCAATGCCGCAAACCTTGTATCAAAATTCCTCCTGTGGAAAAAGTTATGCCATTTTCCGTGAAGCCGCACAGATTCAGTCCAACCGGACTTCAACCAACCATATCTCCTCCCCCCGGACTTGGACTTAGGAGATTCTTCAGTGAAAAATGAAGCCCCGGAAGTAAGCTTTCCAATGGTGGTGGACTCATATCTTAATTCCTCTTGTGCAAAGAGTTATGCCCATTTCGGTGAAGCCGCGCAGATTTTTCTCCTTCCCGGATTCATGCTGAACCACTCTGGACCAAAAAAAGTTGGTTTTTCAGCAAAATTGCTGGCCTCCCACCCTTCTACAAGTTTCCTAATAATGAAAATAAGGCCTTCACCAAAAATGAGCCCAAACTGATGCAAAATGAAGGTACGGGGGCCAACGTGTGACTGGGCCCCAAAATCGATCAGCACCTAAGTGGTGTTCGACCGCGAAGTTGGTCTCTCGGACCACAGTGTCCCTCAAAAAGGGAGGAAATAAGGTGTATGCCAAAAACCGGAGCAAACGGAGGTGGTTAAGCGGTCCCGAACTGAAGCACACAACCGACGGCTCCGAAAACCGGGAACCAGGCTCCGAAACGAAAAAAGTGGCCTACGACTACGAAACGTAGCCTACGGCCACTGAGAAATGATCTACGAGACCTCTCCCTCCCTTTGAGAAGAGAAAACAGAGAAAACAGAGCCTAATTCACAAACCGAGGCAAAGCACGAAAGAGTCCGAAAGCTTGGAGGCAAGGCTCGCAGCCGAGACTCTGAAACCTCTGAACGAGCACGATATGCAACATCACCAAACGCTCAATCGGTGACGTCTGAATCTTAAGGTCGGTCAAAAATGGGGTGTCTACACCTCCCCGTCGGAACATGACCCCTTTACCCTGAACAAGGTAAGCTACATCATAGACTTTCGGCGATGAGGGCAGGTCAGAAGAGACAGTGAAATGATTACCAAAGGATATAAGTAAACGTTGAAGACAAGAAGAAGGTTAAGCTTTTCTATCTCCAATCTCTCTCTCTATATTCTACTCCTCTTTCTAACTTGCTCGTCGAAGGGTTCACTGGGGGACTACCCCGTTCCCCGTTGAACTTGTTTGCAAGTGACTCGGTGGGCTAGACCATTTCTACGTGGGCTTAAGGAGCTTAGACAAGTCCGATCCATCCACAGGAACAAGCTGTACTATCAGTTGGCGCCGTCTGTGGGAAGTTGGTTTATCTGTGTGCCAGTTGTGTTCATTGTCGCCGGAGATCCTGTCCCAGTAACCTTTTCCTCTTACCCATCAAAGTGTATGGTCATGACTAGATCCATGGCTTCTCACCATAATGCTGCCGATCATCAAACCGACCCTCCCAATCCAAACAACCCACCACAGTATTTCAACGAACTTACCAACAGCATTAACTGCATGGCCGAGCAAAACCAGGCCCTGATCAATGCTTTACTCCAGAGGAACCTTCTCATGCCACCTCTACAACCTCCACATATTCCACTCAACCAAGAAAGAGCCCCGAGCCATACTGCTCCGCAACCTTATCCACCCAACCTAGAAGGTATGCAACCTCCTCCTCCTCCACATATAAATCTACCACCTCCACCCCCAAGCCCATCAGTCGTGGTACTAGCCCTTGAAGGGGAAGCCAGCAGTGTCCAGCCTCCATTGACTAACCATGGCGACAACATTCCCCTCTGGGACGCTGAACTCCGAGCTATGAAGCTCCAACTCCAAGGGGTCATGCAGAACATTCAGCACAAACCCTCTACCACTGCAAACTCACCATTTGTTGCCTCCATCTGAGACAAACCTCTGCCGGCCAAGTTCAAGATGCCCACTATTGACTCTTTTGACGGTACGACGGACCTAGTCGACCATCTGGAGACCTACCGCACCCTCATGATCCTCTATGCCTTCCCTGACGAGATCATGTGTCGGGCTTTCCCCGTGACATTGAAGGGGTCAGCTCGATTGTGGTTCAGTCAGTTACCAGCAAACTCTATTTCCACTTTCCAGCACCTCAGCGACTCATTCCTTAGCCATTTCATTAGAGCCCAGCGCCAACGCCGCCCGACGACCCAACTCCTCAACATTCATCAGACCGAGGGGGAATCGCTACGCAGCTTCATTACCCGCTTCAACACCGAAGCCCTACAAGTAGCGACAAACGATGACAAGGTCATCCTCACGGCTTTCATGGCCGGTCTGCAGTCGTCCAATTTCCTTTTCTCCCTCTCTAAAAATCCCCCGGCCTCCATGGCAGCCTTACTCTCCAAAGCCCAAAAATACATGCATGCTGAAGATTCGCTGGCCGCTCGGCAGGACCCAATAACTAAAAACCCGACCCCCAGAGACAAGAGAAAAGACTCAGAACCTAGGAACGCCTAGTATAATAGCCAAACACCCCACTATAATGACCAACCCCCCTGAGCTGACCGGTCGGCACCCGCCCGACCGCCCAATCGGTGCGAGCGGTACACACCCCTCAATTTTTCCGTGGAACACGTCCTCAATTAGATCCAACGGGACTACCCCCTCAAATGGCCCCTGCCTTCACGAACCCCTACCAATCGGAAAAATCAGTCCAAATATTGCCGTTTCCACCAGGACCATGGCCATAACACTGACGAGTGCATTAACCTCAAAGATCAGATCGAGACCTTCATACATCAGGGACGTCTTAGCCGGTTCACGGACACCCGCCCCCAGCAGAGGCAAAGAACCGAGTCCCTCAGAAATAATCGCCGACACACCCCGCCCCAGTAGCCAGCCCCACCTAACCAAGGCCATGATTGCCCTCCGCAACAGCCTCGACCGCTAGTTAATCTCCCTCCACCAGTTGGAGAGATCAAAGTTATTTCAGGCAGCCTTGCTTGTGGGGGACCATCCCGCTCAGCTCAGAAGGCAGAACTCAGAAAAATAAGGCAAGGCTCAGACAAAATAGTGACAACGGTGGACCGACCTTCTAAACAGCCGAAACAGTGGACCGAACTTATCACCTTCATGGACGCCGACTGTACAGGCATCCATTACCCACATGATGACCCCCTTGTCATCTCTATCATCCTCTCCAACTACAAGGTCAGACGAGTTCTCATCGACAACGGTAGCTCTTCAGACATCATCTTCCTTAATTGCTTCCGCCAGCTCAAGATTAGAGAAGAAAGTTTGTCTCCTCTCCAAACCCCTCTGGTCGGTTTCACTAGCGACCGTGTGACCTCCATCGGTTCCATCGACCTCTCTATCACGATCGGCGAATACTCACGGCAAACCACGAAGTTGCTTACCTTCCTTGTGGTCGACTACCCATCTGCCTACAACATTATCCTTGGCCACACTACCTTAAATGCCTTCCAAGCCATCACATCCATCTATCATCTTGCCATCAAGTTTCCTATCAATCTCGGGGTCGGAACAGTCAGAGGAGAGCAGACCGTAGCCAAGGAGTGTTATGTTGCCTCACTCAAAGAAGTCAAGCTAAAGGAGGCCATGATCATCGAAGGACTTGACGTCCGGGATGAGGACGAGCTGGTCAGAGGAGAACCTATGGAGGAGCTCGTCGAGGTCCCCATCCACCCCACCAACCCAACCAAAACTGCCAAAATTGGCAGCCAACTATTATCCCAAGCCAAGGCCGACCTTACTGCCCTCCTGACCGAGCACAATGATGTATTTGCCTGGACCCATTCAGACATGCTGGGTATTGACCCCTTCTTCATAACCCATCGCCTCAGCATCGAACCTCATTTCCGACCCTACCGCCAGAAGCAGTGCATCTTTCATCCAGAGCTCAATACTCATATTGCAGCAGAGGTCGACAAGCTCCTTAAGGCCCAATTCATCACAAACGTGGACTACCCTAAATGGTTGTCAAACGTAGTCCTAGTGCGCAAGAACAATGGCAAATGGCGACTCTGTGTCGATTACTCTGACCTGAACCGAGCTTGCCCCAAAGACAACTATTCTCTTCCCTACATAGATCTGCTGGTCGACGCCACGACCGGTCATCAGATGCTTAGCTTCATGGATGCTTTCTCTGGGTACAACCAAATCTAGATGCACCCGTCCGACCAAGAACATACCTCCTTTATTACCGACCGAGGTACTTACCATTACCGTGTGATGCCGTTCAGACTAAAGAATGCTGGGGCCACCTACCAACGGTTGGTCAATGCCGTTTTCCATCATCAGATAGGTCGGAATATGGAAGTATATGTCGATGACATGCTAGTCAAGAGCAAACTCCATCGATCATCCGACCGACTGCGAGACCTTCGCCACCCTACGCAAGTACCAAATGAAGCTCAACCCAGAGAAGTGCGCCTTCGGCGTAGGATCTGAGAAGTTTCTGGGTTTTATGGTCAGCCAACGCGGCATTGAAGCTAACCCCGAAAAGATCAAGGCCTTGATTGAGATGCAGTCACCCAGAACGATTAAGGAGGTTCAAAGGCTCACTGGCTGAATTGCAGTCCTCAACCGCTTCATTTCCCGCACAACAGACAAGTGTCTGCCATTCTTCAAAGTTCTTCGGCAAACTTTTAACTGGACAACTGAATCCGAAGAAGCTTTTCAGCAGTTGAAGCAGTGCATGGCTAATCCTCCACTCCTTTCACAGACGATTATAGGTGAGCCCCTCTTCTTCTATCTAGCTGTATCCAACACCGCTATCAATGCAGCTCTTATCAGGGAAGACGGCTCCGTCCAACAACCGATCTACTACATCAGTCGGGCCCTCAGGGGAGCAGAGCAGAACTACCCTCTGTTAGAAAAATTATCCTTGGCTTTGGTCACCGCCTCCAGACGACTCCGTCCTTACTTCCAAGCCCACTCCATAGTGGTCCTCACCGATCAACCCTTGAAGAAGGTCATGCAGCAACCAGAACTTTCCGGCAAACTCATGCAATGGTCAGTGGAACTCAGCCAGTTTGACATCTCTTATCGACCTCGAACAGCAATTAAAGGGCAAGCTATCATCGATTTCATCTTGGAATTCACTAATCCTACCCCAACCACTCCCTTGACACCCCCACCAGCTCCCATCGAACCAGAAGACCCTCATTCTTGGACTCTCTACGTCGACGGATCATCCCGCAGGGAAGGTAGTGGGGCTAGCCTCATCATCACCGTCCCTGAGGGTGGTTATTTCAAATGCGCTCTCTGTTTCCTATTTGAGGCCAGTAATAATGAGGCTAAATATGAGGCATTGATTGCAGGTCTTCATCTAGCCAGGGATATTAGCGTCAGCTACATTCGAGTGTTCAGCGACTCCCAGCTCATCGTCGGACAGATCACGGGAGAATTCGATGCCAAGGAGGACACAATGCGGACTTACAGGGATATTGCACTTCCCTTTGTTCGCCTCTTCAATTCCTTCCACATCAAGCACATTCCTCGAGCAGAAAACTCTAAGGTAGATGAGATGGCTCAGTTGGCTTCCGCAGACTAGAACGACCTCAGCCGTGGTGTCCGCCTAGAATACCTATCCCATCCCGCCATCTGTCCTGACCAGCGCGAATTACAGTTCCTTCAAAATGAGCCCATCCCTTGGGCGTCGGACATCTTTCTATTTTTGACAACAGGGGAACTCCCAGACAACCAACAGCAAGTCGCCAAAGTCAGGGCCCGGTCGTCAAATTACATCCTCGTTAGCGGTATTTTGTACAAACGCGATTTCTCACACCCCTATCTGCGGTGCCTCAATCCGACTCAAGCAACTTATGTGATGCAAGAAATTCATGAGGGTATTTGCGGCAATTACTCAGGCGGCAGGTCCCTGGCCCACAAGATACTTCGCACTGGATATTTCTGGCCTACTCTCAACCAAGATGCGGCTAACTTCGTGCTTAAATGTGATAAGTGTCAGCGTTTCGCCAATATCCCCCATGCTCCTCCCACTGAATTGATCACACTTTGCAGCCCCTACCCATTCGCCAAATGGGGGATCGACCTAGTTGGCCCTCTACCTACCAGCCGAGGCCAGACCAAATTTGCCATTGTTGCCATTGATTATTTTACTAAATGGGTAGAGGTGGAATCCCTTGCCACCATTACCGAGCGGAACACAATCAAGTTCATCTGGCAGTCGATCATTTGCAGATTTGGCATTCTTTAGGCCATTGTTTCCAACAACGGTAAACAATTCAACAACGCCAAGTACAGAAAGTTCTATGCAGATCTCCAAATTCAACCATGTTTTTCTTCTCCCGGTCATCCCCAAGCCAATGGCCAAGTTGAGGTCACTGACATATACAAGCCTACAAAGGCCATGAACCACTATAAACAACCCAAGCCCATCAATTGGAGCCCAATACATAACACAGCTGGTGAAGTCTAGAACAACTGGAATCCAACATGGCATAAAAAGCCAATGGCATTCAGACACATGGCAGGTGAAGGACGAGCCACATCAGCAGACAAAGATCTGCAAAGTTATTGCTACTGCACATCACTATTAATGCAGCCCATTACAGCATTTATTACGACAACACCTCCCGATCGGAATAGGACCCCCTTACCCTGAACAAGGTAAGCTACAACATAGACTTTCGGCAAGAACGGCAGGTCGGAAGAAACAGCGAAATGATTACCAAAGGATATAAGCAAACGTTGAAGAGAAGAAGAAGGTTAAGCTTTTCTATCTCCAATCTCTCTCTCTACATTCTACTCCTCTTTCTAACTTGCTCGTCGGAGGGTTCACTAGAGGACTACCCCGTTCCCCATTAAACTTGTTTGCAGGTGACTCGGTGGGCTAGACCATTTCTACGTGGGCTTGAAGAGCTTGGACAAGTCCGATCCATCCACAGGAACAAGCTGTACTATCAATCATCATGCAATTTTTCTACAAAAATAATCTAACAACACAATTACATATATCATCAAAGATACACAAGTATAACCTGTATCATTGTATTCTATCCATAACAATGTTCATTCCTAGTCAAAACAATATCCTGCTATAATAATGTATTAATCACCAAACCACAGTAAAATTTACTAGAACAATAGACATAGCATGTACCATCTAATACTCTTTTAGTATTATTTTACTTACAATTACTTTTTCACAATTATTTCATTTACAAAAATCGAAATTACATACATCATTCACAGTAGTTTCCCAAAAGATATCCACATTGTCATCCTTGACGTCTTAGATCTTTGCCCTTTTTTTTTTTTTTTTTTGAGGTTGAATTGTTCCTCAGTCTATACTTTTGGATAATCATTCAAAAATTGATGCACTATTGACACTCAGAAATTGTTAATATCATCATCTTCCATAGAATTTGCAATAGGCTCATCTCTTATGATATGGCGCATGATATAACATACAATAATTCTGCAATCAACACTGTTAATGAAAATCAAGATCTTGTTAGATTTAGTCAAATTTGAAAACTACTAATTCAAGCATGTAGTAGTAGCGTGAAATACTTACGATGTTGGGCGTTGTTGTGGACTATCTTTCACCGAAACCAACTTTGCAAACTTTCATCTACTTCTCTTCGTTTTGTTAGCCAACTTGTTCTCCACATATGTTATCTAACATCATTGCATAATTGTTTAGTCACAATTAAATACAAGAATAGAACACAGTAAAAAATTACTGTCAATATGATACAAAGCACTTACAATATTTTTTGCATCCTTAAGGTAAGGATCTTCTCTATTGTCTCTTGGCCTTAAAGAATTGTAATGTCTCCACTCATCAAATTCAGTGTCAAACATAAGAAGTGTCCAATGGTAGGGTTTTTCTTCCTTTTTGTTCCCATTGGAGTTCATGCAAAAGTGAAGGTATCTGTATCTACTCAAATCTTGCTCAAGCACTTCGTCAATTAAATGATTTCTCAAATCTCCATAACCCCATTTCACTAGTGACTACATTTAATCATATAAGAGTACCATGTCTCAAGTTGTGTTGGTGACACACTATATGAGTTGTCAATCTTTGGCAAACCAAATAGTAAAAATTAACTCTAAAATACAGTACAATGTTACAATAAACCACAGTAAAATTTTATCAATTCAAACTAAACATAAATTGATGTCTTACCCAACAAAGGCTTGAGAAAAAGAATGACTTATTCTTTTCTGGCTTCTTTCTTGTTGCTCAATTTGAAGCATTTCTACAAAGATGTCAATGACCTACAAAAACAAAAATCAATTAAATATATATTCATAAAATGAACTATTTTTAGTTATTGAAGTGAACACTAGTCATTGAAAATTGTATGGCCACTTACATTATTTGCAGTATCACCATCTCTTAGAATTGCATCCACATCATGCAATGTAACATATACTTCATTTCCTGTGCCGGACTATATGATTGCACTAGTCATAAGGTTAAAAAAATGCTGATTAACACGTTGCAGTTTGATAACAGTAAAAATCTATTGTTTGATAAAATTAAAATAGTCTTACTTTGTGGTTTCCAAATTGTAAATCTTGCTCAGTAGACACTTATCATTCTCATCAAGCAATTTGCATATTGCAGCCTTATCTGGAAGCAAAACCCTTTCAACTGGCTTTGGTTGGCTTAGAGGCAAGTTGTTAACACAAATCACTTCATTTGATATCACTTCAATTGCTTGTTTTGTGGTATTTTTTTTCTTTGCCTCTCTTGGCTCACATTCAAAATGAGACATCTCTTTTTTCTTCCTCACCATGATTTTGATTTTCTTGACCATGGATGTTTGCAATGGCTCTATGACTATAGGTGTTTCTTTCAATGTAGTTTGAATCCTAAAGTTTTGCTCTTGTTTTACTCCTTTAGCATGTGGCATTTCTTTATAAGCAAAAGCTTGGGTGCATGAACTGCATTTTCTTCAATCTGTTTAGCCAACTGTTTATTTTCATATTCAAGTACTTCAAACTTCTTTCTCAGTTTCTCCATTTCTTTCTCTGTGTTGCTCATCTTTTCCATCATTTCTTTTGTTTTTGCCTCTTAATCCTTTTGTATTTTTTGCATTGTTTCTCTCATTTTCTTCAATTCTTCAACTAATGCCATATTCTCACTTTTCAACCTATTGTTTTCTTTTTGAACTCGTTCTAATTTCCCAAGATCAATGAATTCCTTCAAAGGTTTATCATCTTCTAAAACTTCAGCTATATGATCTCCATCTTCTTCAGTCTCCAAATTTTCCTCTATGTCCAATGCATCTTCTTCTTCATCATTGCGAATGAGTTCTATTTCTTCTTTGGAAATGGGCTTCAGTTCATCGTGATTCATCTGCATTTGAAAAATAGAAAAAGAAAAGAAGTCTGCAATGAAGCAAACTTTAACCACCAGAGTAAAATTTTAATCTATTTCAAAGTAAAAGTTTACTCTGATTGCAAGTAAACTTTTACTCTAATTTTAAGTAAACTTTTACTCTGTTTAAGAGGAAGTAAAATTTTACTCTGATGGTAAGTAAAAGTTTACTCTAATTGTAAGTAAATTTTTACTCTTATTTAAAGTAAACTTACTCTGATTTTAAGTAAACTTTTACTCTGTTCAAGAGTAAGTAAAATTTTACTCTATTTTAAAGTAAAAGTTTACTCTGATTGTAAGTAAACTTTTACTCTAATTTTAAGTAAACTTTTACTCTGTTCAAAAGTAAGATTTTATTATGTAAGCATAATTTTAAGCAAAGTGAACCAACTGAGTTTGGAAAGATGATACCTCTTTGGGCTTTAGTGTTTGCAATGACCTCTTCATTAGCTTTTTCCTCAACGTCGATAAGTCTCATCGAAGCAGCCTTGGACACAAATTTTTTCCTTAAGGTTGAATAAAGGTAGTATGCTCGTATAACCAATACTATAAAATAAAAAATCCAAATTAGTTAATTCTCTAAAGATAGATTGCGTAATATTTCAAGTAGTTCAATTTACTTACCAAAAGAAGAAGTATACATCTAGTTACATTTTCAGGACTTCCTAATGAAGACTGGATTGAAGTTGTCAACGTGGATACAACTGCAGTTGACCATGTATATGAATTTATCATTTCGAAATCTTCTACAAGAGCGACAAAAGCCCATTCAACTGTTAGACCAGTTGTTGGTAATAGCAAAGTTGCCACAACAAATAAACACATTATTCGTGCAATATCCTCAACATCAACTGTGGTTGTGCCTTCCAATGCATCTCCTAATGCCTTTCGCAAACTCTTGACGGATATTCTTGACATATTACGAAACATTCTCTGCACAAAAGATGATTATTGTTTCTTCCCATATGAGATGTCTTTTTTTTTCGTTCCTGATTTTATCTCAAAAATCAAAGTAACGTCACTGTCACGTATGTCACACGTTTTCCCCTCAAGCTTAAATCGCTTTGCATGAAAGTCATAAGATTTTATCACATCCATGACATTATCGTCAACTTTCTTGAACTTCTTTAACACCACATCTTCTTTCTTTCAAAAAGATTTAAACAACATCCCAAAAGGTGTTCTCTCGAGGGCAATAATGTGTCTTTCAATGAACCTCAAGTCTCGCATTAGGTTTATCAATGAAACAACATTTGATCTATATTGTTTCACATAGTTCTCCCTCTCCCGTACTCCATGTACAATATTCAACTTCGAAGGTTTTGTTGTTGAAAGCACTGGATTGCTTTCATTAGAGCCTTCATCATCACTAACATTGGATTGAACTTCTTTACTACTTTTGCTTGTTTTTTAAGGGACTTTCTTCTTTTGTATAGCCGCTAGTGGAACTTCAAAATCATCATCATCATCATCACCATATTTGCTTCTTGTAATAACCATTTTAAAACACTAAAAAGTCTCCTTATATCAACAGTGTAACATTTTACTTTAAACAACAAAGTGACAAAACAAATAAGCACTAAAGAAAATGCACAAGCATTGTAATGAGACGGTAATGTTTTACTCTGTTTGGCAGTAAAGCTTTACTTTTATTGAAAGTAAAATTTTACTCTGATTAGAAGTAAAATTTTACTCTGAACAATATATCCTAGGAAATATAAATAAATAAAAAAAAGCATATACAAAATTTATAGAACCAAGAATCAAGAAAACCTTGTCTCAATTTTGACTATACGCAACACAATTCTGAAATTAACATGTACAATTCATATTCAAACCGAAATCAAAGAAACAACGAAACTACAATCACATTTACATACAAAAATAGAAACATATATATATATATATATATTCATATACAAATTGATATACACATTTATGTAATGAGCAAAGGTTAGAGTTAAAGTAAAATTTTACTCTGAAAAATTCATGAAGCAAGTGAAATTGAAAGCATTGAATTTGCAGGACCAAAACACTACAGAAATCAAAGCAACAAAATTGAAGCAAAACTGCATACACCATTCCAAAATATCTAAATTACTTTTCAAAATTTTTAAACCTTAACATTCTCACATGATTTAGTAATTTAAAGTATTTTAAGATAGTGATAAAAATTTTAGAATAGATGATCCTTAGTATAACCCAAAATCCCAAACTCTACTAACCCTAATGCAACAATGAAAAAAAGAAAAGAAAAAAACAAGTGTATTAAAATCACTGATCTCTGTATTTTGTTAGAATAACATTTTGTTATAAATCAAACAAAATCTTATATATCAATAATTTCGAATAAGCAATTTTTCAGCAGCACTGATTCAACACACACATTACCAAAGGGTTAAGACGAAACGAGGATAAGTGGTAGCCATCTTTAACACAAAATCCTTAACAGCCTTATAATCTCACCCCATACCATGCCAACATAATCTCATACATCACTCCCAAAATGAAAACAAATCCAGACAGACTTCATAATATCGAAAAACTAGCAGAAATGGGAGAAAATCACCTGCAAAATGTGTGTCCAAGAGAAAGAGTAAAGTGTAAACGGATTTTGCTTTGAGAAGAGCATTAGGCCCAGTAGCTTGGGCTTTTGTTAGCCGCCTCACCAGTCTGGCTCGAACCCTGCCCTTTCCCTCTTCGCCTTAGGATAGTTAAACTATGTGACGTTCTTTTCTTGTAAACTAAAATTTCATTTTTTAAATTATATTTAAATAAATTATTCAAATGTACGATATGTAATAAATATATAAAAACATATATTTTGTATGTGTGACATATCTTACCATTTTTAAAAATTTATGTGTTGTAAATATCGAAGGGAGTTTTGGTTGGATGGGATGCATTTGTTGGCTTAAGTGGAAGTGTGGAGGAATACTTGACCGGTGGTGGTAGGCGGTTTTCTTGGTGGAGATGGAAGGGAGGCACACCACAAGTTGGTCGTGGGTCACATTAACGAGGATGTTGATAGTTTGAGTGAAGGAGAATGTCACGAGTTGACTATCGTGTCGATTCTTATGCCTCGTTTGGGAACATACTTTTTTAGTAATTTTTTGACTTTTTAGCTAAAATGTGATGTAAAAAAAATAATATATTTGGGATGACTTTTTGGCTTTTAACGAAAAGATGTGCAAAAAGTAGAGAGAAAATGAAATCTTTGACTTTTTGGTATAAGTTGTTGACTTTTTGATTTTTTTAATAACTTTTTAATTTTTTGACTAAACTAATCGCTTCCCAAACGAGGCCTTAGAGGAACCAATCACAGGCTGATAAATAATGTGTTAGGAAAGGCATTATGTTAGGCAGAGTACGGCATTGTCACGGCTGTGATAGGATTGAGAAGTAGAAGCAAAGTGGCCAACCATGTGAGTTTTTTGAACATGTCAGTTGACAGAGAGTGGTAGGGGATGTCCAAATAAGAAAAGCCCTGTTTGGTTAATAGAGAACTCATTTGAAGGAGCCCAAAGACAACAAAAAAGGACACTAATTGAATGGATGGGCCATTGAAATGAAAGGCTTTTACCCACGTGGCTTGTCTTCAGGCTCTGTTTGGAGACTGTGGAGTGAAAGGTCAGAAATTGTGATTGCATCGCACTTGATTTGATTCTAAAATTCTTTGGAAATTGATTGTTAGTCATGAAGGTCACAATTCTTGAACTTTTTTTTGTTTTTGTTTTTTTTTTTTCTCTTCGTAGTTAATAAAGTTTTTACAAAATAAAAAAAAAATACAAAAAATGCCTAAATCATCATAGCCATTATGTTCACAAAAAAGTATAAAAAATAAGTGTACAAAAAAATTTATCTGTCCCAAATTCATTTTATGTATGTTGGGGACGCACATTAATTTACATTCATTATGTGTATGGTAGGGACATACATTGATTTTTCTGTATACTTTACTATAATTGTTTTTTTATCCACTTAACATCATTGGTCTGGGGAAAGGCACTATTTGCTTCTTTTTAAAAAAAAAAAATTCAAAAATTAGTTTGATAAACCAAATAAAAAAATTAAAAATACTCACTATTTTCATATGAATTTTTCTTTTTTAAGAAAAAATAATTTTAGAAGTTCATAAATATCTATTTTTGTCAACTAATTTGAATTTTTTTTTAAAAATGAAATGAAAATCCAACCATACATTTTGAGCCCTTAGCTAGCAGCAACCATGGCACACCCTTAGTGGCATTCCAATAAACCAACAGAAAAATGTATAGAGCCGAAAGAAAAACCAATTACGTATTTAAAAGATTCTGCAACACATTTAGTCAGGTCACTCTTGTATTACAAATATATATATATATATATATTTTAGTATTATTCAAGTTGAATTTATGCTTTTACAGGGAATATTACAGCTTTCATTAAAGTCTGGTGGCTCTATCTATCCATGTGATATGCAACAGAGGAGAGACTCCCATAACTTCTTTTTTAACTCAACATAAGGGACATTCTCTAATTAATTTCATTTTTGATACTGAAATTGTTTGGTCTTGATGTATAAACTATGTATTGAACTTCAAAAGAATACAAGTGCCTCATTCTCATTTTGATTTAATCATAAGGAGATATCAGAATCGATCATAAAATCAGATACAATTCTCACATGTTTCTGTGTAAGTAAAAAATAACAAATTAATATGTGAAATTTCAAACAATTGGTGAGAGAGAGAGAGAGAGAGACATTGGGGAAAATCTTTTCATTGCAATTGATAAGTAAACAACTTTACAAAGCTCTGTGAAACTTCAAAACTGAACAAAAAGAAAGAAAGAAGAAAAAAGAAGCCTCATCATCCTCAAGTATACAAAATGCCCTAACATTCTCAAAACTTGGGGGCTTTTTGGAGAGGGCTAGTCTCTATGCTGCTATCTGTTTGTTTCTTTCTCTGTATGTTAATACATTTTTATTATCTTTACACCAAACATGTCACTGTTTTTCCTACCCATTAAAAAAAAAAAAAAAAAAAAAAAAAAAAAAAAAAAAAACTACACAAAATTTTAAAGGGAAATTAGTTGCAGATTAGTCAGACACTAAAATTGGTTGATTCATCAGAACGTCGAAATGCAACGCCGATGGCAAGGGACTTTCTGCTTTTTCTGTTTCAGATCTTCTTTGTAGACCTTGCCAATGTCTTGTGATATTCTCGTAGCATCTGAGGATGCACCAGAGAGCCCTTTTCTTGTGAACCCAACAGCATAGAGCCCAGCCTTTCCTTTCCACCCTTTTGGGAATCCATTGTTGGAGAAAAACTCTGTTTCCTGAACACAGTCAATTCAAAACAAGGTCAGTTTAAACTAACCTTCTAAAAACAGTAAAATAGGCAGTAATGTTAGTTACCCATAAATTTTTTAAATTTTTTTTGAAAGGTGTGAGCCCAGATTCATTATAAATAGTACTTTTCTAGGTACGTTAACATTTCTTTATTTATTACCAAAAATGTCAATAAAATCCAAAAACAAAGGGAATGGAGCATTTTTCTCACCTGTAGCCAGTAAGGGACATTGCTGCGGTACCCAGTGGCAAGAACAACCGAATCGATTTCGAGCTTTTCACCATTAACGAGTTCGACCATGTCGCATGAGAACCTCTTGATTCCAGGAACAACCTTAACGTTACCGGCTCGGATCTTTTGCAGTGCACCAATGTCAAGAACAGGGGTCTTCCCTTGAGTGTTCTTGAGCTCCATTGGTCCAACTGATGGCCTTTTTAGCCCATATTTCTCTGTATTTCCCAGAATCAACCGTGCCAAAATCAACAAAATCTTGTCCACTAGCCAAAGGGGCAACCACTTCATCATCAATATCGCCAATTCGAACGTCGAAGTCCCAAAAAATTCTCTTGGCAGTACATGAACCTGTAATATCACAAATTGGGAGGGAAAAAAAAAAAACACACCATTAGCATTGATTCAAC
Source organism: Camellia lanceoleosa (assembly GCA_025200525.1). Classification (NCBI taxonomy): domain Eukaryota; kingdom Viridiplantae; phylum Streptophyta; class Magnoliopsida; order Ericales; family Theaceae; genus Camellia; species Camellia lanceoleosa. Next base: position 28,832,055 of record CM045768.1, on the reverse strand, counting down.
TGAAATTTTTGTGATTGTGATTGATTATAAATTATTGACTAAGAAAAGGGTAATAATGTAATGATGACTTACCGAGCTTCGAACAACCATGGATGGTTTGGCATTGTGGTTGCAGAGATCAAGAGAGACTTCCATGCCGGAATTCCCACAACCCACAACAAGAACTCGCTTTCCGGTGAACTTTTCACCGGACTTGTACTCGCAAACATGTAAAACTTCGCCGGAAAATTCTTTCAACCCTTCAATCTCCGGCACGACACACTCTGCATTCTCTCCGGTGGCCACCACGAGCCACTGGCAAATGTACTCGACCTCGAACCCAGAGATAGAAACCGTCTTGACTCGCCACAACCCACAGGCCTCATCGTACTTAGCCGATTGAACACACTCGTTGAATTGTGGGTTAATGTCGAATTTCTTGGCGTATGATTCGAGGTAGTCTATGAATTGTTTCTTGGTTGGGTACTCTGGGAAGTTATCAGGGAATGGGTATTTGGGGAGCTGGCAAAACTGCTTTGGGAGGTGAAGCTTGAGGCGATCATAAGTCCTTTTTTGCCACAGAGAAGCAATGCAATCTGCTTTTTCGAGGACTACAAAGGGCACTCCTTCTTCCCTCAAGCAAGCTCCCACGGCGAGCCCGGACGGGCCAGCTCCGACTATGACCGGCCCGTTAACCCAGACACATCGGCGGGAAAAGAAGTCATCACCGTCGCCAGAAAAGTTAAACATTTTTGCAAGAATTTTTAGAGAAGGAAAGACTAACTTCTGGCTTGACACTCGGTTATAAAAAATGAAATAAAAACCAACTCAAGTGTAAGTGAAACTTGCAAGTGTTTTTTGTTTGGATTGGAAATGGGTATTGAGAAAGTGGAGTTTGAACTAGTTGGAGAAAAGTAGGGAGAGAGAGAGAGGTTGTCGAATGTTTTAGTGAGAGAAGACAATTGGAGTTTGTGTTGGAGGTAGAGGAGGGATGGGGGGCTTAAATAGATAGGGGTGTTAGGCATGAGTTTGATGTGAGGTTGCATGTGATTTTGAGAGTTTATGTATTATTTAGTGTATTAATTAATGATTTGATATAATTTAAGATATTTTTTATATTTATAATTTTATATAATAAGTAGAGTTAATAGTAATATTATAATTAATATTAATATATTAATTAATATATTAATTAATACATGTAACATTACTATTTTAAAAATTATGTGAGGGGTCAGTTTCAGATCATAAACCAGAGACTGCCTTCTATTATTTTATTTTGCATTTAATCATTATCTACTACTATGTTTAAAAAAAAATGAAGAGGGCAAGGTTATCAGACGATTTGACCAAAACTCATTTATAATAAAATTTTAACGTATTAAACACAAGTATAAAAAAGAAAATTAAAAAGTTCAATATATATTATTATTATCAAAATATTAAATTTTAAAATAATATAATTTTTTATGTAGATGTCGATTTTCAATAAAATTAGTCACTTTGTTTGTTTTAAGTTTTTTAAAAACACTATTCAGAAAATTATATTTTATTGTTTTTCGTGTTTTTTTTTTCTGAATTTTTTTAATATTTTAAGTAATTTTTTTAAAATTTTAGACACACCTAACATAAATATACATAAAAAGTTTTAATTTTTGTGAACAAATTTTTTTAAATTTTAAAAATTCACTAAATACTAAAAATACAACCAAAAAAAAATATGAGAATTCAATATATTTTTCGTATTTTATGTATTTATTAATTTTTTAAAATATTTTTCACAATTTTTTTATTTTTTAGATACATCTAAGTGAGATGCATCTAAAGTAAAAAAATGCTTAAAATTTTAAAAATATTCACTAAAAACAAAAAAAAACATGAAAAACAAAAAACTCAGTTTTCAAAAAACTTTATCCAAAAAACTCAAACCAAACACACAGTATTTTAGAATCTTCTCATCAAGATCTATCAAACAGGATCCATATCAATTATGAAATTCTTAAAAAAAAAAAATTTATTACCATCGAAACTAATGTAAACAGTAACAGTAACATGTTAACGTGTTACCCTAGCAATATTGTCCGAGAAAAAAAAAATTATTTTGTCCTTACTCAATTATATGTTTTCTCCTTAGGAGATTTTTGAAATAAAATAAATTGGACTATCTTTTTCACAAAATAAAGATTCAATGGAAGAATTTTGACTAAATTTTTCATTAAATTAATCAATATGTAATTTTTTTATGTATATAGTATTATCCATATGAAAGCGATATAGGAATATATTGTCTACTTGAGAAAATTATTAAACAATCATAGACCAACAAAAGAGCATCAAAAGAGGAATTAGGAAACGTTGAAAGTGACATGTGAGTGTAAAAATGGCCTGTGGGCTGTCTGAAGCTCTCCCGCAGCCCTGGTAGGCCTGATCTGAGTAAGCCCAAGCCTGAGACCCTGGGCCTGGACTTGGGTTGTGTGTTTTGGAGCCTGACCCATCGGCTTGTCAGTCCGCTCAAGGCCCACTCAAAATCCCGCTTGAGGCCCAATGTCATTTTTGGTGGAAAAGAACAAAATTTTGGTGAAAAAAATAAAAAATAATAATAATAAATGTGCAGGCCTGAGGCCGAATACCCTCACTGGCCTAATTTTTGGCCCGTGGCTTGACCTAACCCAACCCAAATTTTGGTGGGAGCCTTTGCGGCCCGACATGGGTCGAGCTAAATTTACACCCCTAGTCATTCTCATTGTGATTCTGGTGGAATTGTACTAATGGTGTTCTGAAGATTAAAGAGCCTATTAGAAGCAAAACAATGTAGAAAAAAAAAATTTGAATGTTGAGAAAATTGTTGAAAGGTCTAATCTAAGGAGTGTATGATGTATTAGATCCTATGGATACTTTTTCTTGATGAGAGGTCCACCATCTGTGAAAGGAAAATTTAGTTAAAACCCCTCCATTGAATCGTTGTTTGGTGAAAAGAACAGTCCAATTTATTTTGCTTCGTGAACCCTCTAAGAAGAAAACATATAATGTAGTAAGGATAAAATAAAACATCTTTTTTTTTTCTTGAAAAATATTGTCAGAGTAACATGTTATTGTAAATCAGAGTAACATGTTACTGTAAATCAGACTAACATATTAGTATAACTGTTTACATCAATTTCGATGGTAATAAATTTTTTTTATAAAGAATTTCATAGTCAACATGGATCTTATTTGATAAATCTTGATAAGAGAATTTTAAAAATACTAATTTTATTATAAACCGACATTTACATCAAAAATTATATTATTTTAAAGTTTAGTATTTTCATAATAATGTTATGTTTTAGACTTTTAAAGAAAAACTTTTAGTACTTTTCCTTAGTGCATTAAAGTTTTATTATAAGGGAGCTTTGACTAGATCCCATTTTGTGAAATAGTTTGGTGAGAAGCTATTTTGGTAGTTTTGGAGGATATTATGTTTCTAATTTTACCTTTTATCTATCTATTGATTTTTTTAAGGGAGACTTATTTATAAATCATTTTTCATACACTTATGGTAGATTAGGTCCTAAACAAAAACTTATATTCCATTAAGTCCTATGCAAATTTACTTGACACATTTACCCTTAATAGTAGAGGATCATATCAATATACACTAATTTCGAAATTCATAAAACACTTCGAAACCCCCAAAAAACATTTCGAAACCCCCAAATAATCTGATTCAGTTCTTAACATTTCGAAACTCACCACGAACAGGAGAAGGGGAGCGATTCGACAGAGATGTTCGACGGGAAAGTGACAACGGTTAACGTTTACAATCAGAAGGAAGAATGATGACTCCGAAACGTAAGTGTGGATTCGCCCCTATTTCGCAATGTTAATTTTTTTGATTTTTATTAACAATCCAAAACTAGGGTTTATGTGACCTTCAGTCGTAATCTGCTTTGTTACTTGTACGTTTTGTGACAATTGTGCTGAATAATTGATTTTACAGTTTGAGAATTGAAAATAGTATGTATGTTGGTGTTATACGATGGAGGTTCTACGCGGTGCCCAGTGTGGGTGATTTATCCTTGATTCCTTGTTGCATTGCGTTTGGTAGACTATTTTGGGGGCTACAGTCACATTCATTAATTGACTTTATTTGTTTTTTTCTCGATCCGAGCATAGTACTGTGTTTTGTATATTATTTTGGGGGTTTGTCGTTGTGTGTTATACACTTAATGAATGTGATTGTGGCCCAATATGAAATTAGTGTCGGATGTGAGTGGAAGAACATGTAAGTTGGACTGTGTCTACAGTGCCACGTTGGGGTACGATGTCGTTTGGTTGTTTTCACTTAGGTACACAAATGTGACAAATTACAAATTTGACAAATTACACACACACACTTTTGGCACAGTTATGTCAAGCACTTTTCAGTCACATTTGAAAACATGGCTGTGAATGTGTGCACGTAATTTGTGATAGTCATGGCCGTGAATGTATGTACATAATTTGTCACAGTTACGTGAAGTACTTCTTAGTCACATTTCAGAACACAGCCGCAAATGTGTGCGTGTAATTTGTGACAGTCATGGCTGTGAATGTGTGCGTTTAATTTGTCACAGTTGCGTCAAGTTCTTCTCAGTCACATTTCAAAACATGCCCGTGAATGTGTGTGCGTAATTTGTGATAGTCATGGCCGTGAATGTGTGCGCATAATTTGTCACAGTTGCGTCAAGTTCTTCTCAGTCACATTTCAAAATTTGTCACAGTTGCGTCAAGTTCTTCTCAGTCACATTTCAAAATTTGTCACAGTTGCGTCAAGTTCTTCTCAGTCACATTTCATAATTTGTCACAGTTGCGTCAAGTTCTTCTCAGTCACATTTCATAATTTGTCACAGTTGCGTCAAGTTCTTCTCAGTCACATTTCAAAACATGGTCGGGAATGTGTCCACGTAATTTGGCACAGTTACGTTAACTACTTCTCAGTCACGTTTGAAAACATGTCCGGGGATGTGTCTGCATAATTTGTGATAGTTATGGCCGTGAATGTGTGCACTTAATTTGCCACAGTTACATTAACTACTGGTCAGTCACATTTCAAAACATCTCCGGGCATGTGTGCATGTAATTTGTGACAGTCATGGCTGTGAATGTGTGCGCTTAATTTGTCACAGTCACGTGAAGTACTTCTCAGTCACATTTGAAAACATGCCCGTGAATGTGTGCGCGTAATTTGTGATAGTCATGGCCGTGAATGTGTGCGCATAATTTGTCACAGTTGCGTCAAGTTCTTCTCAGTCACATTTCAAAACATGCCCAGGAATGTGTGCGTGTAATTTGTGACTATGGTCGTAAATGTGTGTGCTTAATTTGTCACAAGATTCGTTATACTTCCCACCACATTTTAAAACATGGCGTGAATGTGTGCACTTAATTTGTCACGATTCGTTAAGTACTTCTCACCCACATTTCAAAACATGGTCGAATGTGTCCACGTAATTTAGCGCGATTCGTTAACTACTTCGACCACATTTAGAAACATGTCCGGATGTTGCGCATAATTTGTGACAGTCATGGCCGTGAATGTGTGCGCTTAATTTGCCACGCTTATGTTAACTACTTGTCACACATTTCAAAACATCTCCGCATGTGTCTGCGTAATTTAGACAGCCATCGCCGTGAATGTGTGCGCTTAATTTGTCAGCTTACATTAAGTACTTCTCAGACACATTACAAAACATGTCTGGGCATGTGTCTACCTAATTTACCACAGTTACGTCAAGTACTTCTCAGTGACACTAGTCACATATTGCTATTAAATTAAATATTGCTTTTAAATTACATACATTATCCGTGGGATCTTGCTTGTATATGAAATATGATTTTTTGGTGGCATTTTTTTCAGGAGGCACAATTAAACGTACACCACAGACAAGCTCCAAGGCAAAAGTGAGCAGCAGTGAAGGGACTAGAACTGGTAAAAGACGGCGATCTCAAACTCCGTCACAGAATGTGAACGCACTAGGCCAAAGCAGTGCCCAAAAAAGGAAGAAGCTGAAATATGAGCCTCAACAACGACTGAACAAACAACAAACATTTTGCTACCGTTCTAACATTGCTAGAATTGTCAAGCTAGTAGCAGTGTCAAAACTGCAAGATGAACATTTGCAGCATCTTCAGAAAACACCGTTCTGGTTGTTGTTGAATGCGATGCGACAAACCAATCTAAACCAACATGACTTCCAAAAATGTGATGACATTGTAATGAGGATCATTCAGACATTTGTTCCAGATAAATCAGCTTTCATGATTGGTGGACATCACATTGAGTTTACAAGCAATGATATTCAACTAATATTTAGAATTCAAGGAGGTAAAAAGAGTTTAGATGTGTCACATGGGCCAAGACTCCCAACTGACTTCATCCAACAAAGGTGTCCCAAAATAGCACGCATAAACTTGAAGACCATTAAGGAACTCTTAATGGAAGCATTACTCGGGGACACAACTCAGGATCACGAAGATGTAGCAAAGCTACTGAGTTTGTACTTGTGTAGGAAGTTATTCTTTGCTACTTCAGGCGAGACCGTGGGATGGGGGTTTGTCCGAGTTGTAGAGGATCTAGACAACATGAAAGCATATGATTGGGCTGGAGCAATCTGCACAACTTTGATGGAGTCAATTAAGGGATTTCACTCTAAGCCTGAGAAAGTTACTGGATGTGTTACTGCCCTACTTGTAAGTGCTCTGTTTTTTTGTTTTTCCAACAATATAATTTTGTATTTGTTTTGAAAAACTTTTAACAACTAATATTTTTAACCCATGGTCACACAGTTTTGGATATGTGAGCACACAAACTTGATAGAAGCAATGGAGATGTGTTTCCGAGGTTTATGAAATGGAATATCAGCAAGTTGGTTACAAAGATAAGAGCAGTGGACATTGAGCAGGCAAATAATGTGGAAGTATGATTTTCTGTACCGTTAGAGTAAATATTAGATGTGCCAATTTGCTTTTTTTGATTTTTAATTTTCAAATTGTTTGCAGGTTGTAGTAGGAGATCTGCACATCACTCATTCTGAACGGCGCTTGATGAAGACAAAAGACGTTAAACAAATAGGAGAAAAGGCCGAAAGTTCAAAGCGCAGTCCAACTGGTGCTAAGAGTAATGATCGACGTGCTCGGGGTGCGTCTATCTCTGAAGAATACCAGAGAGCACTGCTTGATATTGGTGTGCTTAAGATTGAACTCCAACGTAAAAATGATGTCATATCTGCATTACAGACAGAACTGGCAACAATGAGGGCAGCATATGAAGAAAAATGTGCCAAGTTATAACATGAAATCACTGTGAACAATAAACAGAAGGAATGTGACATTGAAAGGATGAAGCAGCAACTGGATGAACTTAATGAGAAAAACACGAAGCTCGTGGAACAGTTAGAGGAGTACGCAGTCCATGAATACACCCAAGCAAACGCCGTGTACGGGAGAAAAGCAAACTAATGAGGAAATGTACCATTGTGAGGCAAACGTACTTGCCATTATACCATTGTCAACATCGTTTCCATCTGATGTGAATGAGAAGACAGAGTTACAAGGCGTGGATACTCACGTGACCCAGATGAATGACATTGGGCAAATGGCATCTAATGTGGATTTAATGGCTGATGGTAATCAAAACACTGGAACAACTGCGTTGCAAAACTCGCTTGTGAGAAACATTAAAAAGAAAAATAGGAAGGAGCATAAACTGCCAGAATATGAATATCCACCAATTTTGGGGAGGCAAATCAAACCATCTGACAGTGGTGTGGTCAATCAGGGTGAGTGTGACAGTAAAAAAGAAATGGAAGATGAGATCATTGAGGTTGACAACGTTGCAGACCCAGACAGTACATTTACTTGGTTTGACTTGACTAATCGTCTACCAATTTGGAAGTTGTTATCAACACAAGAGAAAGGCAAGCTTAAGGAAGCATATGAGAAAGGGGGTGACAGGTAGGTTATGCAACTTGCTCTTACCATTATGCATTTGTACATGAATTTATTGTTCAAAAAATGGATTGCAGTGCACAAGTCTGGACTGGACCGCATGTGTCCAACTCTGTGTCTTTCAATGACATACGGGCAATAGTTAAGGGGCTCACATTACGAGGCAATGTAAGTACGATATTTATAATTATTCATCAAACTTCTGAAGCTTCTACACATAGAATGCAATTTACATACATGTATTGAAGGGAAGGAAAATAGAAATTGTTTTCTTTTTCACGCAGGTGATTGATGCCTACGCGGAAATGCTAATGTACGAGCAGCACACAAAGGCGCCTAAATCCGCAGATGATGAAAAATCATACATTTTCAGCACATTATGTTTGGTAAGACATGCAACTGATGAAATGAATGCTGTCATTTGTAGTTTGTCATTTTAAATTCCCAAAATGAATGTATGCAGCCTACGATAAGAGATGTGGCCGAAGATGTACGTGACAGGTACTTGGCATTGCGTGCCCCGCATACCCTGAAGGCCAGATATATTCAATTCCCAATCCACTTAGATAACCATTGGACACTAATGGTTTATGACACTGAGGAAGGCTTTTGGTTACATTACAACTCTATGAAACCAAGACGTGGGAGGGAAGACAAGCATTATTGGGAAGCATCGTTGCTGGTTAGTAAACATCAATTACTTTCATGCAGTGATAATTGTATTTTTTTTTGGACAACAACACTAATTATTGTATTCTAAATTTGACAATAATGTAGAAATCCTACTTTGAGGATTACATAAATCGCAGATTGAAGGAGGGCACAGTTGAATAACAAGACTTGGTCAATGAGCTTCTAGTGGTTGATTATTGTCCCCAGCAAAAACCAAACTCGTAAGTTTGTTACGTTTCTTTGCAACATATGCCATTCATGTTTCCGTACATTGCACGTGGTCTGTTTTGACATTGTTACTAATGCCTTTAATTTTTGTAATATGAATGATTGTGGAGTTATAGTATGCTTCATTATGAAGCAACTTGTGCATCACTTAGATGTTGACAAGTCAATGGGAGGGGAGAGCTGTAGAACAATGCAAGCCAGTATGGTTAAGTCATTTGTGAATGACAGGAGAAGGTCATTTGTGGCTGGCAACTGACTATCTGATGGTGCTACGTGGGTGCAGATTTAAAATTTGTGGATATATAAACACACTGTTTTTGTTTTTGAATTGTATTAAAAGTTTGCTAGTACACGAAATACTGGAAGTTTTTGATATTTTTCATAGCATTTTGAATATGGATTACGGATTACTGTATTTTGTTTTGGCAATAGGCAACAATGGTTAATTGACTTTTATGGGAATGCACTTTATTTTGGTAATATAGCTTTATGGGTAATTCACTAATGTCAATAGGAATTTAAGGACAACTAGAATGTTGCGTACATAAGTGTGAATGTAATTGATAATATGAGGTGAATGTGACAGCGAATGCGAACGTGACAGCGAATGCGAATGTGAATAACACAACATGTTTGGTTATGAACCTGTAACACTGAAGAAGCAAATGTCAATATATCAGTGTTTTAGACTTTCTTGAAAATGTGAAATACAAATGTGAATGTGGTTAAGTGAATGTGAATGGTTACGTTTCTGTCATGGTGAATGTGAATGGTTACGTTTCTGTCATGGTGAATGTGAAATTGGATGCGATTGTGAATGACATAATAGGTTTGGTTGTATACCTATTACACCCAAAATGCAAATGTGAATGTGTGACAGTGTTTAGCACTATTTTTGCGAATGTGAAATACAGATGTGAATGTGGTTGTGTGAATGTGAATTATTATGTTTATATGGTAGCGAATGTCAAATAGGATGTGATTCTGTTTCATAGAACAGGTTTTCTTGTTTACACTACATAGCAACATTGTGATGCCGAATGTAATGTTTTCGCACTTTTCTTTCCTCGACGGAAAAGAGGATTGTGAATATCAATATCTTCTTACATACAAAGCCAAGCAAAAACATTTTGTCTAACATATTTTGCGTGTCTGAAACATACGTTTGCATGACCAAATAAATAAACATGTAATGTAAACATATAAATGAGAAAGCGTGAATGAGAACACGGTGAATGGTCAATTGTAAACACCGTCTTCACTTATTAAAATCACATCAATTGGCTTCAATACATGCTACTACGATAATATGATGTCATTGTTCAAAACATATTACAAAAGTGAATGCTAAATGCGTATTACTAAATTGGTTCTTTACATGTCTTTCGGTTGTGACTGCCCATGCGCCCATATCGACCGCACCTAATCTGACTTAGTTTCTCTCCCCGGGATGGTATTCGATTCTTCTTGGGTCGCCCTGCAGGACGTTTAACTGCTGGTGGATGTATGATGACATTGTCTTCCGAGAAGGAGGGCTTGTCAACTGTAGGTATTGGCTGAATGTATCCAGAATAAGCAGCTTTATACTCATCAACAGTGAAAAATTGTTCAACAAATGTACTGAAATCCCTTCCACTACTCTGTATTGCAACCACCGCATGTGCACATGGGAATCCATTCAATTGCCACTGGAAGCAAGAACATGAATGCTTGCCAACGTCTACCAACACCGTCGGAAATGAATGGACCTCATATATGTCTTCATTTGACTGGCTAACAATTCATGTGCAACTAGTTGAGTACGCCTCCCTAAGACGGCTTTCCATTTTCGGACAAAGTAACCCATTCCAACTAGTAGCCAAAACTTTACGCTCAGCCCTCATAGTCATTATTTGATTTCTGATTGTATCAACCAACCTTGTGATCGGATAATTACGGGCATCAAGTATCTATTTATTAAACGATTCTGCAGCATTCGAGGTCATCTCCCCATACATTTTGCCCCTGTTCACATTATCAAAACATAATCAAAATGCTATCACATATTCGGTACTTGCAACGTTAGCACCTGTAAGTATCGCATTTAACCCGAAATATGCGTTGGCCCAATGGTTCGGTGGCATATCTTCCAAGAAATTATTTATTCCAGATCGTCCTGTTCCTTTTAGCTTCTTCCAATGATGCTGAAATGAAACCTCAGTTGGAGCATACGCACATTCACGCAACTTCGCCATTAAACCAAAACGTACACGGTTGTCAACCCATCGTAATTTGTCCCTCAAATTTGCTTGGAGATGTTGTAAGCAGTATGCATGGTGTGCAGATGGGAATACAGCAGGCAAGGATTCAAGCAGCCCAATATTACGGTCGGATACGAAAGTTAATGTGCGAGCACTACTAACAACCTTTGTCAGTTACTGTAAAAACCAAATCCAACTTGCAGTTGTTTCAGAGTCAACAATAGCAAATGCTAATGGGAATAAACCTGCCAGATTAACACATTTACCATTAGATAAAATATTTTTTAACAAAGTTTACGTCCACACTAACAATTGTTCACAATTCGAATCGCACCACAGACAATGTTACTAAAAATAACATTACATTGCAAACAATCTGGCACATGGGGATCAAATCCTACTGTTGTGGACTTAAAAACAAAGCTTAGCCACAATGTAATGCGTTACTATATGGAAGTATAAAGTAATCATCATAAGAGACATGCCTTTGTTGCCATCCTTCCCCGTCGCTGCAAGCAAATTGCCTTTAAATCTCCCTTTTAAAAAAGTGCCATCAAGAAACAATAATGGGCATATATGGTTGAATCCTTCAATGCAAGCTTCGAATGAAATGAAGAACCGCTTAAATCGACCGATAGACTGCTCAAAATCCAAGTTGACATAACTCCCAGGGTTGTAATGCATAACCGCATCCGCATTCACCTAAGTTGATCAAATGAAGCATGATAGTCACCATACATTTCACCTCTTGCCTTCCACACCTAACCATGCTATGTGGTAACTAACATTATGGTCAGATTCTTTTTAGTCAAACACAACGTCAGTAGGACGTGTCAGCGACTTATCACGTAACCGATCACCGATAACATTGCAAACCAATTCAGAGTTAACTCTGTTATTCTTCCCAGTGCGGACAACAACACCACAACTATGCAAGTTGTTCAACCTCTTCAAGTAAAAATAACCGTTGCATGCTTGAACTCTTCCATGTACCAACCATGAACACCCCTTTTGCTCTCGAAATGTGCACACTGCCGTAACTCGAACTGAGTCATTTTTAACAAACTTGAAGTCAAACCCACACTCAATAGCATATTTGGACAAAACCAAACGGAAAGCAGCAACACCTCCTTCAAAAAATTGGCCTACATGACTAATACCTTGTGACCAATCAACTATCATCAACATTTTGTCACTATGGTGACAATAATTGGCCAACAAATCTACGCTAGGTTGGGGACCTGTAAATGGATCACTGTGAGGATCCAAATGATTTGCAGACATAGCACCACTGATTTGAGTACCTTGATTCAAATCGTCCACCTCATTTTCCAAGTCAACCACAACATTGATATGGGCAACACCAATGGACCTTGCAATGGAAAACATGTTTTCCATGTCCACATCATCACACAACATCACTTGATTATCGTGACATGGTAATTTGTAAGATATTGAAATCGATGATGGTGTCACATCCACTCACCTATCACATAAATTTTGTATCAATCGTTTTAATGTCAATCCATTAACACCCCTGACAGCGACCGTGGATGAACGAAAGGTACAAAAAAGCATGATATCCATATCCTGCACAACAGAATGCTTGAAACATTAACCATGGCATACATTGTACAAAAAACATTCACAAAACAATTGTAAAAAAACTAGAAACCAAAGACTTTGCGAAACGAAATGTGACACATATGTCCACAGTAAATACAAGAATAAGACAACACAATACAAAAATCAAGTACTTCCCCACCTGTATCTGAGCTACATTCACATGCATTCCAATAGTATCCACAGACAAGCAAATACGACATTTAGAAGGCAAAAAATGAAGCTCAATAAATTTGCGATTCATAACGTGACACATATGTTTTCAAAAACTATATAACTACAAAACACAAACTAAATACAAAACGAATGTAACACACACCATCATCATATAAGAGCCTTCGACTCTACAGAATTGCGCCAATATAAGGCTGTACCATTCTAACATTCTCAATTACTAATCTAATAAGCTATCGTAAAATACTATTACGAAACGTCATGTGACCTATATGTGAACATTGTAAGACAATATCATTACGACGGAACTTGATGCAAGATTACCATAACAAACTCTACCAATGGATTACTATGACACACTGCGAAATCCATACGATATATGAGGACATTGCAAGCAAATCATTCGGAAAAAAACCAGATCACCACTCACCAATCGAATAACCAGACAGATTGATCTCCTTCACTCAAACAATCTGACTCGAAAGCGTCAAATTGAAACAACCAAAGCAGACCAACACTCACCAATTTTAAACCTAACAGAGTCTGCGAACGTGGCGCAACATCTCCCAATTGAATAAGCACACAAATTGATCTCTTTCCCTCAAACAATCTCACTCGAAAGCGCAAAGATGAAACAACCAAATCAGAGTAAGACTCACGAATTTAACCTAACAAACTCCCCCAATAATGGCCCATATCACGGCACCCAACAATATGGAAAGAAAACGGTTACAACATTCCAACCTGTATGAAAGGGTATAATCGTAAAGTGATTCAATTAAAACACAATATATAGGATTTAATGGAATACTTTCTAATTTTAATAGGATTGCAAACTTAATAAAAAATTTCTTAGGACTTAACATAGTATAACTCTCCCTAATAGGACTTATAAATAATTTTCCCTAATTATCTGTTGACTTTTTGTTACCTATCTATTCAAATTTATATCTATATGTTCAAATTTTTTAGCTACCAATTCAATTGTTTCCCCTTATTTGTTCAAACACGTATTTGAAGGCCATTTTTCCTATCTATTGAAAATTCACAAAGTTATTTTTGATATCTATCTAAATTTTTTATATGTTCAATTTTTATCTATCCAAATTTTATTATCTGTTCAATTTTTTTTTCCTGAATTGTATTTGTTGATTTTTTATCTATTCAAATCTTTGTTATTGAAATAAACCAAGACACTATTTATTCTCTGTTACAGATTTGTTTAACTTTTTATTTTTTTGTTTCTTCTCTGGTATAAATTTGTTTAAAACCCAAAAAACTAAAAATAAAAAATAAAAAACAAATGTCAACAACAATAGAAGATCTGTATGTTCAAACACAAATCTATCTATTTCAAACCCAAATAACCAAAAAAATAGATCAATTGTCAACAACAATAACAACAGTAGGTCTGTGTTCGAACAGATCTGACTTCTCTGACAGTAATGATAATACAATTAACCATTATAATAACCAAGTAATCTTCCTCTGAACAATCAATCTGAAACAATGGAAAACAGAAGAGTTAGAGAGAAGAGAGAGGGGGTTTGGGCTTGCCTCCCTCAACCAAACCCCAAATCTACTCTTGTTTGGGACTCCGATGACCACTATTGGAGCCACCACTGTCATATATGGGTTAATTCTAAGGGTTCTCGCAGTTCGGTTTTGGACGATTTGATTTGCAGTTTGGACCAGCTTACATATGTGCGGTTTAGGAAAAATTGAATCCACAACCGCCCGTAATGCAGATTGCGGTTTGTGTAGATAATATTCGCGGATGTGCAGATAGGGTTCCAGTTTTGTAATTATTTATTTTGGATCATTTTTTCCTCATTTTCTAAAATGCTCAACATTAATATTTAATGAATTAAAACTTATAAAATTAAAAACACAACAAAATCAATTCCTAATACAAGCAAATCATTGAAAATCATATACTTTTAAATAAAATCATAAAGTAACACAAGCACATCTTTTAAAATCTTAAACTAAATTATCAAAATCATTCACTACCCAATAAGACAATTAAAGTAAAATTATTCAAAATCCTAAACTTACCTAAAAAATCAATGGTCCAAGTTAGTGCGAGCGGATTCTTGCAGGTGCGGGTAAAACCCGCAACCTGTAATAATGTCATATTTCAAACCGCATTCACCCACATTGCACTTGCAAAACCACCTATTTGTATGCGGATTGGTTTGGGTTGGGCAGGTTGTGCAATTCGGATAACCCTATGTCTAGCCCTAATTAATTCCCAATCTCTTGATCTCCTCCAACATCTCAAAACACGCTAATATCAGCAAGTTTCCTTCGTAGGGTTTCGAAGTAAGTAAGATCAGGCCCGAGGATGGAGGTGATTTAGGCGAGTTAGAGCTTAGTCAAATTGGAAACCAAGGATGTGGAGGAGAAAGAATTAGGGTTTTTCGAAGAAGAGCTCAACAAGCTCAAGACTTGAGGAGCGGTGAGATATGAGATCTGGATTGGTAGTGGTGCAGTCTTTGGCGATGATGGCTTAAGGAGAGCCGCGAGGTTGCCGATGGTGCTAGAAAAGGACGGTGGAGAGGAGGACGATAGTGGTGGTGGTGTTGAAGACGATGATGATGGTGGTGAGAAGAAGAAGATGATGGCAGTGTAAAAGATAAGGATGATGGTGGTGATAAGAGAGAGAGAGAGACGGTTGTTGTTAGGGTTTGATTTGGGAAATGATGTATATATATATGGGTAATATAAAAACTTGTCTTTATGGATAAAGTATTTTAACACTAGAACTTTTAAAGAAAAAAAAATCAAAATTAAATTTATTGACTGCATACCCTTAAATGTTAATGTTTGATTTGCTTTTTTTTTTTTTTTTTTATCAACAAAAAAAGTTTATTGATATAAAAATACAAAACATGCATAAATTACATCAAAAAAGCGGAAGAGTGCACCAAGTATCATAACTAACCTTAACGATCCCAACTAGAAATCATATTTTATGTATTTTGATTTGCTTACGTGGCAGGGAAGAGTGCTGACTGGGATGAGCACAGTGGATTAGCCAAGTTGTCACCCCACTCCTTCCAACTGGACCCCCACAAGGCTCACTATAAGCATTGGCATTACAACTTGTAAGGTTGCTTCGCCCACTAAGCCCATTCCTGCCAACCCATTGCATTGTTCACACCTCATTGGTGCCATGTGTCGACCCCACATTTGTTCAAATATTTGTTTACCAACTTCCACACTGCTTTCCTCCTTTCAAACAAAATACATAAAATATGATGTCAAAAAGATCTACTCCCACTGCTTTGGTTACCATTCCCACTCGAGAGCAGAAATTAAGTAGTATTTTAATTTTTTATAAGTTTTCATTGATTCATATAATTATATTGTCTTTTATTATTGAGTAACTATATCACTACTATAAAATTTTCAAACACTAAAATTACCCCATCGAAGAGATTTGAATCTCTTGTATAGTAGTATCCTATTAGTCCTTAAAGAAATCATGAATTTAATTTTTTTAGGAGAGTTGAATTAAGGGAATTCAAGTATTTATATGCTTTGTCAAGAGTGGAGAAGTTTTCTCTCATAGGTGCTAATCTAATAACGAACAACTAACATTTATAGATAAAAAAATTTTTTTTTTTTTTTAAGTATCTTTTAATAAATTTGAATGTTTAGATTTATCAATCTGCCCACAAAATTCATTGACCCAACCAATATTAGGTCGGATTTTTTGAACAAATTTGAATTTGTGTATGATGGTCAAATAAGGCTTCGATTTTTATAATACACCGCTGAACTCTCACATTAAGTGTGTAATTGAAGAGAAGTCGATCTCTTTTTCTTTTCTTTTTTTAAATCACACTATGTCCTTAGGTTCCCTAGCTCCATCTAGAGTTTATACTTCTAATTTTTTATCTACTTGGCCACCTAATTTTTTTAACTCTTTATTGCGTGAAAAGAATAATTGTTTGGAAGAGCATGGTAGGTACGTGTAAGGCTGGTAAGACATTCTTTGGCATCCTCTATACTAGCACATTTTTTAATTTTTTTTAGATCACATAACCTTTTTATATTTTTACACATTTTTTCATAAAAAATTAAAAAATATATTTATTTAAATCATTCCAAACACCCTCTAATTCATTTGTAGTTAGAATCAAATATTAAAATCTCTAATTGGGCACGCGTCCTCCTAATTAGTTAGTAAAATGGGTTTTGAGCTTTTGTTAAAATTGTTTATGATACTGATTAGAAAGTTTGAGCATTTGTTAAAAAAATTTATGATCGTGATTAGAAAGTAAACTTAGGCTTAGGGCTCAAACTCACATGCTATAGCGGTTATATTCAAACAACAATATCATATACTTAAAAAAAAATAATTAAAAAGCACATATATAGATCATAATCATTCTTTGTGTGTTCTGAATCTCACTAATTTTAAATTTATACTATAATATACTTTATTTTTAAGTAATTTTTTAGAACAAAAATTCATACTAGATAACATTTTCGCTTTTTTAACTGCATGAAGAACTAGGTTTTAAGTTGGAAAAATCATGGTTGAACCCCACCCACGCCTCACCCACTTGATGTTCTTAAGTGAAAATATATAGAAAGAAGAGGGGAGCATGTGCATGAAGCCTTGGTTTCATAGAGTCTCTCCTTTTCATGAAAAGAGATTGAGAGCTATGAGTCTTGGCGTTTCTAAGGTTTATTGTATTATATATCTGAAAAGCGCTTTGGAATGAGTAGTACCATCATTCCGACTGTGCTATGCCACCCCAAACCAATTTTAAAAACAAACCTCCAAATGCAACATTACAAAGAGATACACATTCACATGAGAAAGAAAGATAAAAACTCAGTCATATCCCATGCATGATCCTTACGTACACAGAAATATATACAGAAAATTCATTCTACAAATCAATAATGCTATGTACCAAACCAAGCCTTGAGTCCCATTAAATGGGGTCGGCTACATGAATCATTCTTCTCCACACGGCCTTATCAAAGACTATTTCGTTAGTCAAATTAAGTAGATCCGTATATCTATTTACAATATTAGCCAATGTTACTCTAGGCCTACCCCATCCCCTAACACTCTCATCTACCGTTACAGTATCACATCTCTTCACTACAACCTCTATTGGTCTCCGTTAAATGTAACCAAACTATCTCAATCGATTCTCTCTCAACTTATTTTCTATCAATGTTGCTCCTACCCATTCCCGAATACACTCATTCCTAATTCTGTCTTATTTAGTCTTGCCACACATCCACCTGAGCATCATCATCTCAGCCACACTCATCTTATCTATATGTTGTTTCTTAGTTGCCCAACACTCCGTCCCATACAATATTGCTGGTCTAATAGTCGTTCTATAGAACTTACGTAGTAGTCTAGTGGGTATTCGTTTATTGCACAGTACCTCAGACGTACTTTTCCACTTATACCATCCCGCCTTAATCCTATGGGTCACATCCACATCAATCTCCCCCGCTATTATGATAACTGACCCTAAATAACAAAAATGTTCACTCTTAAGTAGTTCTTGATTCTCAATCTTTACTTCTCCTCTTCTTTCATTGTTACTGTTATTAAATTTACACTCTATGTACTCTATCTTAGTTCTGCTTATCCGGAATCGTTTAGATTCAAGAGCTTTTCTCCAAATCTTCAACTTTGTGTTAACTTATTTTCTAATCTCATCTACTAGCATAATATCGTCTGCAAAAAGTATTCATTCTAAATACACTCAGAATGAATCTCGAGTTGCACATTAATTTTTTTTATACTTCTATTTGCATTTGTTTATTTATGCAGATAGAATTTCCTTGCAATGCTCCACAGCCAGCTTCGAAACTCTTGTGGAGGCTTTGAAGTTTCTACTTTTAGGCTAGAATGACATTATTTTTCTTTCTCTATTCTTTTTCTTTTATAGCAAGGTCCTAGGGCTTTCGCTTACACTTTCTGTGGTCGGCGATACTGGTAATGAAGGACGCGTGTTTTGGCTGCAGATCGAATATATCTTTATTGTTGTATTAGTTTAATTTAGCTAGTAATTAATAATGAAAAAGTTTTTGCGAAAATCTATGATGAGTTAGGTCACGCGTAAAGAAAAAGTTGGAGAATGATTAGGTTATCACTGGCATTTTTTCTTCTTGTTATGAGTACAAGTAGTAGAACATACAGACTTCGTGGAAGCTCAATCGATCACCTGCCAGAAAGTTAAAATTTCTGGTGGGTATCTATGGATGATTTTGCCGGTGCCGCTACAATTATAAAAACTATAGCAGACTGTGTTTTTGTTTTTATAATTCACACTAGTGTTGTGTAAATATATATGAGAGGATAGCACAATATGCACTATTCACTTGGAGCTGAGAGCTAGGACTCCAATGGGTTTTCAAGGGTATATTGCCATCTAAAGAAGTTTTCACTACAACAATAGATTAAATTTTTTTATCTTCAAAATAAAAATTTTGTTTCAAAAAATATTTAAAAACCAATTTTGTCATTGTGAGGATAGTCATTAAGAAATTATTTTAAAAAGTCAAAAAATAGACTTTTTGTGACAAAATTTTGTAAATATTACTAATAAATGCAGACAAAATAATTTGATCCGAAAAGTTTTAATTTTTTGAAAAAAATTGGTTCCAAAAGAATTGTAATTCATTACTAAATATTTAATTTTGTCGCTAAAAATACAATGATAACACTTTGGACAATAAAAATATTTCGTTCCTAAAAGTAATTTTATTACTAAATTTTAAGGTTCATTGCTAAACATAAATATAATATAGAAAATAAAAAAAGGGTATAAAAATAAAAATTTTGAGTTAAATTCAAATTTAAATATTAAAAAGTTACATAAATGTGTCTGAAAACAAAAAATTCTAAAAAGAGTTATTACCCAAACCAAAAAAATAATAAAAGCGTTGATTTGGAGGCTTAAACTAAAAAAAAAAAATTTACTTGAACAAAGCAATTACATTTGCTTGTATGTCATTTCCAATTAAACATGAACTTTTTGAAACAAATTCATCAAGGTTAGACCGAATCCATAATTAGAATTTTGTCATCGGATGGTCAAACTATTCCAAATATTGGACGGCCATCATGTTCAGATCAGTTAATAGGATTCAGTCAATTTTAATATTATTATTTAGTAGTACAAAAGTTAAGACGGGGAAAGGTATGCGTATGATAATTAAAAGGAGAATTTGAATTAAAAGAAAAAAGATGATTTGAATATCTATGACTAGGATCTCATTGATACATGTTTTACAATAAAAAATTGCGAAGATTTTTAGTTTTACATCATATTAAGTGCAAAATTAAGTTCAATTCATGATTACGAGAGGGTCCAATGAGATTGCAAGAGGATCTATTTAATTTCTAAACCTTTTTACTCTTTTTTCTCTGTCAAAACTCCCATTTATAAATTATCTGCATACTCATTGCACCCACAACTTTGAATACTTAATTATCATAAATATTTGAATCAAATTCTTTAAAAAACTTAAATAAAAAAATTCAAAGTTAAATTACATGATCACAAGCCATTCAATCATTAGACAACACAAAGGGGAATGACTCCCCTCCCTTCACAAACTATTGGATGAAGAGCATGTGGAGAAATAAATTGAGAATGTATTATTTTTGGTTCATTATTGTAAGTCTGGACCATTTATTTAGGATTAAAAGTTCCTCATAATCACACTTTAATGATTTAATTTATTTATTTTTTAAGTCTCAGTGTGTAGATCATACAAAAGAACATCAAATTGATCAACAATGGTAGTTACATGATTTAAGCATTTTTGTATTCAAAAAAAAAAAAAAAAATAGTAGGTATATTTTCAAAATTATGCTTGTCATTCATTTTTTGTAAATACAAATATAATGTTGTATGATAACTACGACTATTTGCAGACAGGCCCGCGGAGGGACCTCGCTACAGCTCAGACTCGATTTTTGTTACGGTTCTTAATCTCGAACCAAAGAGTCCAAATCCGGCAAATCGTTTTGAGAAAATAGATTTTTGAAAGATGTGTCAAATATGGACTGCTTTGCCAGATATAGAGTCGCTACCTAAATATTTTATTTTGAAAAATTTAGGAAACCCTGACTCATTTGCCTAAGGCCACGTGTCCGTCATCACCAAAGTTGCCTCGGCTCGGGAACTTGAGTACGATTGGAGAAGGTCACTTCGTGAGCACCCCCGCTCGCCCGATCAAAGATCGGCCTCTACTAACCATGATATCTAGTTTTGAAAACATTGTGTACTCTTATTCCAGTTATTAGCCTAGATTTACTATGTGATGCGCACAGCATACAAGTATAGACTGGGTCACCTGAATTGGAACAAAACATTTCATGTTTGTTTGTTTGAAAATAGTTTGATGGTGCTACCCGCAGGTAGGCTAAGACGTGGATTTGCCACCCTTGGGTGGGCTTAGAAAACATGATTTTGCCACTATCTAGTGGGCTTAAAATACACATTTGATTAATTGTTCCAATTCAAATAACCCAACCTTCACCTACAGGCATTCAGGCAGTTATATCACATAAGCAATTAGCCTCATGGTAAGCATGCTATTCACAGCAGTCACTCATACGCATGCAAGGATGCTAAAGCATAAAAACTCACCGAGTACTCCAAGCCAAAACAGAAACCGATTAGAAATCCATGCATGATCCTAACTATACAGAAATGCCTAACGCAACACATGCAATAATGCAACTATAACAGGCTCGGCTATTCTAAACATGGCATATGAGATGCAACAGCTATCAAGTATTCAACTTAGAATTGAAATACAAATGCAGTTAGTATGATGCGCCGAGCCCGGTGTGTGCAAGACAGATGAATGAATACAAACATGCTATCATACTGTATGCTAATCGAAACATGCCCTAATCTAACCATCATAAGCAGGTAAATAAAAGGGAAGAAAGACGTGGGGTTGGAAGACATACATCACACTCACGCACACTTATTACAATTATACCCTCGCGCAGAGGGTCCGAATAAATAGTACAATCCAAATATGTACAAATCCCTAATTAATTTACAAATTAACTAAGAAAAATAATAAACTAGCATGCAAGCCAGGGACTGTCTTGACTCTTCTCCAGATGATGAATGATGCATGTCCGGGTTGCCTTGTACAGAAATCCACTGCGATGTCCCAATTAGCCTCTGTTTGCAATTGTTTTTGGAATGCGTGCCAAGCTCCGGAAGGCTACTGATTCTTGATTTGCTGTAACAGAGAGCAGGAAAGGGGCATGGCAATGTATTTTCACAAATGTATACATGTCTCGATCCTCGTGCCACCAATTACGCATCTCGATGCATGATGGCCGAGGAGTCAAATTGCACAATTCAATATAGAATGAATGCACATGAAAACTCGACTAAATCTAACTCCATCATAGATAATCCAGAGTGTCGGTGACTGGGGAATTGAGACACGTTCCGTCACTCGAAGTACGAAACGTACCTCGTTTCCCGTGCTCGGGCTAACTCCTATCCCGAACACAATGCAATATGCATGACATGCATGAAATGCAACTAAGATACAACCTAACATGCAACTTGTTATGAAATGGCATACACGATGCACGAGGTAACATGGCATACACAATGCGCTAACATACAACCTAGCATACACAATGCTATAGAATGAAATGGCATACACAATGCATAATGGACTTACACCGACATGAGTGGACCTCAGCCACACTCACATAAGAGGCCATTAGATGGAAATGAGACACTCGAAATGCATGCACACGTGCACGCAAACCGAGGACCGACCCTAAGGCACGAAATGCCACTCTAACACGATATGGCAAAAGATGGAATATGGCATACTAGCATGCAATTTTTAGAGGCAATAAATGATGCAAAACAGCCCCGAAAGATGGCGAAATGACACCCGATGCATAGAATAAGTCCCGAAACATGAAATTAGGTGCATGGAATGACCTATAACTATGCAATGCATGCATTATTTGAACATGGAATGTGAAGAAAGAATCAAGAAGGCCCAAAAATAAGCATATTCACAGTTCTAAGCAAGGCCAAACAGCGAACGCAAATGGGGCTAAACTAGCATGCAAAAACAGTCCCGAAAGCAAGATAATGAAGCAAGTGGCAACTTCTGACCCTAAACAGAGAAAGGCCCTTCTAAAATTTTGAAGAGGGGCCCAAAATATGGTGTTTTACAGTTTACCACAAACCACAAAAACAGACACAAGTATGGCAAAACTCTCATGCAAAAAGTGGGCCTAAAGGAGGACAAAGAAGTAAGTGATGCATTCTGGCCCCAAACAGATGAAGGTCCTTCAACAAAGTTGAAGAGAGACCTAAAATATGATCTTTTACAGTTTATGATCAGAGCCAAAACAGTGTACAAGTATGCTCAAAACACTATGCAAGATAAGGCCAAAAAGAAAGCTATAGCACAAAGTATAAAAATGATGCCTCAAACAATAAAATACCCCTAATGAAACATGAATAGGGGGTCAAAATAAGGCCATTTTTAGTTCGGACCCGAGCCCAAAAACAGAGGCACAAGAGGCTAACAAATCATGCAAAAATGGGGCCAAAAGAGGGATATAAAGGCAAGTGACAAAAGGGGGCCCCAAAAAGTGATGAGCCCTTCAACAATGTTGAAGAAGAGCTCAAAATAAACTACTTTACAGTTTACAACATGCCTCAAAACAGTTCATACATAAGCCAAAAACAATGTGCAAGAAAATGGCATATTAGGGAGATAATGAAGCAAGTGAAACAAGGAGGCCTCAAACAGTGAGAGGCCCTAATCAAACATGGAATATGGCTCAAAATAAGCCTATTTCTAGTTAGGGTCGGAGCCCAAAAGTGCAAGCAAGAGAGGCTAATGTATTGGGCAAGAATGGGACCAAAAAGAGGAGAGAATGAGTTACCCTTGAAGATCAAAGAACCAGCAGCTCTTGGACCAAAATTCTAAGCCTTTAACCTCTTCAAAGTAGTCCCAAAGTGTTGGAATAAAGGATGGAGGCCTTGTGCTATGAGGTGGTGTAGAAATGATATAGGAACTTTAGGATTTTGATGGTTGGAATATAGAGAGAGAGAGAGAGATACAATCCAAGAGGCTTAAACAAAATTTTCTAACCTCCTAAAACCAGCTGGGAATGCTGGTTATATAGACAAAAAAGGGTGGAAAAGAGGGGGAAAAATGGGGGGAAAACTAATTCAAGTTTCCCTCCAAAAGGCCAAACCCTCGGACATAAGGCCTAGAGGAAAACAAAATTCACTTTTAGGACACACTTGGGGAGGGGGTTATGGCTGGCTAGTTAAAAAGGGCAAAAAAGTCATTTCACCAGCTAGGTGGCCGGCCGGCTAGGTTTTCTGGCCGGCCAGCTACTTTTAGGACAAAAAAATGGACTGCCAGAAAGAAAAGTGGCCGGTGGGTGATTGGGAAGTCCAATGGTGGCCATTCAAGTGTCCAAATTGAAGCCCCGGAAGTTAGCTTTCCAATGGCGCAAACCTTGTATCAAAATTCCTCCTGTGAAAAAAGTTATGCCCTTTTTGATGAAGCCGCGCAGATTTCGGTCCAACCGGAGTGAGTGATGCCCCACTTCAATCAACCATATCTCCTCTGTTCGGAATTGAATTTAGGAGATTCTTGAGTGAAAAATGAAGCCCCGGGAGTAAGATTTCCAATGGTAGTGGCCTCATAGCTTGATTCCAAGTATCCAAATGAATAGGCCCGATTCGGCGAGGGCTGCTCGACTCTCTCTTAACGGTTCATGCCCATTTTCTCCCCCGACTGGATTTCTTCCCTCTTCTTTTCTTTTCTTCAACTTCAAACCCCTAAGTAAGGTGTTTTGAAAGATTTTTCAAAGATTTCATCTCTCTTTCATTCATTCCCACTTTGTCCTCGCTCGATTTACCGAAAAACGCAACATTTGACAAAATGCGAGCCTCAGAACATCGTAAAAACTTTATTTCAAAAACGTTTTGAAAGAGAGGGTTTTAAGACTAAAATCTTTTGATCAAGATCGTTTTGGTCTAGAACAGGGGTATAAAGTTGAGATTTGACACTCTCCTTGCCGAAGAAACTGAACCTTTCCCCTGCACACCTTTCTCCACCATGTAAACCATCAGTCACATCCAAGTCTTATGGACGGTCGAAAATGGGGTGTCTACACTATTATATTTGCTTTTTTTTTTAATTATTATTATCAACAAATGATCTACACCCAAAAGTCTAAAAGATGAACATCATATTATCAAAGTGGAACCTGATGGATCCACAAGCTTGAATTAGAGAAAATCCCAACTCAAATGAATTTATCTTCACTGAGCTATGAGCCACAAGTCTTTGGTTGTTGCAAGGATTTTGACTTGAGTTGCTTTGTCAATAGCATACTCTGAGTTGTTATTTTAGCTTGGGTTACAGTATTCTCATCATCCCCCCTCAAACTAATGGGGCTAGAAAGCATCATGAGCTTGGATTTAAGAAAATGAAAACGAGAGGAAGCCAATGGTTTAGTAAAAAGATCAGCAACCTGATGTTCAATGGGAACAAATTTCAAATCAAGCAACTTAGCAACAACTCTTTCTCGAACAAAATTCCAATCGATTTCAATATGTTTGGATCGAGACTGAAACACGGGATTGGAGGCCAAAGCCATGGCAGAAATATTATCATGCCAGAGAGTAGGAACAAAGGTGAGAATAGACAAATTCTTCAACAATTATTGTAACCAGCATAACTCAACTACAGTGTAAGCTAAGGACTAATATTCGACCTCAGTTGAAGATTTGGACACAGTGCTTTATTTCTTAGCAGACCATAATATCAAATTCGAGCCAAGAAAGCACACATAACCCAGAGGTGAACCTCCTATCAAAAGTGTCCCCTTCAACTACAAGCATTTTCTTATTCCAACTAGGCTAGGGACACTTCTAATAAAAGGTCCACCTCTGGGTTCTGTGTTTTTCTTGGCTCAAATTTAATATCATGATCTACTAAGAAACAAAGCACTGTGTCCATATCTTCAACTGAGGTTGAATATCGGTCCATAGCTAGAGGTGTAAATTTGGCCTAACTTAACCCATGTTGGGCCTCATGGGCTCCCACCAAAATTCAGACCAAGTGAGCCTAGGCCTGGGCTCAGGCTTGAGCGGGCCTGAACATTTTTTTGTTTTTTATATTTTTTTCTATCAAAATTTTATTATTTTTCACTAAAAAATACATTGGGTCTCAGCTGGGCTAGGCCGGGCCTTGAGTGGACCTTAAGTAAACTGATGGGCGAGGCTTCAAAATGATGGCTCAAGCCCAGGCCCAAGGTCTCGGGCTGGGCTCAGACCCGGGCCTAAATGGGTCGGGCCACCCAAGCCATTTTTACACTCCTATCCTTAGCTTAGACTATAGCTAAGTTATATTGTTTATAACAATTGTTAAAGGATTTGTCTATTCTCACCTCTGTTCCCACTTTCTGGTATGATAATATTTCTGCCTTGGCTTTGGCCTCCAATCCCGTGTTTCACTCTCAGTCCAAACATATTGAAATCTATTGCCATTTTTTTTGAGAAAGAGTTTTTGCTAAGTTGCTTGATCTGAAATTTGTTCCCACTAAACATCAGGTTGCTGATCTTTTTACTAAACCATTGGCTTGCCCCCGATTTCATTTTCTTAAACCCAAGCTCATGGTGCTTTCTGGCCCCATTAGCTTGAGGGAGGATTATGAGAATACTACAACCCAAGCTAAAATAACAGCTTAGAGTATGCTAGTGGCAAGGCAGCTGTCACGATCCAAATCCACCCCTATAGGTTTAGCATCATAACCAGCTAGTAATCCTAAGATTTCCGAAGGCATCTAAAATGGATTAATAGCGGAAGCAAATATATAAAATATAATGTCCACAGAGCTGTGCAGACATTTATAGGACAGAAAATTTAAAACTTATATTCACATATAAATAGTGACATCATAAAGACATATCAATGTCTTACATCACCCTACATATAGATAAACAAAAGTCTTGTTCAAGCATAAGAAAAGAAAAAATAAAAACAAATGTCACATGCACAAAACTTAATCACTTGAACCACTTGGGAACCTCCTCGGGAAGCACATTAGTTGGTTTGACAAGATAGAACTCCAGGCAACAGCTTTAGCCTAGTCTCACACCTGATCACCTACATACATAAATAATACGATGAAGTGGACCCTAGTGAATAACAACAAGGTAAAGGGTTTATGAATGATGTCCCATTAGATTCAAAAATCAGATTCCAAATTAGAAACAAATTCAGATTCTTATACAAATTTCATAAATAGTCATACGTGGTACATCTAGTAGCTAACAGTACAGTAGGTCTTAAAGACTGAATAGTCATTTGATGGCCATCAATACAGTAAACAGGAGTTCCAAGAATTGGAACTGACAAATATCTTTGTGCATATATAGCCATGGTATTGTTACACTTAGGCGAGGGCCACATAAACACAGACTGCGGTATTGTTACCCCCGGGCAAGGACTACATGAACATAAACCGCGATATTGTTACACCCGGGCAAGGGCCAAATGAACATAGAATGCCACATTACATTACAAAAAATTGGACATTCATTTATGGTTTACAAATAGCATTTCAGAAAAGAGATCATATCATGTCAGTCAGAAAATACGTATAATCAAAGATAACTTTACAGAGTTGTTACTCACAGATAGCTCCAATAGCATAACAGATCACGTGGACAGAACAGACTGATCAGGAGACAATAACACATGACCTATACAAACACGTGACAGATACATTTGAACACGCGTGCCATTGGCACTAGACTTATCATTCTTCTTTCTTAATGTGTATTTCTAACTCTTATCCTCATTATTCTAGCTTAAATATGGCCTAGGGATGCTTTAGATGTAATGAGGATGCAAAAATGCACTTTAATATTAGCCAAATTTTGAAAAACATGACGGTTCGCTCAAGCGCAACCTCTGTCGCTCGAGCGGTCTGCAAAGTCTGTAAAAGCACTGGATGCTCGATTTTCACGCTAAAGCCAACTTTTGATCACTTGAGCCAAGGTTCAAAACAAAAGGTGGTCGCTCGAGCGCAACTTTTGCTACTCAAGCCAACCCTCAAACTCTGCAAAACTTCTGAGAGCTCAAGTTTTATGCTCAAGGGAAGGAACCGTCGCTCGAGCAATCATGCCGAATTCTGGAATTTTCATATTGCTTTCTAAGCTTCAAAACACAATCGTAATGCATCAAACACATTCTTTTAGGCCAAAACTTGAGAAATCATGTGTAAACTTGTAAAACCTCATAAATTAAAGATCATTTTACAAAATCAAAGCCCACAAGCAAGTCAATTATACAAAACCAAACTTGAAACTTGAGATATAACACATGTAAGAATTTATATGTTATCCTTCTGTTCAAAACATGATTAATTGAGATGTTTAACATGAAAACATATTGAATTCTAAAAACATAGCCAAAATAAGAACGTGCATGTGAAAATTCTTTGAAAACAACTTCAAAATGAAATGAGATATGCATGCATACATATATTGAGCTTAAATTCTTCAATCCTAGCTTCAGTCTTCTAATTCTCTTGATTTCTTGCACTAAGTGACTCAAATCCATAATTTAAGAGTTGAATTACCTACCTTATTGGGCTCTATATAACTAATCCCTTGAGTTTCCAAGCCAATTCTTCCAAATTCCTTCTAATCTCACCAAGTCTTCCTCAATTTCCTCCAGTTTGATCTCAATCTCTCCCTCTTTCTCTTTCTCCACGTTTTTGAGTTCAAATAGATGAAGAAAGTGTGTGTATATGAGTGTTTCTAGGCTTGTCTTAGCTTAGATAGGTGGGATTAGTAGGATTTAATTAAGTATACTTTCAATTAGTTAATCTAATTCAATTTATTCTAATTATTGGTTTCGATTCGATTTCTAATTAAACTTCCCATAAATTTCTAAAAAATTCTAAATTACACGTTGGCCCAACCAATTTCGTGTTCGGTGGCCAATAAGGCCTTTAGTTCACAGATTCAAACAGAATTACTGACAGATATTCCTACAGCAGACAGATATAAACACAAATAATACATGGCACATGCAATTAACTTAAAATTTCTTCTTAATTAAGGATTATATGCTATTCACAGATCGGGATTGTTACAGCAGCTCGGGTAAAAATCCTTGCAACAACCAAAGGCTTGTGGCTCACAGCTCAATGAAGATAGCAGTACCATCATAATGCGTAACTGTGCAACTGATGTGGCAGTTACTTAGTCAGTTAGAGAGTTTGTTAGATTGTTAGATTCTATATGTATGTATAGTTGGTTAGAATAGTAGAGGTATGTGATTGTATAAAAGACTTCTATAATTGAGATATTTGGTAATGAAAATGGAATAAAAAATTTCATCAATATCAATAAAGAAAAATCAACAACTAATAAGCAATAGTCCACGTTATTGGAAATACAATTTTAAAGGTGATTGTTTAAAAAAAATAAAAATAAACAATTTTCTTAGAGGAATCTATATGAGCATATTAGAAGCTTGAAAAGATTTAAAAGATCTTGCCTCGGAACCTCTTGCCATGTTATCTAATGTGACTCCTAGATCTTTCATTTGTAGCAAAAATTACAAGACTGGAA
Organism: Camellia lanceoleosa; assembly: GCA_025200525.1. Taxonomy (NCBI): domain Eukaryota; kingdom Viridiplantae; phylum Streptophyta; class Magnoliopsida; order Ericales; family Theaceae; genus Camellia; species Camellia lanceoleosa. The sequence goes on along the minus strand of CM045768.1, from coordinate 28,802,495 downwards.
AATTTGTTTTCTTATGTTTTGATTTGTTCTGATATGAGTGTTACCCAAAAGACAACCTAAGAGGGAGGTGAATTAGGTTTTTACAATTAAAATTAATAATACCCTAATAAAATTATGACTAGCACAATAGATAAATATAATTAATGAAATAAAAATAATTAAAACAAGTATCGTAACAATTATGTCAGTTAATGATTTTAGCACAGTAAAAATGTGAAATATAGTTATGGCAATTTAAAATAAAATAAAGAGATAAGGGAGAGAGAGGCAAACAAATTTATAGTGGTTCGGCTTCAACTCGGCCTACGTCCACTCATCAAGCTTCACTTGAGATTTTCCACTATCTTCTCGCTTCAAAGGGGTGCTAGCAACCTCTTTACAAATAGAGCAATCCTCCATGGATTTTACACAGACTTCACAAGTCCAAACCCTTGCAAATCTTAGGTGATTCACAATCACTCTCAAGATTTCAAGAACACAGTGTTTGCAACACTTTTACAAGATGAAATGGTATTTTTGCTTTCAAAAAAAGCTTACAATAAATATCTCTAAAACATAGATATATAAAATGAAGCTTTTATTTTTCTGTAAATCTCACACAGAAAAGATGGGCTTAAAGCTATAAGACTCAGTGTATAATTTCTAAGAATAGATATGAGTGATTATAAATCAAAGAATATTTTTAAGTTTTTTATCACTTGTTTACATTAGAGACTTTGGTATATATAATGAAAATTATAGTTGTTTATAACCATTGTATTCATTTGAATTTATAGTCATTTATAGCCGTTGCAGTCATTTGAATTTATAGCCGTTTATAGCCGTTGTACTTTCATCATTACCAATTTGAATATCTTCCACTCTATCATTACAAATTTGAATATCTTCCACTTGAACCTTTTGAACCTTTTAGCCTTTTGAACTTTTATAGCGGTTTATAACCGTTGTACTTCCATCATTACTAATTTGAATATCTTTCACTTGAACCTTTTGAACCTTTTGGCCTACTACTGTGCTAGGCTGTTTGAACTTTTGTTTTGGGCTGTTTGAACTCCTGATTTAATCAAATATTAAATACATTCTAACAACATTAGGATAAAGGTTTAAGTAAGAAATAATGGGACAAAATAAATTTTGATTCTATTTTTCTCTTTCAAATAAATCATCAAAATAAATTTTGCTTAAAATATAATTAAATAAATCATCAAAATAAATTTTGGATTCTATTTTTCTCTTTCAAATAAATTAAAACATAATTAAATAAATCATCAAAATAAATAAGTCTAACAATCTCCCCCTTATTGATGATGGCACACAATGATGTTTTAATTTGATTTGGGAGTAAAAAAGGCTCCCCCTCAAGTCATACTCCCTGAATTCATTTCTAAATACATGGGTTAGCACAAGTGTAATAAATAAGCTTTAATTAGAGACATAATATGAGACTAAGATATCAAATTATAAATACATAATCATCAGATTAGTTTTCAAATAATACCATAATTTGAAAATAATACCATAATACATAATATCATATAATTTCTCCCTCTATGACATTATCAAAAGGAAATTATGGGTCGGAATCTGGAGAAGGAGGAGGAAAATGATAGTAATAAATGATATCAAAAAATAGAAAATCAAAACATATATATATATATATATATATAAGATTCGCTCGCAGCCCTTTTTTGTTTTTTCGAAATCACGTCCGACACGCGTCTTCGCTTTTGCGTCAGCCGACCAACAAAAGTGAGACGAGTCAATCAGTCAATCAGCTGCCTCAACTCTCTCCCTCTTGTCTTCTTCTCTTCAACCTCTTCTCTTCAGCCTTCTTCTCAATCACACTCGTCTGCTTTTTCTTCTTCACCTCTCTTCTATCTCTTCTTCGATCTCTTCTGCATCACTCTCTTTGATTTTCTTTTTCCTCGAGAGACAAAACAGAGAGATTGAGCAGAGCGGAAAAGCTGCCAAAAACGACCCTCCTTTCAAGTATATCTCTCTCTCCTACTACATGGCCTCGTCCCGTCCCCTTACTCTATTTCCAGACCTGAATGATCTTATAAGCGCTACTCGGCCTAGTGCCTCTACTCCTACTCTTCCTATCATTCCTCTGCCTAACCTTCCTATGATGTCGATTGAGCAAATCATGGCAACGCAATTTGACATAGAAGCCAATCATTTCACACTGACGTCTTGTATGGAGACGGTAACTGCAGTCACAAAATTGGCTCACTGACTGCAGACTAGGATGAGTGAGCTCCATCGAGTCAACACCCAACTCGCTCTGCTCCAATGCATGTACAAGGATGCGCGAGCAAAAATAGGCGCACTGAAGACCGAAAATAAAGAGCTTAAACGGAATACCACCTCCATGGCCTAATTTGGAGCAACATCATTCTTGGCCTTTGATAGTCAGCGGGGAGTCGTCGCTCTCGACGAAAGCACGGACCAAGGGCGTCAAGGGTCGCCCAAGGTGATAAAAAAAAAAAAAAGAAGAAAACGATGGAAGAGACAAGTAAGTGAGGTCGGCGTATGACCAGAAAAAAATGAAGGGTTGTTTTGTTTTTGTTTTTTTTTTCATGTAAATATTTGTATTTTGATTTGTTTTTGTTTTTATGTTTCAGTACTGAAAAATGAAATTAAAAAGCATAAAAAAAATAAGAAAATTAAGCCCAAAAAAAATAATAATGAAAAAAATAAAAATAAAAGAAATGAAGCCTAATAGCAAAATAAAAAAAATAAAAATAAAGTAAAATAAAATAAAATAATACTAGCAGAAATTAAACTTAATGGGACGTTGGTGTTGTTGGAATGGTAATGCAAAAAAATACTATGAGGGTTTAAAAAAAATCAATGTATGCAAAGTTAATTTTACCTGAAAATACAAAACCCAAAAAAAAATTACACAGTTTAAAACTAATCAAGTTTAAATTCTTCCTTTTGTTTCATTTGGCAAAATCAATAAGAGATATGAACAATGAAAGCTCATAACAGAAATATTCTCCTCAATAATATCAAATAGGATGCCGAATATTACCAATAAGGATGCCTAAATGATACCAACATGCAATCTACCAAGGATACCAATATGCAATCTAGAAGATTTAACAATCATAGCTCAAGCATTATGTAGAATACCAAATATTATTCATAATAGGTTAAACTCAATATAATCTTATAGAGCTAATGTAAATCCAAAAAATGAAGCATGTTCAAAGTATAGCAATCCATATGCCAAGAAAAATCATGAATATATAGCACACATTTTAAGCGTAGGCATGATTTTTAGGCAAGAGCATCATCAAAGAGTATACATTGCAAATCATATGAAGCATAATCAATCTTTTTCATATCAAAGTAATAACAGTATTAGCTCAAAGGATATAAGATAGAATTTTTACCTCAAAAGCTTAAGAGAGTGTATGAGGTATACGTTAGATTCAAGAGATGGAAGCTTTTCAATCTTCAATTTTTTTTCGTGAGGAGTTCATCTCAAAAAGGTCTAACAAGTATGTTAGCAAAATGATTTCTCCCCCTAAGTTGGTGCTACCCTTTTCTAATATGATTTGTGTAAATATAACATTCATAGAACAAACACTATTAATCAATAAAAATACAATACAAATCATTTCTTATCACAAACTCGAAAAGTAAAAAATAATTCAATGATCAAACAAGAGTTTGGAATGCTATTTTTCAAAATTTTCAAGTTGTAGCACATAGCATAATATGCATAAGAAAATAGTGTTATGCTTTTTGTTTTATTAAAAAATGATGCAGCAATCTCATTTAATCACATAACATTATCAAGAGACATTTTCATCAATTCAATCCACATACTCAAGTGTGATAAAATATTTTACTTAATGTGGAGCACAACATGAATGTTATAAACAATTAATTCAACAATTTATCAATCAAAAGCATTTCATAAGATGTATGCTAATATAATCCACATTCAAAAGATATTCAATAGGATAGATGCAATGCCTCTACAAACGTATGATACTTCTTTTCATTTAGACATTGTTGATGGATCATAATCAACGAATTTCATAACTCATTTAAATATTCCAATGTAAAACATATAAGCATGAAATTTTCATATTGAGCATATTCTTGAGATCATAAATGTACAATTCCAAATATAGATAGTAGACATCTCAAAAATATGCTATGACGTCAAAATTAATTCTACAAAGATATGACTCAAAAAGGAATTGACATATTAGTAATAAGAAAGCCTTTTTCATTTTGAATTCTACGACAGAGTTTTGTGAAAGAAGAAAATGTTTCATTTTTGTGTGCTAAAAACATAACTCATGTAAATCTTGAATAATTATCAACAATAACGTTTACCACCTAAACTAGATGTTCTTGAGGGACCAAATAAATCCATAAGTAATAGTTGTAAAGGTCTAGTTGTAAAATTTATGAGATTTTGATTTAAACAATGTTTTAGTTTGTTTTCCTTATTGACAAGCACTACAAAGATAATCTTTTTCAAATATAATTTTTGAAAGTTCAATGACCAAATCCTTTCTCAAAAGTTTAGCAATTAAATCCATATGAGCATGACCAAGTCTTCTATGTCATAACCAACTATTTTCATTATTAACATATAAACATTTAACATCACTAGCATAGAGATCATTAAGATGAAAAACATAAACATTATCATGGCAATTACCAACGAATAAAGCTTTATGATCATTTGTGCTTTCAATTATGCAATGTGATTTATCAAAAATAACTCGATTACCTTTATCACATAATTAAGTACGTTATGCTTAAGTCCATCAACAAGTATAACATTTTCAATAGAAGGGTTAGGAGAAATACCGATGCTACCAATACCGATGATTTTTCCTTTCTTGTTGTCTCCAAAAATAATAAGGCCTCCATCTTTGGATGACAGTGTAGCAAAGAAGGATTTATCTCCGGTCATGTGTCTAGAACATCCACTATCAAGATACTACTTCCCTTCTTTAGCTTTGGACTTAAGACAAACCTACAAGATGACAATCAAGTGTTGGTTTTTGGTACCCATAGTTTCTTGGGTTCTTCTTGGTTAGTTTTGTTAGATCCCTTAATAATTCAAATCTTTTTAATTCCCATGTTCATATTTTTTTTTAATGGACAATAAGATATATAATGGTCTTTCTTTCTACAATAATGACAAATAATATGAGGGTGAATCATAAGAGGTGCCTTTTCAAAAATTGTATTGAGATTCTTTTATTTTTTAATAAGGTCATATCCAATGCTCGCCTTATCGAAAACACATCCTTGATTTCCAAGAAGCATGTTGAGATTATCTCTACCTTTTACAAAATTTTCAAGTGTTTTTGTTAAATCATCAACATTGTTTTTTAAAGTAGTTTTCTAATTAGAGATAGTATCAAAATCATTTTTCAAAATAATTTTTTTCATTATTTAATTCTTCTACATTAATAGATAAAGATGCAACAGATTTCTTCAACACATTATTTTTTGCACAAACTTTTCTAAATTCATTTGATAATTCATGAAATACACTTTCAAGTTCTTCATAAAGAGTAGTTACCTCATCTTGAGTAGAGTCTTCATCTTCAAGAGCCATGAGACACAAGTTGGCTACTTCATTTTCAATTTCATCACTTGAGCTTTCATTTTCACTTTGTCCCCAAGCTGCTACCAGGGATTTTTTGTTTCTTTTATAGTCTTTTCCATGATTCTTCAATTTTGGACAATCCATCTTCATATGTCCAGGATTTTTGCACTCATAGAAAATAATAGGCTCTTTATTGTTATCTTTGTTGTATTATTTCTTGAAAGGTCTTCTTCCTCCATAATTGGTTTTCTTGAAGTGCTTTTTGAGATTTCTACTAAATATGGCATAGCTTTCATCCTTACTGGAGTTTTCATGTTCTTCTTCATTTGATGAGACTTTGAATGCAATTCCACTTTTCTTTTTGTTTTCAATATCCTCATGTCCTTTCATGGTGATCTTATGAGTCATAAGGGAACCCATAAGCTCATCTAATCCAAGTGTGGAGAGATCTTTGGTTTCTATAATAGCGGTGACCTTTGCTTCCTAATTCTTTGGTAAACACCTAAGAATTTTTCTTACCAACTCACTGTTAGTATAAGTTTTGCCAAGAGATTTTAAAGATTTTACAATTTCAGTAAATCTAGTAAACATACTTGAAATAGATTCATCAGAGTTCATTTTAAACAATTCATAACTATGAACAAGCATATCAATACGAGATTCCTTTACTTTATTTGTACCTTCATAAGTTACTTCAAGTTTGTCCCAAATTTCTTTTACCGAATCATAACTTGAAATTCTATTATACTCCTTAGAGTCTAATCCACAAACAATGGTGAGTTTGGCTTTAGCATTGGCTTGCAATAATTTGTGATCCCTCTCATCACATTCATCTTCAATTTTAGGTACACTAATATTGTCTACTAATTTGGTAAGAATTTTTGGACCTTTGGTGATAATAATCCACATAGCATAATTAGTAGCTTGTAGGTATAGGGTCATCTTATCTTTCCAATGACTATAATTGTTTCCGTCAAATAATGGTGGATTATTGGTGGCTTGTCTTTCAGTAGTGCTAGTGCTAGCTAAGGTTGCCATGGATCGAAACTCTTAGATGATTAAATCTAAAGTAAGAGTCTAGGCTCTGATACCAATTGTTACCCAAAAGACAACCTAAGAAGGGAGTGAATTAGGTTTTTACAATTAAAATTAATAATACCCTAATAAAATTATGACTAGCACAATAAATAAATATAATTAATGAAATAAAAATAATTAAAACAAATATCTTTAACAACTATGTCAGTTAATAATTTTAGCACAGTAAAAATGTGAAATATAGTTATGGTAATTTAAAATAAAATAAAGAAATAAGGGAGAGAGAGACAAACAAATTTATAGTGGTTCGGCTTTAACTAGGCCTACGTCCACTCCTCAAGCTTCACTTAAGATTTTCTACTATCTTCTAGCTTCACAGGGGTGCTAGCAACCTCTTTACAAATGAAGCAATCCTCCACAGATTTTACACAGGCTTCACAAGTCCAAACCCTTGCAAATCTTAGGTAATTCACAATCACTCTCAAGATTTCAAGAATACAGTGTTTGCAACACTTTCACAAGATGAAATAGTATTTTTGCTTTCAAATAAAGCTTACAATAAATATCTCTCAAAGATAGATATATAAAATGAAACTTTGATTTTTCTGTAAATCTCACACAGAAAAGATGGGCTTAAAGCTATAAGGCTCAGTGTATAATTTATGAGAATAGATGTGAATGATTATACATCAAAGAATATTTTTAGATTTTTTGTCACTTGTTTACATTAGAGGCTTTGGTATATATAATGAAAATTATAGCTGTTTATAGCCGTTGTATTCATTTGAATTTATAGTCATTTATAACCGTTGTAGTCATTTGAATTTATAACCGTTTATAGCCGTTGTACTTCCATCATTACCAATTTGAATATCTTCCACCCCATCATTACAAATTTGAATATCTTCTACTTAAACCTTTTGAACATTTTGGCCTTTTGAACTTTTATAGCGGTTTATAGCCGTTGTACTTCCATCATTACTAATTTGAATATCTTTCACATGAACCTTTTGACCTGCTGCTGTGCTAGGCTGTTTTGTTTTGGGCTGTTTGAACCCCTGATTTAATCAAATATTAAATACATTCTAACAACATTTAGGATAAAGGTTTAGGTGAGAAATAATTGGACAAAATAAATTTTGATTCCTTTTTTCTCTTTCAAATAAATTATCAAAATAAATTTTAATTCTATTTTTTTCTTTCAAATAAATCATGAAAATAAATTTTGATTAAAGTATAATTAAATAAATCATCAAAATAAATTTTAGATTCTATTTTTCTTTTTCAAATAAATTAAAATATAATTAAATAAATTATCAAAATAAATAAGTCTAACAATGAGAAACAAAAAAATCTAGTAACTATGATTGAGACCATATAATTGCCAATCATTTTTAATTTCTTGTGGGATTATTAATTTTCAAGGATACTATTTATGACAATTTGCTTGGTCAGCATATAACTACTTCCCACTAAACTAGTACCCTCGTTATGTTTTAATAAATTACAATATTGCATGCTATTTTAATTAAAAGTTTGTGTTATTATTTGGGAAAAATAGCCTTGGAAAACTGACAATAAAACTATATTTGCAAGAACTACAAAAAAGTAAAGTATGGCAAAAAAAGTGAATCAAAAAAAAATTAACAATCACTCGTGAAAACTTCTATGCGTTTATGCAATGCACATTCCCTAAACTAGCATATTACAAGAAAATAGTGATTTGGTTAAAACTAAAGTATTTGAATTCACCCAAAACTAAGGACTACATGAGAGATCATTGGTATCAATGATCCATCAAATGGAATTTTTTCGTTAATCACATGGTAGAGAACATGGAAGGTATATTCCAATAATAGGACCCATTAATGAGAGGGTAGTGAATATAAATCATTGAACTTTGAATGTGGGTGACCTCATTCCCTACTCATCTCATTCCTTCATCTCTCTTAATTACTAGAACAATTCCCAACGGTTTTATTCGGTTGATGAGGTCGTTAAAACGGTTTGAATGAAATTTGAAGTCATCTCTTTCTGATTAGTCATTTAGATACCATGTTAGAAGCATTGCACTTGGCACAACCAAAACCTTGCATGTGGCACAAATATCCATGTTATATACATATGTATATATATGTAATGGTGAATTTTTAATTAGCTTAATTTCTCTTTGACCTAGGTGCCGCCCCCCCTCCCTCTCCCTCCATGGTTTTAGCACACAAACTCATAGTGTCACATAGTTTAGAAACAAGTATATAATATGTATTTATATAGGTGATATGGGAGGTTGAAGTGGGGATTAAAAAAAATTGGGGTAAGTTAGAGGTGAACATGTGGTGGCTCTTAATGAGATGTGTCTATATATAATAGGGAGGGTTTCATGAACTTCTTTTGATAATTACCATATTAAGGGATCATTATATCTTTTTTTACTTTTTTTATTTTTTGTGTTCTGGTTAATAGATTTAAAAATTACTAAGTGTACAAAATTAAAACATAAAAATTACATATGTTTTATAGCATTTTTGTTAATTTTTATGTGATTGACCATGTAGTTGATTTTGTTTAAACCCAACATACATTTCTTGGTTTGTACATTTATGCTTCTCAATTATCTTTTCATTTGTCAAAAATAATAAATACTACTTCATTACTATCATAAGCCATATTGACACTAAGGGCATGTTTGATTGGATGGATTAGAGTATGGGATTGGGATTATTAATCTGTGGGCCCAATTATCTTATGTTTGGTTTAAGATTATTAATCTAATGGATAATTAATTCAACAAATTTGTAAGATTAATTAGTAATGGGATAGGGGTGGGATTATTAATCCAATGGATATTAATCGAATTGGATAGTAAATACTACATTAATTTAATAGGAGTATTAATACTTCATTATTAGTCTTGTGAATCAAATATGACCTAAGGGTATTAGTATAATGTACTTGTATAATATCACTTTGACCATATGGGTGGGAGCAAAATGATATGTCGACTGAAGTTATATATAGTTGAGATTTTCATTGCCATGTAATATGGAGATAGAAAACTTATTTCACTATAATTAATAATAATAATAACAAAAGATAAAAATTAAATATATGTTTGTAGGATATTCCTAATAATTAAAATTTATAAATAAGAATTTATATAAATAAAATACATCTAAAACGATTCGACAACGTATTATGAATCACAAAAAAGGAGTGTTGATTTGAAATCAAGTAATTATAAAAAATCATATTGTTTTATTTGCATTTTTGGCCTGCGTTTGGATAAGATTTTGACCGCACATATCATAGCAAGGTGAGAATATAAGTAATAAAATTATCTTTCTTAGGCAACTCTCTCTCACATTTTTCTAATAATTAATCAATCATTTTACTTACACAAAATTATATTCAAAAAGTAAATTTAAAACGTAAACTTCTACATCAATTTTTTTTTAAAAAAAAAATTGCTCTAGGGCCCAAGCAGATAGTTTCTTCCCCAGATAAATTCTCACCAGAGTAGAGAGAGGAGAGAGAGAGAGAGGATTGAAGAATCTCAAGGTTGAAAAGGACTACATGGGGAGTGTTAGGTGCATAGAAGATATACATGCATTCCACGTCGATCAAGTGTGCTTTTTTATCCCTCCAAAGCTGGCTACTAACACTCTCTGCAATCCACACACATACATATGTATATGTATGTTCTTTATTATTATATAGATTATGACTCACTCGTTAATTAACCTTGAAAAACTACACACATTCGAAAGAAAGAAATGAAATGTTTCTAAGGTTTGATCTCCCATGAAAATTAGTTTCTTATTAGAGCTTAATTAAACGCGTTTACGGTAATGTGTTTTAGGTGCACATGGCATTTATGCATTGGCCGGTCACGTTTAGTTGCTTAAAACATGATTTGGATTTCAACCGTCCACTAATTAATTTCCACCTGCTCGATGCACATTTATTACAAGAATTACAGAGAAGAGCTGTGATTCGGACCTCGAATTCGGAGGCCCCGAGTCCCCCGAAACCATGAAACGACGTCGTTTCATGGTTTTAATTTTTTTTTTTTTTTTTCAACAGAAGACGAAGACGAGGAGGGAGGGAGGAAGAGAAGGAGGTGGAGGGAGAGCCAATAAACTTCGGGGATGAGGCGGCAAAGCGGCAAGGCTGACGGCGAGCTAGAGCTGCGACAGCGGCGCGGGTGACGACGAGGCGTGACTGCGGCAGCGTCGACGATGACGACGACAGACGATGCCGATCTCCTCTCTCTCTCTCTCTCTCCCCCCCTCTTCTTCCTCTGCGTCGAAAATGGTAGAAAAAAAGGAGAAAAAAAAAAAAAAAAAAAAAAAAGCCTAAGCCCAAAACGACGTCGTTTTGGGCTTAGGGGGATTCGGGGCATCCCAGATTCAAGGTCCAAAACATTTTTCTTACAGAGAAATGTTATGTTCTCCAAAATAAATATTCCAAAAAAATGCTTCTATTTTAAATGTGTAGCTTAGGTTAGATTTGATGTGATGTAAGTTAGAATAAATATAATTCACACATTTTATATATTGAACATTTTTATGATTATTTTTTATGGGTATTTAGGGGGTGTTTGCCAACAATATAAAAAAATCAACTTTTGATTAAAATGTCAAAAAATCTAAAAGTTACTAAAATATTTGTCATCAGTTAAAAAAAAATTATTAATAAAAAATTAATTCTTTAGAAACTTTCTAGACACATTAATTATTTTAACTTCTAAAAAAGCCAAAAAAATCATTGAAAAAATAAATCCCAAACACCCACTTATTAATATTGGTTTTTGAAACTTGTTATCTGAAAATTAAAATATATATGCATGTGTGAAAATAGCGGGTGTTTTTTAAAAAAACTTTTATCAACTTCATTTTTTTTTTAAATTTCCCAAAAACAGTAATAAATTCAGAACTCAACCAAAATCCGGCCATAATTTTCTTTGTGAAAAATCAAAGTTTCCTTAGTCTTAGGGCATTTTCTCTTACATAAACTGAGGGGCAATTTGGGAAGCTAACTTTTAATTTTTAATTCATTTTAGATCATATTATCTTTCATATTTTTAACACACAAAATGTCAAAAAAACTTTTAAAAATCAAAAAAAATAATTTTTAACCAACTTCTTAAATCACCCTTTAATTTTTAGTTTGGTCTCATTACAACCGGATGACTTTCTTAAAATAGAAAGTCAAATCACTTAATGTAAAAAATTTTACTTGTATAAAGTCAATCAATCGTGATTGGATCCAAAAAAAAAGTCAATCGTGATTCTTCATAACACAATTATATACTTATTGTGGAAAGTCAATTTTCCTAACTTTTGAAACTCCAAAAAAAAAAAAAAAAAATCAACTGAGCTAATTCATGTGATGTCATTCAGGAGATTAGTGCCAAAGTCAACGATTTGACTTTAAATTATAAATATGTTTGAATTTTAGATTTGTAAAATAGTTTATTGGGTATAAAAATTAAAAATAAATTTAAATTTTTTTTTTTATCTTTTCACTACAATTTTTTTTTTTTATATAAATTTAAAATTCAAATATAGTCCATATAGATTAATTTTCTCACACTAAACAAATTAACTGGCCGAAATGTAAATCATTCACTTAAGTAAATAAATCAGATATATATATATTTTACTTACATAATAGTAGATTTTTTGTATGTACAACATAAAAAAAATTAATAAAATTTATCAAGTGATAAATATTATATTTTGTTATGGTACTTGGCCAAGCTGACTCGAAACCAGTGGATTCAGCCAAATTTCACAACTAAGAAACAACTCATTAAATAAAATAAAATGAAATAAAAATCCCATATGCTGATAGTTTTACAGGGTTTCATATATTCTGTATATCCATATATATATACTCTCTAACAATTGTCTAAATAACTTAATACTAACTATAATAACTGTAAGCATATGCATATATCTGAACTAATTACAATATCAGAAGAACATGACTAAGGATTCGATGCTTTCAGTTTATGTCGTGGAACCTGTTTGACCAAAGTATATATATATATATATAGAGAGAGAGAGAGAGAGAGAGAGTAGAAGAGGAAAGAAGAAAAAGAAACACATGAGACCACATGTAATGACCGTTTAAAACTATGATTTGGGAATAATAAGGCTTCATTTATTGAGACCGTTAGTGAGAAATTAGTCAAACAAGGATTTATGAATTAATATTATTACATGATATATCTTTATATATATATATATATATATATTCCAAACTAACATGTGCATTAGATAATCTTACACTACTTGAATAAAAATGCTTTCTTGACCAACTAACCTACATTTGATTCTTTACGCTGTGTTTGGTTGGGGAATTTGAGGAGGAAATTAGAAAGAGAAAGGAAAAAGTTAGGTGAAATGTGAATAAAATATACTTACGTTTCACCTAATTTCACGCATCTTTTCCCTTTCCCTTTCCCTTTCCAAATCCCTCCACAAATCTCCCAATCAAACACACCATTAATGTATATATCTTTTCATGGAATATTTAGGTCATTATTTCTCTTCTTGTTAACAATGTTTTGTAGTTATCCCATCATCTTGCATTTTCTTTGATTCTGAGTCACCAATAATAATGCACTTTGCAACATGACACCAAAATTAAATGTTACCTTTGAAGTATATGTAAAACGTCCAGATCTTCTTTGCTCAGGAAAAAATATATTAATTTTAAGTATTTTTTGTCCTTGTGATTTAAAAGTTGAAAATATTGAAAAATGGATTAGAAAAATGAAAAAGCATTTTTTAAAAAGTAATGCAAGGACCAAAAATTCATACACACAAGAAAAGTATTGTACGGTCTAAATTTAAACTTTTGTAGAATTCACTACGACTTCTCCTCCTCTTCCTCCTCCTCCTCCTCCTCTTCTTCTTCTTCTTCTTCTTCTTCTTCTTTTTTTTTTTTTTTTTTTTTTTTTTTGAAATTCTGTGTTTGAGATTTTGATTCCTAAAATTACTATTCAAAAAAAGAAGCCGAATATTTTAATGGGTTTTGACTTGTAAATTATTTTTCTTCGCCCATAAAAAAAATAATAAAATAATATTTTTCGTTTTTCATGTAAAGTGGATGTTTTGCAATGGTGTGGAGAATGATAGTTCATTACCAGCTCACCTTCCATGGGCTGATCTCATCAAAACCCTAAACCTGGCCCACATAATCATGACTTTCTGAAAGATCTTAATCACAACCGCATGGGATTGAATAATGCTATTTGTAAAAATTAATGGATACTAATAGATAATATGAAATTATTTATATAGTCTTAAATATTTGTAATTTATATAATAAATGTGATCATTAATAATATTATAATACTGGTTGGTACACTAGTATGCACACTAGTTGGTGCATGTAATACCACCGCATGAGATTCTATTTACACCCAAAAAAATCATGATTAATGCTATATGCACCAATTAGCGCACTAACTAGTATACTAATTGATGATGTGGCATAATTTAAAATGTTTTTAGTATTGGTAATGAATAATGCTATATACACCAATTAGTGTATTAATTAGTGTATCAATTGATAATGTGGCATAATTTAAGAGGTTTTTAGTATTTGTAATGTAATTAATGAGTGAGGTCAATAATAATGTCATAACTAGTGTTGGTACATTAGTTAGTATACCAATTGGTACATGTAGCACCACCAATTTATAATTTGTATAATGAGTGGGGTCAATAATAAAGTCATACATATTGTTTGTACACTAATTAGTACACTAATTGGTGCATGTAGATCATTAAGTATTTTCAATTTCTAAGTATATCCTGTTTAACAATTTAAAATTTTGTTTTAGTCTCATTACACCCTATTATTTTTTCCAAATTACCCTCAAGGTAAACCCAAATAATAAATAATAAACAAACTAAAAAAACTAAATTACTTCAAAAAAAATTCAATACATAAAATAATTCTCAAAAAAAAAAAAAAAAAACAAACTTATAAGCACATAAGTATTTTTAAACTTTTTAATATAGGAAAGCAAAAAAAAAAAAAAACTTTTACGTTATAAAATATCCACATGAATGCTCGTAAAAAAGTTAAAACCAAACTTATAAGCACATAAATATCAGGCACTAACAAGAAAAAGTAGTTCTCAAATAATGTACTATTTAAATGACAAAATAAGAACAACTCCAATAATATGTTATTGTTAATCTAATTACTAGGCCCTTTAATTTTTGTCAAAAATATATATAGAAAATAATTGATGGTGCTCTACAAAAATTGTGAAATCCTTTTATATAAATACTTACTTCTTTTTTGAAGAGTTGTTTAAAAAAAATTATTTTGATTATTACTTTCATCCGTTATTTGATTTTGTTCAAACTTTTTTCTAAGATTTAGGGTTTCAAAATAATAAAAAGCAATGATGTTGATAATAATGGTGAATTTTGGTAGGATGAATTGGAGTTTTTGAGGGAGCATAAAGAAGAAAAAGAAATAACTTTGATCTTTTAGAAAAGAAAATATAGAGATTTGAATAGGAATAACTAATTAGGGTGTACCATAAGAAGAAAAAAAATTATTTTAGGATTTAGGGGTTGTTTGGGGTGTTCCAAATAAGTGCACTTTTTGTCTTTTTGAACTAAAAAGTTGAGAAAAAAAATATAGATGTTTGGGTTAACTTTTTGACTTTTTATGGAAAATGTGTATTAAAAATTTGTATAAATAAGTGTATAGGGAAATAAAATAATGGTGTAAGCCATACGGTTGGAAGCAGCGCCGTAGAGGGTGTGTAGGAGATTGATTCTCTACTTTTCGGGCATAAATTGGTCGGTCTGTTCGGCCCATAGGGGCCTACCACGAGTCCCGTTTTATTAATCGGAACCGTTAAATGAGTAGAACTCGTCGAGTACTATATGCTTATAAAAAATCACGTTGATTGGATATCGATAGCTATCTGATCGTATTAGTTTTTTTTGTTAACTGTTAACTATAACACCATCCATTTTTATACAAAATTGATTTGATCATATATTTAGCGATATCCGATAGACGTGATTTTTTATAGGCATATATAGTACTAGACGATTTCTATATATTGGACGGTTCAGATTACCAAAACGGGACTCATGGTGGACCCCCACGGGCCCAGCTCTACCATCCAATTTAATGAATATTTTACTCCTTTTTTTTTTTTTCCAGTCACTGACGGACCCATCACGTCATACCTTGTTAATTGTATTTTTTTTTTATTTGTATTATTATGTGGATATTATTTTTTTAATATTTTTTTTAGTGAATAGTGTTAACTTTTTGACTTTTTGAATAACTTTTTGACTTTTATAGTGTATGTCAAACCAAGCCTTAATATATGTTATCCTTATTAGTAAATTCATATTAGAATATAATATGAATTAAAATTTATAAATTTAAATTTAGCATACTAGGATATATTTTAGATTCAAATAAAATCCCCCAACCGCATATATAATGCAGAAAGTGAAAAATGGGCCCATCATCAATGTAGAAAATCTTGAAGGCCCAAGAATCATTGTCACTATGGGCCCGTATCAGCAATAATAATAATATGGGCCCTTGATCCAAAGGTGGGGATTGATTATGAATTCTGAGATTTTCTCACATGCTTCATAAGATTTTCAAATCACAAAATATAAGAATTTCAATATATGATTTTATAATCGAGTATATTAAGACAGAATAACAAAAAAAAATTAAAAAATAATCCGAACATGTTACATTAGATGAAGAAATTTGGCCTATCAAATAGATAAGAATGAAGTCTATTGAAATTAATGCAATATATATTAGGCCCACAGAGAGTAAGTGCCACTTTGAATCATAACCACACATTTCCACACGAGTGTGTGATCGTTTTGTATTATGTGATGACCTAAAGTGGTAGGTTGCGCAAGTGTCCAGTGCCATGGAAAATTGAAAGTGACTTGCTTGAATTCTTATGTGCCGATTTGTTCCAAATCACCTTCAGCATCAGAAAAAGACAATTTTTTGCGTCGGCAACTTCGCCTTTTGGTATCGTTTTCATTTCTATTGTTTTTAGTTATTGTTAGTAGAGGAAAAAATAAAAATTACTATGAAAACTTTATTTAACAAACTGTTTTTGAAAATGGTAATCACACAAAAATGAATAACGATGCGCGCTTTTAACAAAAACATGAAAAGGAAAACACAAAAATAAAATTTTTAAAAATAAAATGAAATGTGTTACCAAATATATTAGGAGAGCTTTGTCGATTTGGGGATGGGATGGAATGGAATGGAATGTAGACTAAACTCATTGGATGGTTGTTGGACTTTTGTTGAAAGGTTGGTTTTGTGATGGCTCAATTCATGCTGAGCATATCCTTGTAAGGCCCAAAATGCTCAATACGAATAATGTCCTTTTAAAGTGTCAATATGTACCTTAGGCCGAACATGGAGACCTTGATTTTTTTATTTTATTTTTTTGTATATAAAACACTTTCTTTCTTTCTTTCTTTCTTTCTTTCTTTTTTGTCATTAATGTTATATTTCTATACTCTTATATCATATTATAATTATCATTTTATTTGTCATCACAATACTAGTGTAATAAATCTCACTACTAATGTCTATTTTCAATATAATACTAACAACTAGTCTAACATGTCAAATAGTAGAAATAAATAGTCATTATAATTAGAATCAGATATATAAAACGTAATTACCCTCCGATTTTAATGTTTTTCTTTGCGGTGGAGAGTGGCCTTAGAAGGTGAGAACCAAGGAGTTTTGGACAAAATATCCTTCACTTTTAATTTTTGTAGAAAAAATGCAATTACTCAAAGTGCTATTAGCGTCTAACTAAACTAGATCTAAATAAATTAAGAGTCTTACTAAGAAGTGTCCTTATGGCACAAGTAAAAGGCAAAACATTGAAGAACACAAGACATTTGTTATTAAATTCAGTACACTTTTACTGAAATCAATACACTTTTTAACATTTTCATATATTTTGAAGACACTTTTTACATATTTTCTAACTTTAAACAATGTCTAAGGAACGCTTATTAACATTTGCCATGAACTAAATACATCTACATTGACACAGTAGCCTTAATATCAGGCATTAAATAGTATCTAAGTGGCCTATTTCCTACTCTCATAGAGTGCAAGTTGAAATTTGGTTCCCAAAAAAAAAATAAAAAAATAATAATAATAATAATTGAGGGCTAAGCTAACACAAATTGTGGTTCCAACAACATCGCCACGCAAGCGTATGATTCATGTGACTGACATGGGTATTGTCAAAATCTTGAAATAATGTCAATAGAGAGAGGGCATTGAATTGGCAACAACATGAGCGTGTTTGATCAAGAGAAGGTGCGTGCAAACCATGTGGAATAAGAGACGCCATGTGAAGTGCTAGAACTACTATTCTTCCTCGTATTAGTCATACTTGATCCAATTTTTAACCAATATGAACACAAATTGTGGGCTCAATATCACGAGGTAGGTGCATGATTCATGTGACTGACATGGGTGTTATCAAAATCTTCAAGTAGCATCAATAGAGAGGGAGAGAGAGCATTGGATTGTTAACGACTTGAGTGAGTTTGATCAAGAAAAGATGCGTGCAAGCCATGGTAGATTGGGAGAAACCATACAAGATGCACAAACTACTATTGTTTCTTGATTTAATAATTCAATTTTTAACCAATGACTACGGGTTGAGTTAATACAAATAGTGGGCCAACATCGCCACATAAGTGTATGATTTATATGATTGACAAAGATTTTATCAAAAACTAAGAGAGACAGAGACAGAGACAGAGAGATTTTATCAAGAACACATGACATTTTTTTATTAAATTTAGTATACTTTTACTCAAATCAATACACTTTTTAACATTTTCACATATTTTCAAGATATTTTTTACATATTTTCTAACTTTAAACAATGTTTAAGGAATACTTATTAACATTTGCCATGAACTAAATACATCTACATTGACACAGTAGCCTTCATATCAGGCATTAAATAGTATCTAAATGGCCTATTTCCTACTCTCATAGAGTGCAAGTTGAAATTTGGTTCCAAAAAAATAATAATAATTAATAATTGAGGGCTAAGGTAACACAAATTGTGGGTCCAAAAACATCGCCAAGTAAGCGTATGATTCATGTGATTGACATAGGCTTTGTCAAAATCTTGAAATAACGTTAATAGAGAGAGGGCATTGAATTAGCGACAACATGAGTGTGTTTAATCACGAGAAGGTGCGTGCAAGCCATGTGAAATAAGAGACGCCATGTAAAGTGCAAGAACTACTATTCTTCCTCATATTATTCATACTTAATCTAATTTTTAACCAATAACTGAAAGTTGAGCTGACATATATAGTGGGCTCAATATCGCCAAGTAGGTACATGATTCATGTGACTGACATGAGTGTTATCAAAATCTTCAAGTGGCATCAATAGAGAGAGAGAAAGAGAGAGAGAGAGAGAGAGAGAGCATTAGATTGTTAACGACTTGAGTGAGTTTGATCAAGAAAAGATGCGTGCGAGCCATGGTGGATTGGGAGAAGCCATGCAAGATGCAGGAATTACTATTCATTGTATTTGGTTTCAATTTTCTGGATTTAATTTTTTAGAAATTGAGTTTTTTTATTTTTCATATATATATATATATATATTATTTTATTTTTTAGTGAATATTTTTAAGATTTTTAGCAATTTTTTTTATTTTTTTAGATGCACCTTACTTAAATATATCTAAAAAGTAAAATATTTTAAAAAATCAATAAATACACAATAATACAAAAAATGTATTAAATTTTTATTTTTTTTAATATTTTTGTTATTTAGTGAATTTTTTAAAGATTTTTTTCACAAATATTATATTTTTTAAGTGTATTTATGTTATGTGTATTTAAAAATTTCAAAAATTATTAAAATATTAAAAATATTTAGTAAAAATTTTAAAAAAAATACGAAAAACAAAAAAAATTAATTTTCTAAAAAGTAAATTTAGAAAATTTAAACCAAACAAGTTGATTGTTTCTCGATTAATCACACTTAATTCAATTTTTAACCAATGACTAAGGGCTGAGTTAATACAAATAGTGGGCCCAATATCGCTACGTAAGTGTATGATTTATGTGCTTGACCGAGATTTTATCAAAAACCAAGAGAGACAGAGACGTAGAGCTACAAAATTGATGCCAAAAGAAGCTAAGGAGGGGACCCAAAACCATATAGACATGGACCAATAACAGGGTGTAATGAGATGACTTAGTCAGGTGAAATCATTGGCCTAACCACATGGACCCATTTGACAGCCCAGACTGATTCCCAATTGGGTGATTATTCAGTACTCCCGGAGCATGAACACGTGGTGTTCCATAAGTTCCATAAGCTTTTGATTGGTGAAGAGACACAAGGATCCACGATTTATGTTAGGAATGGGAAATAATATGAGGCTAACTAATTGTTGATTAGTTTAAAATATGAACACGTGGTAATCCAGAAGTATTGAATAATTTTTCTCCCCAATTATCCTGTGTTTGTTTGCGGATGAAAATCTATCCGTGGATTCGGATGAATCCTCATTTGACAGACTTAGCCAGTTGTGCAACCAATGTCAAACAGGGTTAAATCCGATAAGTCAATCAAACGGTTGAGAACTCATCAAATGTTTTTGAGTAAAAGAAAATGGTCCAGTAGGGGTCCTTGAAACATGGGCTCATGGTCCCAAACCTATGTGTGAAGACCTCTCTAGTTGGGTTTGAAGTGTGTGGTATGGTGTGGTGTGGTGGTTGAAGGAGTGTAAGTAGTCCATGTGATGATGTGAATTCCCATATTGGGCTGACCCAATGACTCACAATGCCCTATTTTCTAAGCTAAAAATTTGATTGATGTAATACATTTGTCCTTGTTCATTAATTATATAGTATAAAATACAAATCAATTGTATCTAGCTGCTCCAAAAATCCAAGCTCTGGTGCATGACTTATTTTCTTGACTTTGGTTTGGGAAGTTTGTTTTTTAACTTTGACTTTTTTGATTATTTTAGCCCGAGGCTAAAAATCCTGGTTTGAGAAGGACTTTTGGCTTTTTTATGAGAAAAAAAATATAATGATTATAAGTTAGATGTGATATTTTATCTTAGGGAAATGTTTCGTAGCTCGAAATATTTTGCCCGAATGGCTCGAGGGAGAAGACGCAGAGAGAAGCAGAGGGAGAAGAGAGAGAGAGAGAAGACGATCGTCGCCCTAGCCAGCCGTCGATCGTCGCCGCCGCCTCCCCCTCCTCCGAATATTATGCCCCCTCCAGTCCTCCTCCTCCTCCTCCCTCCTTCCTCCTCTTCCTCCTCCTCCTCCTCCTCCTTTCTTCTTTCTGGTCTTCATTCTTCTTCTGCAAAAAAAAAAAAAAAAAATCGAGCCATTCGGGCTCCCCGTTTTCGAGCTACGTAGCACGATCGTTTATCTTATTGAGAAAAAAAGCCTACTTTACTTTTTGTGACTATTTTAATCCCAAACCCACTTCCCAAACAGTGGCTAAGCATCTTGGCTAAAACCATTTCATCTTATTACAAGGTTAGAACAATTTTAATGGAACTGCTATTTGTGCTATTATAACTATTTATTACAGTTCATTGCCTCGATGGGGTTGCCACTAAATTTCTAAATTTTTACATCACTATTCTTAGTGTTAAATTTGACACAAATTTTGATAAATTATCAAACCTTGTTACTATTAATAGCTAGATATATTTTATAAAAATCCAATAATGATTGACAAGATAAGACAATGATTATACCAAAAAAAGATACAAACACTGAAATAAGATTGTTAAATTTTGACATTTTTGTGTCTAAATATAGCCAAAACTTAGTGATGACATGTCATATTCAATGTTAAATACTCTTAGATATTCAAATATCTCAAAATTAAGAACATAAAATAAATCAAATTATTAGATTTTTACTTATGTTCAGTTTGTTAAAAATTCATTCTCTCAGCAAAAATAAATCAGTATTTTGATTATAAATAACGATAGGTGATTACAATTATAAATAAATAAATAAATAAAATAAGAGAACAACCTGTCGCATTAAATACGAAATGGACTTTAAACATTACACTTACATTGCAACATTTTTCATTTTCTCAGTCAAAACAAAAATAAATGTAAAAAAAATAATCAAAAATTTTTTCTAGAGGAAAATCAAAATTATTTTGATTGTGAAGGTTAATGATATTGGTATTAATATTAAATATAAAATATAGTATCAAAAAATATAATTACAACATAAAAAATCATAAAAGAACCCAATTAAATTGTTTTCCTTGAGATCTCAAATAAGCTCAAGCCACCTCTCCCTGCCAACAATTTTGATTAATTGAATTTATATCAGTCCAGTCCATAATAAACTAATCAAAAAGTCTAAGTGCACAAACGATCAAACCCAAATCCAAATACAAAAACTATGCATCCGATCATCCGTCCAAATGACCGGCCAAAGTATGTCAACAGCAGCTGTCATGGTGTCAGCCGCGCCTATCATCTTGGCCAAAGCTTGTCGACCACGGCTATCATGATGCCGACCGCAGCTATCATCTTAACTAGAGCTTGTCGACCGCGATTGTCATTGTATCTTCCAGTCATCCAATTGAACAATTTCTATTTTTGATTGTGTTTAATCCTCTGTGTTCATAGCATTGTTGTAAACTAATTGGCTCTTCAACATAACCGGATCAAAATGGACAATCAGACCACAAGGCATTCCATACCATTTCTCTAGAAAATTTATTCTTAAACCTCAACAAGTATATATCCAGCAAGTAAACTATTTTCCATATCCACATGACATAGAATTGAACAAGCATATGAAGAAATTGCACCCAAATGAAATTAGGAAAATACTTATTATATTTTCACACAAAATTAGTGAAATAATTTGTTATTTAAAACCAAATCCAGAATAATTGAAAATAATCAAAATGTTCCATACCATTTTTAGATGTTCACAATGGAGTCACAAGAACAAATTAACCAAATACTTCTCATACAAATTTGTTTTTGAGTTCATATGATCTGTTCATTACACGACGAAATTGGGTGAAAAGCAAACAAAAACTATATAGCAGCTCACCAATTACTAAAACAATAGGCATTTCTTCTGAGCTCTCTTCTAAGCTCCCTATAAAGAATGCTGCCCACAGTTGGCAGAAGAATAAAACAATATTAAAGCAAAAACACTCTCGATGGAGAAAGGTGAATTCCCCGCCAGTTTTCTATAGATATTTTACAAATCTAAATGCAAAAATAATTTTACAACTTGGCGGGGGATGTTGACAAAAAATCTATAGTGAAACACAAAAAAGGGAAGAAAAAATAAATAAAATAAAATAAGATTTACAGCATATTAATGTACTGTTCGAGAAATCTGCCTAATTTGGCAGAATAGGCGAAAGCATGCTCGAAAATCCTTTACCCTCATTCATCTAAAAATTGGAAGGCTGGATTCTCAACAAGTTCTGCTGCAGGTTTGATATTTGAAAAATCCTTCTCTTGCAGTGACTTGGAGAGGTCATCAACCGAAAAAGGAATGCTGTATGCAGAGGCATAAATTAGTTAAAAATTTGATGTTCTACACCATCTGCTTTTTTCAATATATAATAAAATGACTGACAAACACTACTTCAACCCCCTTCCAACAAACAAGACAGACCATTAACCAGAATAGGGACATTGATTGACTTCTTATTTTCTTCACAAATAAACCTAAGAAAGCATTTCCTTCTATTATGTGAATTTTATAGGCATTTTCATTTCATATTGCTTGAGAGTTCTATACATTTGAATATTAAGATGGCTGTATTGTAGTGTTAGCTTATGTATGATATTGAAATAGTTTTGAAATATTGATAATTGATTTTATTTTTTTACCAAACTAAGCAACCAATAATTTGTTTTAGAATTTGCCCCCCAGCCAAAATCCTGGCTCCGCCACTGGAAACACCTAGGTTGCGTTTGGTAAAATTTTCTAAATATGGTTTGAGAATAGAGTTGTATTTTGAGTTTATGAGTTTTGGAATTATGATTTGAGTGTGGAAAATTTGTTTGGTAAATGAGTTTTGAAAAAAGTTTTGAATTGAGTGGGGAATTTTTTATGTGACATATAATATTTTATACAAAAACTTACAACTTATAACCAAACCCACAACTCAAAATTCTATTCAAAACTCATAAAAAAAAATATAAAAATTCCAAATTTTTTTTATTTAAAATATAAAAAATAAAAGGTGGCATTTGTAAAAAAAATTAAAATTAAAAAAAATGCACTGTTTCGGTCAACCGGCCGGACGTTCCGGTTAGCCCAAATTTTCCCACCTTGGACAGTTTTCAAAAGTGAATGCAGAATTAAATTTTGAAAACCGTAAACAAACACTACACTCAAATCTAATGGTAGAATTAAGTTTAGAGAATTCTACCAAACAGAGCCCTAAATTCTATGGGTAGAGTGCTGGTCTGAAGGGAGAAGTTTCAAACCCACGTTGGAAGGGTGGCTCCCTGCCAACTGTTTTACCCTAGAGGTTGAGCATGAACTATGAAGCATATCAATTATGAAGAGGGACAGGTTTTACCCGGAATTGTCATCCAACAAGAAGGAACTGCTGCCAGCATCATTAGAGTCTTCTGTCATTAGTACCCTCATGCTGGAGATGACCTGTGCAAAAATAACAAATGAATTTGAGCTTTCCATATTAGCCTCAGAAGAAATGATTTTTTCACAAAGAAAAACTTACATTGGGAGATACACTTCGAGTATTATAGTTGTCATCCCAGTACAAAGTGCATATTCTATACAGCTGCTGGACACTTAGAATCTGGAGAGAGAGAGAGAGAGAGGGAGAGGGAGTTTAAGTTAAAATAGCAGG
Source organism: Camellia lanceoleosa (assembly GCA_025200525.1). NCBI lineage: Eukaryota > Viridiplantae > Streptophyta > Magnoliopsida > Ericales > Theaceae > Camellia > Camellia lanceoleosa. Next base: position 28,777,909 of record CM045768.1, on the reverse strand, counting down.
TACTGAAAGAAAATGCACAAATGTAAAATCAAAGTCTCATCCCAGTTGAGTTAGGATCCTTCAAAAAAATCATATTTCAAAATATTAGTCTATAGAGGGGGTTTTCTATTACATCTTATGCTCATTTTTGTTTCTTTTTATACTTATGTTTTTACATGTGGAGAGAGAGAGAGAGAGACTTACAGGGCACAGATCATTGGTAATTTCATCGTAGGAAATTCTATATTTCTGATGTATAACCTGTGGCACGAGAGAGCTCACAATGAAGTGCTACATTAAGGAGAGGAGAAGAAAACCCAATACCGTACCAGATTCATTCAAAAGCGTAAAAGCAGCAGTAGAAGAACAATTGTGACTACCCAGACACCGATAAAAAATAAAAATAAAAAATTGCCACTATAGTGATCATGACATTACAACAGAAAAACAATTTGTGTTTGTAGAGTAGTTTTTGAGATAAAAAGTATGAAAACTTGTTTGGTTTGCCTTTTTTCAGAAATAGTTTTGGAAAATTGTTTTGGGGAGAGAGTTTTGAAAAAAGTGATTGATTTGATGTGTATGTGAGAGAGAGTGATTTTGGAAAGTAGGTAACCAAACAAAATTTTGAGATTTTTTTTGGAAAAATTTGTTTGGTTTGATTACTCTTGAAAATTTGTTTGTAGAGAATTTTTTCCAAAAATTTTTCTGAAAAACAAACCAAACAAGGCCAAAATATTTATGGAATTGATAGCTTAATAGTATAAAAGAAAAAAATAAATAAATAATTAGGGAGCTCAACTACACAGATCGGCGCCTTTTTGACATATTTTGTTAATAAAATTTTGCTTATCAAACAAAACAACCAAAATGTAAAGTTATTTAAATAAACTTTTTATAACCACAACAATCCAAGTACTACAGGGAGCTCAACTCCAGAGCAAGCAGCTCAAAATTTGCCAATAATTGAAATACCCTAAGTTAACATAGAAGTAACATTTCAAGCTATTTGAGAATTGATGAAAATGTAAAAAATGTAGAACCAACTCTTTTCTCTACAAATGGGTTATTAAGGCAGAACTTAGGGGTGCAAATGGTCAAGATCCATAAGCAAAGCTTTCATTTTGTTATTATTTCTAAAGTCATTGTTTGTGACTCAAATACATTTTACATGGTTATTAACATAAAAAGATGATGCTAAGTATTTAATTTGTTAAGAGAAAATCTATTGGCAGACAACAATAATGAAGTAATAAGTTACATGACTTGCACCATGACCAATTTCACAGAACAAAACAATTTATACACAAAATCCTTACAACTTGCATATGCATTAAATGCACTGATCCAAATTGTATTTAAGCTAATTATCAAGCAATTTGGTATCGCAAAAAATCAAAAGAAATATGCATATATTAACAAGTTAACAACATGGGTACCAGGAACAATGGCCACATTGAATTTACTGTAAAATAACACTTCAACTTCAAAAGAGATGAGCATACCAAAAACCCAACAGATTGTCTTATGTGCTTAAGTTCATCCCATGATGAGCCTGCATACTGCAACCCAAAGAAAGGTATCAAAAGCAGGGAAGTGGTGTAGATGTACCACATACAATAAGTAATGCATACAGAAGCAGCAAGCAATGATGGATTTATTGATATAGCAGTAATTTTGCACGCCAGATAGAATTGACTACTCATGGAAGAAATTACCTCTTCCTTTGCTTGGCAACACCAAAGCTCTAATTCTGCTAACCCAGCTTTCACATATTCCCCATTGCTAAATGTACAACACTCACGACGTAGAAGAAGACTACAACATCAAAATTAATTTGCACAGAATCAGTAAAACTAATTGCATTGCAAATCAACAAAATTCAGTACCAGGGAAAAAAATAATAATACCTATTGAAGAGTTGGACATTGATGTATGAGAAAGTCTGAGAAAAGATTTTCTGAACAAGAATTGGAGGAACCTGAAACCCCAAAAACAATAAGCATTTCTTGTATGTGTCTATATATATAAATAAATAATTTTTTTTAAAAAAAGGGAACACCAAGGTCCATACAAAATTTTCTTTCAATGTACTGAGAAGAGTGTTGAGACATTCAATAATGCTCAGCCAGTGATTTGATGGAGAATCCTTGCCAAAGGACCGCCCAGATCTTAGCACACCCCCCTTGGATGTTCTTGGTGCCTAAAATTTCAGAATTATAAATTATAAGTACATAAATACAAGCTTAAGTCAACTGGTAAAATCATGACCATATGCTAGCATTCCAAAAGTTCTGCAGAATTTCTGCTACTACATGTTTAAATGGCAGACTAACGCATATCTCCAAAAGAGTACTGGTTCACGTGACAAAGCTTAAGAATTATTTTTCCACTACAAAGTTATTTATAAATATATATATACATAAACACAGAGAGAGTTCGAGTCCTAATAAGTCAAATATTTTGTCAAAGCTGTCCTCTTAAAAATTCCAGATTTCATGACAACAGGCCAAATTAAAGTATGGAGGGAGGCAGAAGGAGTAAAGGATGGGGGCTGTTGTTACACAGTGGATGGATGAAAATTGAACTTCCCATACCTGAATACACAAGGAAAGCAATGATGCCAACTCCTTTTTCAAGTTGTCTCGAATGATTCCGTAGATTTTCTCCACATACGCTGTGAGCTGCTGCTTGAAAAGCAGAGCTGGGTATTTTGCTTCAACTTGGCGTACTGTGTCATGTGCAGGTGCAAGATTTGCAGAAGAAGGAGACGAGCGGAAACCCTAGGAATATAAAGCAAATCAAATTACATAGCATGAGTAGAAATATAAGAACTGTAACATCCTAATTCGCATCAAGATTGGACCTCATACAAAGAAACAAAAAAAAAGTTGAAATATTCCAATACCATAGTCATTCTCCCAAACAGTGATGTAGGAGCGGGTGGCTTTCGGTGTGGGGTTGCACCAGATGCACCAGCAGTTTTTAAACTTCTTTGGAGCAAGAACAACAATGTAGAGGTATTTGATAGCCAATAAGCCATATGATCGTTGTTATCTTGATTCTGTAAAGATCTAAGTTTTGTTATTATTCAATTTCTAAAAATGTGTTACGTTATAAACTTGCAACTGTAAATAAAGAAAGTACATAAGAAGAGTACGTATTTAATAACAATAAGGTCTTTGCTATCCCAAGGAATTAAACACTGCCACATGTTTACCCAGTAACCAAGGTCCAATGGTAGTGTACAACGGACAAAACAACATGATTGCAAGGATGACATAACAAGATAGACTACTGCTTACCACCCAAGGGAGCAAAGGCTTACTCTGTGTGGTTCGATGGGTAGGAGGATTTAGGTTTGAGTCTTACCTGTAGTCACAATTACTCACACCCATTAATCATGTGACCATTGGCTTCTTACCACTATGCCCTTGATGGGCTAGTGTTGAGCTATGGCTCAAGCTCAGCTTGAGAGCTTGAGGGAGTGCCTAAGAATCACTTAAGTTTGCAAGCCCATCTACTAGGTCCCTCCTGTCCAAATCCCCAATGGGTTACTATGGTCACCCCTTCCTACCCCCTTTGAAGAGCAAAAACAATAAGTATTGCTTATCTTTAAAAACTCCTTATGCCATCTTACAACAAGAAGAGTAAGAAAAATTATACAACTTGATCTGAATAAGAAACCAAATGAAGGAATTCCAATTAATATGAGAAGTTGTACATATGTATGCACTTTGTAAAATAGCTATGAATAGAGGTCACATAAGGGTGTTCGACACATATCTGACATGGACACACTAGAGGAAGTGAAACACTGGAAACGTTGGGGACACAAGTTGTCCCATTTTTACTTTTATTTTGTCACCAGTGTAACATACCCAATGTGGATGAATTTGATGAAAACCAAAACTGAAATCATGACCAAAGGTAGGATGAAGCAATTGTCAATCACCATAACAGCGATAACAGAATCATAAGAAATGCATATATAATCATCTTCCATGTTCTACACAGTAACCTGTACTGCAGTTATCACATCCAGACAAATAATGACTGTGTGATCCAATTACCTCAATAGCTGAACCAATCGTCTGAATGAGACGATCAAACACGCTTGTCCTTTCAGCCTCAAAAGATTTCCAGTGGAGAAGGCATTTGTAAATGGTAAATGCTGCAACAGGACTGCCTTGGCTAAAACCAACCTCCTTCATAATACAGTTGATAAGAGCATCGACATTCTCCTGCAGCAAGTTTAAATCCCAAAGATGTTAAAATTAATCAACAAAGGATCTACATGGAGAAAAAAAAATTTAAATGAAAGATGCAGTAAGTATCAATCTATCTGGGCAAATACATGTTGACGTTCAATCAGAGATCTTCTAAACTTGCTATCAGATTCTGTCCCAAACTTCTTAGTAGGTGTGACAGTTTGCAGTTCCTGCACAAATGAATCTTTTCCATGACACCAAAGCAAAAAAGTACCGCAATAATGGGAACTACTCACTAAAAAATAAAAATAAGATAATGTGAACCTAAAAAACAATATAGGTAAATGATTGGAAAGAGTAATATACATTTGACTTATTCTCTTCATTCACATGGTTACCATTCTCCAAGTTCTGCATAATGTAAACAAAAAAACATTTAGTGTAACAGAGTGGGAAGCGATGCCACCAAGGGGCGATCTCAATAATTTCTGCAAATATACTTACCTTAGTTACTGGAGTTGATGGATGTTCCGACACAAATTTAACAGGAGCATTGAATAAGGATTGCTGTCGAAGAATTTGGTTCTCAGATTCCATGTCAGAAATTTTTTCTTCAAGCCTGTGAATGTATGGAACAATTATTATAATGCAGTATATTACTGAAGGTGAGAATAAGAAAACTATACACTAATTGACCAGCTAGGTTACATGGACTCAGGGGCTGTTGGGTCTGACTGTGTGTCTATCGGATTCTTCAAATCCCTTGTGCCCAAGGACACCAATATACAACTAGATATTCATATTTCTTTGTATTCTACTTTTATTTCTAGGTTAAACTGTGTTTACAACGTAATATAGAGCATTTTATGCATAACTTGGGGGGTTTATGAACTATTATAGAGTAAACTCAATTACTAGACTGCCTACTAGGTGCTTGATCAACAAGACATCAAACACATATCTCATACCTGACTCAAAGGTCACATGTTTGACAAGGGTAATTCATAAATTTGGAAGAGTTCATATAACAAAGTTAACCAATAACCAGCAAGCAAGCAAAACAATCATATGTCATCATCAGCTTAAATAAGTATTCTTAACCACACTAGTATCTTCGTACAACCTTTGCATAGAAGTCTTCAGCTGAATTATCTTTGATTCTGCCTCCAAAGCCTGCTTCAACCTCTCCTCACTAACTTTGTTTGTCTCTTCAAATTTTTTCTCTGTTTCATCAATTTTCTTTTCTAAAGAACTAACCAAGGCCTGCAAGTAATTATGAAAAAGCAATGCATTGGCAAATAGAATTGAAGTGCCTCAAATCAATACACAAAAACACATCTAAAAGCAAAATTTATACTTAAAATCTCAGCCTCTTTACCTTGAGTTTCTCATTTTCAGCAGCAAGTTTATCCACCACTGCATGGTCAATGACTGCGACCTCCTGTATGATGGGGATTTGCTCCACTGCCTTTTTGGCAGCCTCACGTTCCTTCATGAGCATTTCTTTAGTTTCTTTGAATTGAAGTTGCATCTCTTGCATCGCAGACTGTAATTTTGCATTTTCTTGGGTTTTGGCTTCTTCCATATCAGCCTGCAAACATTGAACGTGAATCAGGAATGACTACCTAAGAAGCAGACAGCATATAAGTACCTCAGCTTCTCTCTCTCTCAATCAATTTGCTTTCTCCAGAAAAAAATGAGTCGCATCTTTGCAAAGTGGTTCCTTCTCTTACAACAATAGATTGGTCCATTAGATTAGAAGGAACCAAATCTGACAGAAGCTAATTAACTTTAAAGTTAAAATTGCTCCCCAGGTGAATCAGAAATTACCACCAAATTTAACTTGGCAATAAGTTGGGTACTGTCACCAACATCAGATATCATGTTTTTCATTCTGTGTTTCCTCCAGGCAATAGACCTAGTTGTAAGTATCAAGTTCCTTTGTAGGTCCATCAATTGTCGTGACTCGTGATGGGTAAGCCTAAGAAAGTAGGTTGATTGAGGGGCAGTCAACTAGTGCAAATAAAGCTAAAAGTGTCTATTCCTATTCTACTCCTCCAAGCACCACCACTCAGTAATGGCCTTTTTTTTATCTCTCCCCTTTGTATTCTTTTCAAAGTTTTCATCACCATTTAACAATGATTCAAAATTAAGAAAAATATGTTTTCTTATTCATATCTATCAGAGCGCAAGCGCATGTGCTCATTGAAGGAATTCAGTCCCCATAGTAAAGGCCATACCCACAGTGCACAAGATTCATGGGAAAGGTTCGAGAGAGTGATTCTCGTGATCCAAACCTGCACCACTAGGTTGGGGGCGGATAGCACTTGCCGTCATGACCTCTAGTAAAGGTCGTCAAAATCAAAACCATATTGAAATCTTGGTAATCTTTTTATATCAAAATTTTATATGCAAATAAAACAGGGAAAACAATGGTTCATAAAGAACTTGACAGGGAGCAGAATTAAATTATAATGAACAGTAATTTACTGACCCTCATGCGCTTCTCCAGCTGTAATCGCCATGTTAGTTCTTCAACTTGCTTCTCCAGTTTATTTTTGGCAGCTTGAAGAGCGCCAGTTTCCCTTGCAGCCTGTATTTAAAGACAATAAATGAAATAGATATCTAATTATGAGGTAAAAAAAGCAAGAAACAAAGGATCATTAATTACAAAATAAAGATCCGATAATTTAGCAAAAAATACTACGAAGAAAATGTGGAATTGATACAACCATGTAACAAGTCAAGTTGTCAATCAATTTCTTGTCCTTTTTTGTATATATGAAGCGTAAACTAAAGATTTTTATAAGATGCATGGAAATAAGTGTTTAGTTTATATTCTAACTTGAAATCGCATGAATTATAATAACAATTTTCCCCCCCGATCATGAAATATTGAAAAGTAAAGATTCTTCAAAACGCGGAAAATTTAAGCAGCACAGACACAATACTCTATATTTCTTCACTAAACAGAGTCAAAAAAAAAAAAGGAAGTAAAAAAAGACAACAATAATTGACAAAAACCAAATTCAAGAAAGGTGGGAGAGGGGAACAAAAAGGTCACCATCTTAAGCTTCTTCAATTCTCTACGAGCAACTTTTCCCCTCCATGCACATTGTGTGGTGATTGCAGCTTTCTTTAACTTCGTATAGTGCAAGCATGCTAAGTATTTGCGACAATGGCTCTGCAGCAAAAAAAATGTCAATCCAAATACAAAATCCAACAAGAAGTTCAACATAAATAGCCAAAATGAAAAAGGCATGCCAGGCCAACAACCAACTTGCGATAAATTGGAAAAGTGCAGATACCATTATAACATTATAGGAAATTGATTCCACATTATCGTGAAAAATGACAACATAACCTTCTTCAGAAGTTTCCAAACAATTGTGCTATGTCAGAATTTAATTTTACCTGAACAATAATTGCTGATTTTGTCTGCCTTCTGAAGCGAAGCTCATCACGTGCAACCATTCCACGCATGCCAGCCTGAATAGAAACAGCAGAGGAGCACAATTCTTTATAAGCTTTCCTAGCAAGATGCATACGAAAATCTCTCTGAATTCTCAGACAAGAAGCTTCTCTTCTAATGTTCTCGTAAACTTCCCGAGCAAGTTGTCCTGTAATCAGCATAAGGAAAAAATCAATGAGTTATATACTTTCAAGACCTCAGCAGATAGGATTGATGAGCTAATTAAAAAAGTTCAGCTGAAAAGACACATCTAACACAATTAACTACCTCTACACACAGATTGAATCTGTATTGCAGAACGACGAACTAAGACAAAAGTTTTGCGAGCCATGTAAGAACGGATTTTCCTCTGAATAATGCTTGCTGATCTTCCTAAGACCTCAATTCTGCGGGCATCCAGTTCTGCCATTTGACCAGCCCTTAGAAACACCTTTGTCTTACCAATCTGCAAAAATAAGCGTAATAAGTATGATCTGTTTAGCAAAAGTCATCGAGGAAGTAAAAACAGGCCACATGCAAGGATTTAACAGTTTACGCCAGCAAAAGTAAGAATTAATGTAAGCAATTACATATATCTGTGATTACCACTCAAGGTCATGTAAGCAAACACAATAAAGTTCATCAGAAACTAACAATAATCTGCATTTCTATCCCTTTACACCTCTATGAGTATCAGAAAAAAATAAAAATAAAAACAAAATGAGTAATTATAATCCAATATCTGAATTTATATTAATTACAAGATGTCAAAAGGAAACATAAGAATCCAAAAACGGATGCTCTACTTTTTCCCAAACAGACCAAAAAGCATCTAGTATGGATGAACAAATATATCCTAATGTTTTAAGCCTCATATCTTTAGTTATCATGCAAATGAGAATTATAGTGCCTAATTACTCCTTTTTTTTATCGGCACCTAAATACAAGAACATCACAAATGTATCAAAGATATGTTTCAAACATATCAATGATATCAGGGGAATCAGCAATCATCAATCTAGCTAGTATTCCTTTTTATACTGAAGCAATGGCATCATAAGCATCCATCACAGTTTGAGGCAGATTTAAAGGTATGATGAACAACCAAACATGAAAAAGACGTATTGACGAGGAAGGAACTAGAAATGATGCCACTATACACAGTAAAAATGCCAAAATATATTGACACACTCTAAGTAGACAACATAATGACCATAAAATAAAAATAAAAATAAAAAGTTTATTATGGCCATAATGACTTGAGAGAAATTGCCATGTAGCAATAATATAGTTTTAGTTGGCACCCGTTTTAGAAGCAGCTTTCTTCATACAATAATGAGTTATATTATTACCTGATAGCCTTGCAATCCCACCCTCTGTAGGAGCCTCTTGCAAGCATCAAACTCATCCGTACTAGTATATATAAAATAAAAACATGACAAAAGTAGGAAGTTTAAATAGTTTGTTTGAACATGCGTAATTTAATTAAGAGAAATAAACTTATCAAAAGAGTAATTATAAAACGTAACCAAGAAATCAAACTAACCCAAAAAAAAAAAAAAAAAAAAAAAATCAACTTACCTCCCATCCAAAACTTCAGGTGCCAGCATGCCAAATCGATCTACAAATTCCAAAAACGGTTTTCTTGTAGGATATCCAGCACAACTGATCCTAATTGCTTCCATGACTCCCTGGAAGGAGACACATAAAACAAATAAAATTTGGAAGAAAAAAAAAGGCAGCCAGCTTCGTTTCCAACACCATGTAAAAGTTACCCTTCCTTACCCCACAACGCAGTTGTTGTAGAACATTGCTATTCTCAAAAATAGCTGGCTTAAGAAGATTATTGGGCTTCACACAGCGAATATAACGAGGCTCGGTCGAACTCAGAGTTTCAAGCAATTGTTGCAATTGTTGCTGCAAAAAGTACAACAGGAATTTCGTAAGTCAAGCTATTGTACAAAAGAAGTAGATAATTTGAGAGAGAGAGAGAGAGAGAACATCAGACCTTGAACCGTGAACCTATTGAAGAGAACTTTGATTGTTTAGAGGACTCCTCAGATGAAAGTGGAAACAAACCCGACACAAAGGAACATTTGGAAGCACTCAAGAGTGCTTGATGTTCAGCAATAACATAATCTTTGTTTTTGTCCAGAAAAAATTCAGTTTGATAGGTGACCTGAAAAATAAATTGAAGTGCCGGTCAATGTTTTTTGTTTCAAAAGTGTATATTCTGGAGCTGAATGAACTATTAAATAAATACATACAATAACACAAAGAATAGAAACTTACATCACCAGCATAATGGCAAATAGTGAAATCAGAACGTGATAATTTTGGCTTAGTGAAGCGTTTATGGTTTTTGAATGTCTGGTACAGCTTTTGGGCAAAGGTTTCATGTGTTGATCTTGGGAACATACTACAAAAAAATAAGCCTCATCTATCTCACAAGAACTATCAAATGAAATCATAAATTAATAGTGAATGCGATGAATTTATTTTCAAGCCATTACCCTACATAAAATAGACAATGCTTACAGCAGTATGACACTTACCAAGCTTCATCCAGAAGAGCTATTATGCCACCAGGTTTCTGAAAATTAAATAAGCATATTTTGAATTAGGAAAGCCAAAACATGAATAAGAGAAGAACACACGGCCACATTTACCAAGCCCTACATTTGTCCAATTAAATACCAAATTAAGGACACAGGAATATGGAGGAAGTTACCAGCAACCAAACCAAAAAGAAGAAGAGCAGTTCTAAAACAATATATATGCAAGAAAAACTTTTAAAACAAGGTCCACGTAAATGAGTCTCTTTCTCCATCTCAAGTCCACCTCATCATCTACAAATAATAAATAAACAAAATTAAAAAAGCACCATGTCTCAACCTCTCTAATTTTTCATTCCACTTGTGATCTTCGACATAACATACAAGGTATCTTCACCACACCACACAACAAACCCTTGTCTCAACTTTTACTAATTCCTACATGCATTCTCACCCTTAATACACAACTCCTGGGGCTTCTTTTGTTTTCTCAATCTCACTAATAAGAATATATATGTTGCTTCATTTTCTTATAAATTATAATTCAGCATGGATTTCTTCACTACCTCATGTTGCAGTCATCTGGAAGTTCAATGTTGAGGCAACTTTTTATATGAACAGGAAAATTGAAGTGGCATGAAATTTTTACAATTTGAACATTAAGCAGTGTTATATAATGTCATTCAATAATATTCAGTCCTTCCATCCAATGAATATAGCACAGGATACAGAATTGAAGATCAATACAGAGATGTAAAAAGGAAGTTATAAATAGTAGATGGAACAAAAGGAAAAATAGTGGAGCAGAGAAACCTAGCCTCTGCACATGAATTCTTTGACGCTTGTCTTTGGAATGAAAAGCACTACCAAATCATTTAATGAGGTCAAAAGAACATATTTTCCATGATCAATGGTATAGTAGTACTACATATATTATGGAGGTATGAGCAATGAAGTTGCTGAATATTTGCCCTCATAAGAACAGGCAATGGTTCACTTATATCTAACTGTATCCAATTAGATGGAGCAAGTCATGACTAAAAAATCTAAGAAATGACAGGAAAAACTTCCAGTGCAAATGAGAGACCACAAACCTTTTCAATGAGATCTAAAATATCTTGATTATCAACAAATTCAATGTAGCTCCAATCAATTTCTTCTTTCGTATATTCTTCTTGCTCCATTTTGAAAACGTGCTGTCCACAAAATATTTGTTATAAAGATGATCCATACTAATATGATTGAAAATTTTCCAGAATAAAGAAGATAAGCAGACGCCTTCCCACACAAACCTGGTTAAAGTGTTGCTGAAGCTTTTCATTTGTCAAATTGATGCAAAATTGCTCAAAGCTGCACCAATCCAGGAGCACTAAACCTCAGAGAAATAGTCCAACACATAGCTACAGCAAAAGCTCTATTGTAAACAAAATCCACTCGACAACAAAAATTCAAAATTTACGATTCAAAAAATTGTGCCATCTCTGATGGCTATCTTACAGGGAGGTCCATAACTACTCATAGCTAAACCATCACCAAGAGTAGTAGACTTGGTGGTGCCTAAAATGCCACCCATACTTTCTCCAATCCTTCAAAACAATAGCAACTAATTTGGGGAAAATACTACAAACTGAAATTCTACCATAAACCATGAAGCCTAGTGGTGTCATTGTGAAAGTAATAACTGAATTGGAGAAGCAGTGTTGATCCAGATGTTTTGGAACTGAAGTGCAATTTTTATGTAATTTAATAGAACAATATACTTAAACCAGTCTGAATAGATTCCTTCTGTTCATTGCAAGCATCCCACTTCCAGTTGATAGCAAATCCTATGATGTCTAAGAAACATATGATTAAACAGGACAATGCGTTCAAACTATTCTCAATATTTCTCTCCTCTGTTCATCCCAAGAATCCCACTCCTATATGAAAAATATCAAAAGGAAACCCTTCAATGGCTGGCATCAGTACAGTATTAAACTACCACCAACCAGATGGCCATTAACTACTTAAATATCAACTATTTCAGACCTCTAAATCTAACTATATCCAAATAAAGGCCAAAGACAAAAAATAAAATAAAATAAAATAAAACCAAAGTGACTTCCAACTGCCACAAAGAATCATCACACCTGCCATTGATTAGACAGAGAAAAATGAAATAGACTAGAGCAATAATTAAACTAGCACATAATTTTCCCGACCACCTTGTTTAGGAGTAAAATACCCTTTCAACTTAGAATACTATTTTTATGCAGTTCACCACAAGACATCAGTTTCTGTCATCAATTAATACTAAGGCATACCAGTTAAGCACCTGTTTGTCTTGAAACTCTCAAATCCATAAATATCCAGCACTCCAATTAAAAACTTTGAGGTTGGGTCTTGACCAATTGAATTATTGATCTTATCCACCAGCCTGCAGAAACAAGAAGAAAATTATACAGATTTACAAATTTAAACAAAGGAAGAAACTGAGAAGGAGCAAACATAAAGCAAGCAGTGTCAATATTAAATTCTCTCGAATGTGGAGTTCTCCAAACTTGATAACGAAGCTTACCAGTCAAACAACCGTGAGTAAACAACTTTTGCCAACGCATCTCTACTGACAGCTGCAGCTTCTGGATCCAGCCATTTTGTGATTGTTTCATCACGAGTTACAATTACACGTTTGCAAAGAGAATCCTCTAAAGCCTTTGGATCACACCTGACAAAACATACAATTTAGAAACTTGAATTTTCTTCCATCTTGGAAGCACATTAAGCAGAGGGTTCTAAGGATGGTATCTCTTTTTATTTGTGCATATGTCAGTGAAGTAAATCACTTACATGAACAACTCTGCAGCAGTTCTTAAATGGAACCAAGATTTTTCGTCCTTGGGCATGGACGAATCCATTTCCTTTCCCTTTGCAAAATCAATATTTCCTAAATGCAGAATTGCAGCCACAACTCGAAAAATTCCATCCTATAATAGGAACAATAAATAGCAATAAATTTTAGTTAGCTATACTTATGCTGTGTTTGGTTCATGGATTCCCTTTCCAAATCCCTTCCCAAATCCATGAACCAAACACAACCCTAATAATTTCACATTTCCAATTTAATAGAACTCCAATGATTATACCTGCTCCTCAGAACTCATTCCAACAACATCCATGGCCCTCTTTGTTGCTATGTATTCTTTTGAATCATCAATTCCATCCAAGTCATAGCAATTTGATTGATTTAGATAATGAAATGTTCTTGGATTCCCCAATTTGTACCTTTCAACATCCTGACAGGATAAAAAAAACATTGAAAATGATTCTTCCTGAAAAATAAGAGAATATACATATGGAGCTTTACATGAGCATAGTGAACTTATTTTTGAAATGAACTCGTCAAACAACAAAAGTACTGGAAATGCTGGATATGCAAACACGCTGTGACACGCTGTATAGAAAGTACCACAGATAAGGCATCAGATTTTGGATTTGGGTTAAATTGAGGTGGAATAAGTTTTTTCTTTTGGGTATACAAGTAACATATTGAAAAAGTTCATTGTCATAAAGCAAGTTATAGAGAAAACAAAGAGTACAGTAAAAAGGGTAAAAAACATCACTCAGAAAGAGAGATGAGACTTGAACCCAAGATCTCCCTGCAACCTGAGTTGTGATACAATGTTAAATCACCAATTATTCCAAAAGCTTAAGTTGTTAGGCAATGGACCCAACAATGTATCCATCAAGTTATGCAACAGGAGGAAGCGCACAGATTCCTCAATATTATGGATGTCTAAAAGATTTGCTTTAGCCAATTGGATGCACAAAAAAAAAAAAAAAAAATGCATGCTCTAGAACAAAAACTAAAACCCAAGGCATATATATGCAAATATGTTTGGAAAATTAGATGCTTTACACGCACATCCTTGTATTAGAGCAGAGATCCCTTACCTCCGGTGGAGCAGCACAAAGCATGTAGAAACAATGATAATTTCTCTCAGGATCAGACACTTGACAAACACGAGATCTTTCAAGCAAATAAGTCCTTATAGCAGCTCCCGAAATCCTTCCCCTCTGATCGAATTGAAGCTCCACAAACTTACCAAAACGACTACAGTATTCAAAACACGCAGGAAAAGACAGAAACATGAAGCAGACAGTATCAGACAAAGTTTGAACTGAATCAGAAAGACAATTTCTAATTTAAAAAAATCCCACCTTGAATTATTGTTTCTGACAGTCTTTGCATTACCAAATGCTTCTAGAACAGGATTAGACTACAAAAGAGATAAAACATATCAAAATAATATTTGTATATTCATGGCAAAATAGTCATGTTGTGATAACTCAAAATTCAACATCAGAATTTTCGACTTCTTAAATCAGCTTGTCAGACACAAAAACAATAGCGAATTGTTACCTCTAAGACTTTCTGCTCAACAGTCCTTCCCTCAGCTGCAACTCTCCCTCCCATGTAAGCAAGATAACGCATAAGCATTTTTGTGCTTTCTGTTTTACCTGCACCACTTTCGCCACTAACCAATATTGACTGACTTATTCCCTCATTAATCATTTGCCTGCGTCCACAAAAAGCCTTTTTCCATCAGGAGGTGAATTGAAGAGGCTAAAGTGATCAACTTACAATAAGACCCAGAGATTGTGACGAAGTACCTGTACGCTGCATCCGCAACAGCAAAAGGATGCGGACTCAGTTCCCCAAAAGCTGCCCCTTTATATTGTGCCATCATATGGTTATCGTATAGATGTGGTAGTCTTCTAAAAGGGTTCACAGCAATCAATATATTCCCTGTGTAAGTCTAGAGGCACCATTAAGCTGATTAGCCTCAGTCTAGGAGTAATTGTTAATATCGTATTAAAAAATAATGCAAACTTACATAGATTTCATTAATGTCATATCTAGATTTTAAATTATATAGAACTCCTGGTTCGTGCAAATAAGCCAGCCTTGTCATATCATCAACTCCACATGGTGGTGCTTCGGCATCTTTGGGATAGGCATTAGAAGCCTTAACAATAACCTGCAATAAAAATTTAACAATGCAAAAGAATGGGCCTGAGTTCGATGAATCTTTATTTCTACGTATGTTTGCCAACTAACAGAGAATATATGTTAGTACTATGAATGTACTATTGCAGAGAAAATAACGCATCATTGCATTGCCACTTTTCTAAATGAACTATAAGAAGAAGAACACATATAAAAGTTGTGCAGTTCAAAACATTAGATACCCATATATAGATGTGATGCAGAACACTCACCGTCTTCCCTGAAGTACAAAGAACTTTAATCTCTTCACCATTGACCTCCACAACTTCCCCATCTAACCAAGCATCATCAGGATCCTCCACCCAAACAAGAGATCCAACGGCAAAACTGACTGAACCAGCCTACAAAACCAAATTTCTCACCCTTTTCAAACCATCCATAACCCAACTAAAGCAGAAAAGTGAACTTTGTTTCTTTGCTTATTTCAGAGAGTGACTTTAGAAAATTGAATTAGTAAGCATAGAGCTGACTTTGTCAATACAATCCCAACCACAAGAGTATATATACCAATAAGAAAATTGAATCTAGATATGATTGCTATAAGATATCACATCATCAGTTAGAAATATAATCAACTCACACAACAGAAGAAAAAGCATTACAACAAATTAAAGTAAATAAATGATGTTATTTCATTAGAAGTAGTTAAGGACCTTTAGATAATCCACTGTGACCAAAGGGGGAGAAAAAGAAACTTAAACTATACATATACATAAATATCATTTTTTGTACATAAAAATAATAATAAGTGGAAAAAATAAGTGGAAACTCAACAATTAACGGGGACTGCAAGTTCCTACAAACCCACACAGAGAGAACTGTGAATATGTTGTTGAAAAACTTGCCCAAACCACGAAATAATTGACCATGAAAATTCTCAATATTATATAAATACGAGCAACAATGCTTGGGAGCAGCTTGGAATTTTTAGGAGTTGTATTTTTTTGTAAAAATTCCAATTGCATGGATTGATGAGGAAACAAAAACATCAAACTAAAATGCATTAAGCGCATGGAAGGTTTTGACAAAGGAAACAAAAATAAAGAGAAAACCATAACATGGAGCAAATTAGAAGAAGCTTGTAAAGAATTATAAGGAAAAAACATAAAGCACTGCAAAGATCACCTGTGGGCCCATTTGATAATGTCTATGTTTACAGTTGTTTGTTTAATTTATAAAAATTTTGAAGGTTGTAAACTTCCACAAAAATGAACAAATTTTTCAAAATTTAGTAAACTCTACACAACCAAAAAAAAGGGTGATTTCCCTATTTTGCGAACATTTTTTCATTCACTCCTCACTCCTCCAGCCACCCCCACCTCCGGCAAGTCTCTGTCTCCTCCCCTTGGCGACTCCCTCCAACCACCCCCTCGCTAATTTTCAAAACAAGTTTTTGAAGTCATATGCTTGTATCAAACATTGTTTTTCTTTTTCTTTTTAGCAATAATAAATATAAATATGTTCCATATTTTCAGAAAATAAAAAACAGTAAAATGTAGGATTAATTTCTCATAGTTTAAGGAACACAACCCATATACAGATAACTAATTAGGTTCTTCTATTACTGATAAAACTTATAGAAGGAACTGTGGACAGCAATACCAGGGAAAAAGAAAAGGGGGCTCCCATAAGAATGTCAAACATCCCCAACATAATCACCTTAGTTTTAGCTGTTCATCTTTTAGAAATAATAAAATTGAAGATCATATCATCAATTTTTCTGACCATAAGAAGCTACACTTGTGAAGAATAACAATACACACATCTAAATCAATATAACTCATTTGAGTTTGCAATGTCAAACCTAGATAAGCAACAAGGTGATGTTTCAATTGACCATTTAGTCAACGACTAAGAAAGCAAACAGAAACAGATCTTAACTGTGTGACTAACACACAACAACCAACAAATCCAAGAACAACCCAAGATAATAAATCATATAGTCTATCTAGTAGAACTAAGAACAGATCGAACTATCAATGAAATAAAACAACAATAATTCAATCAAATATCAGCATTAAACAACCACCACAACTTCAAAATCAAGATCAACATGTACAATACCATTTCGAATGACTTCAACCGGATCGGAAGCCTTGGCTTCCGATTCCTTTAATACCGATGAGAGTTCAATCAAAACCCAGATCAGAGAACAAACTGATTGATTCTTCCAAGAATGCCAAACGGTGAAATCCAAATCCAAACCCAAAAAATTTTCCTTCCTTTTCTCAGACCAATTTTCCTTTCCCTCTCTTCTTCAAGGTCAATACAAACAAACAATAATGAACTTGGCTCGCTTTGCTCCCACTTTGTTGTCTTTCGGTACAAGTTATTGATTTTGTCTTCAGGAAACAAAAATATTGAAAGCAAGAACAAGCGACGAAGCAAGCTTATAGAGACCCTTTCACCAGTCCGAATTTCAGCCGAAAAATGGAAAAGTCGGTGCGAAGAGAGAGACAGATGCGAACCCTTTTGCTCTGTAGATCGAATAGTGTGTTTTTGTTATTGTTTTTGTTTTCTTCAATTTTTTTTTATTTCTACTACTCCTTCTCTTGTGTCGTGGACTCACAATTGGTGGTTCAGTCAATATTTTGTATAGTAATTTTAGTGATGAGTTATGAATGGATATCAAATAATTTATTAATTTTTTTATATAAACGTATGAATTTTACGAATTTTGCATTCAATGGTTTGATAAAAAATTTAATATATTATGAAGAATTCGTATCATTTTTTTTTTATGTCGTGTTTGGTTAGGAGATTTAAAAAAAAATTTAGAAAGGAAAAGAGAAAAAGTGTGTGAAATTAGGTGAAATATAAATATATTTTATTTACATTTCATCTATCTTTTTCTTTTTCCTTTCCAAATCTTTCTCCAAATCTTCTAACTAAACACACAGCATTATTGATTGTTTGGTAATTAAAAAAATTAAAACTAAAAACGTTTTGTTGTTTTTAATGAAGTGGAGAATTACGGGACAGCCCTCCTAAATACGCGTTGGTTTTATTCGGACCATATCGGTTTGGATTGGGTCCTCCCGCGTCTTTCGTAAAAAGGATGATAAGCTAAAGATTTTTTTACACTTGGCCCAAAAGTCTGGGTCAGCTCTGCTCTGTCAAGTTTGATTTTCATAATTAATTTTTTTTTTAATTTAAAATTCTAACAAAAAATAATTAAAGCTACTTATCACATGATTGTTTGGTTTTATTTTTCATCAACTTTTTTAAGACCAGTTTTCATTTGTCTTTCTTTTTTTTTTTCCCAGTCAATATGATTTCTCTTTTTAGATGCCGCACAAAAAATGCACACAAATTTTTATTCAAATTTTCGTTTATTTTTAGTGATATGTTTTTCATGTTTTAGTGAATTTGTTTTACTTTTTAAATGCATCTAGACGTGGTGCCTCTAACAAGTTTTTTTAAAAAAATTTACTTCAAAATGATAATAAATTCACTACAAAAATTATATCTAAAAGCAATATTTGAAAAAAAATAAACCAACTAGATTTTGTAGAGTATAAATAAATTTCAAAATTTCAAATATATATTTTTAGTTTTATATTTGTCAAATTAATTTATATATTTCAAAAATATATATATAAAAACATGTTTTTAAAATGAAATTACGAGATAGTCTAGTGAATGAGTAACTTATTTTTATACATAATGTTTGAATTTGAATTTTTTGTACAATTAAATATGCATAAAAATTGAGAAAGTGAAAAAGTGGACGTTAGTGAAGCACTATTAGAAGTGGACATTGATTAGGGTTGTTTCAAAGTATGTCAAATACTTAATGGGCCTTGTTCATTTTCAAAGTTTTAGACAGAATATGAAATGAGTAATATTACAGATTTTAAAAGTTTTATCAAATGTTTTATATGTAATACATTTGATATAAATTTTGATAAAATTTTTGAAATTTCTAATATTTTTTATATGAAATTAAACCAATCCAATCTCAATCAATTTAGATTCGTTCGAGGTTTTTAATTTGAATTGTGTTTTAATCATAGTTTAAACATTTTATAAAGCCTCATTTAACAAAAAAATATATAAAATTATATTTTGTAGAAAATTTGGTAGTTGGTAAGAGATTCATTTTCTACAATGATAATTAATAAAAATATATATGTAGTAAAAAATTAGAATATTAAAACTGATTGAATATTTGAGACGGGCTAATATACAGATGATATATTATGGTTAAAAAAGTACAAAATGATAAAATATGATAAATAAGTTATTAAAATAAAATATCACATCAAATCAATAATCATTATATTTTTTCTTTCACAAAAGTCAAAAAGATCAAAAAATTCAAATCAAATGAGACTAAAAAAGTTAGGCTCAAAAAGTTTCAACATAAAAAAAAATTGATTATATTAGCCAATCTCAAACAAAGCTGAGAAACTATATGAAAATTAACTTAAAATATATAAAAATATATATTATGATTTACTGTTTTGTTTCAGGTAAATTACAAATATACCCTTGAGATTTAATTAAAATACGAATCGGCTTCTGTGATTTTAAAAATTACATTTCACCCCGTAAGATTTTTAATTTCATAACAAATCGGCCATTTTATTAATAAATTATCAAATCAATTAATAATTTTATGATGTTAAAAATATATTTTAATTAATAATTTAAGTAATTTTATTATTATATATGAGAGTAATTATAAATTTTATTTTTTTAATTAATTCTGTTAAATAAAAAATTATAATAAAAAATATTTATAATTTTTTAAACCACAATAATAATCTATATTTTGGCAAAACATCAATTTACCCTTTTGTTTTCATACATTTTTCAACCCAAAAAATAAATGTAGAGAGGAATGTAGAAAGTGGCACCGGACCTCTTTGACGTGACATGTTTACTTTTACCAATCCAAAAGTGTCCCTTATCATTTATTTTATATTTATTTGGGTCCACCCATCACTTTATTATTATTCCCAATTTCAAACCGTGATGTGCGCGCAACCTCGGATTACCAATCAGATTTATTTAACTTTATTTATTTTTTATGTTTTCAAAAAATATATATATATACCATAAATAAATAAATAAAGATAGTGATAAAATAATCTAAGATATTTTTTAAAAATTCATGATATTAAAATTTTATAAGATAAATGACATATAATATTTTTATAATAATTAAAATCCTTCAATATTTTCACAGATAAATTTTGACACAATGAATTTTTGCCCAACTCAGAGTAATTTCAAATTTTGAGAAATTTCAAAATTCTATGTGATTATACCAAAAAAATTTCAAAATTTTGATGTGAAAAATGAAATTTCTCTGAGTCGGAGTTAAAATTTCTCTAAGTCAAATTTTATCTGTGGAAATATTAAGGGATCTTAGCTAATAAAAAAATTATATTTTAGACATTTCCTACTACACGAAGTTTGAGATAAATGTTTCACTAACGTAATTTATAGGGATATTTTAATTACAAACCGAAGTTCTCAAACAAGACGTAATACTAGTGATCCATTTATAAAATTTGTAGGTCAATAGACCCAAACTATATCAAGTGAATAATTATACTAACAATAATGCTATAAACTTTTAAAAAACACAACTCTTACAATCTCCACTCATGTGTAATTGGTCCAAAAAGGAAACAAAAAAATAAAGAAATAAATAAAAACACATAGTCTATATCATTTTGAGGGTTATGGAGGTTCCCAACCTTGAGGTCCCAAGCATTTTTCTAATTATAAGTTAAAAGATACTTGTGGGCTATTTTAGAAAGATGATTAAAAGTCATCTTATAGTTTTTAATCAATTTTTTATCATATCATCTCTCAAATTTTTTACACATCTTTTAAAAAATTAAAAAATTAGCTTTTAATTATCTTCTCAAAATAGGCTTATATCTCTATTTATCTATATATACACTGTCTGTATGTCTATCTGATTCCATCACTTAGACCCAATTTGGAAATGAGGTTAAAAGTAAATTTTTTTTTATTTTTAATCTATTTTTTGTCACATCACTTTTTATTTATTTTTACATATTTTTATAAAAAAAAATAGTAAATTTTTAACCAACTTTCAAAATAATCTTTATTTGTCTAACATTATATCTTATTTATCATCCATATGTTCACTTGTCATTATATTATTTATTTATGTGTTACTCATATTTATTCATATCGTGACCATCACTATTGCCACTGCTGGAGTCTTTCCGGCGAACTTTCCCATGTTATCATTGGCTTTTGTAAGAAAAACAGGTATTTGATGTTTGATTGTTATTCCGTCTTCATACCGAGGCTATATATGGAAATTCACGTCTGAAATAAAATAAAGTAAATTATTATTTAAATATTAATTCATTTTCTAATTGAAAATCAATAGTGCAAGAGGTAATTATTCAGGATTGGAAAATGCTAGAGATCCTAAATAAATTATCAAATGTTTTATCAAACCTCTCACATGGATATGGGACTCACACACATGTGATTTGTATGAGTTTTACACCCATATGAGAAGTTTAGTAGAATATTTAATAATTTATTTGGGGTCCTTAACATAACTCTTCAGTAATTTCGAGATATAGACACGCAATATTCTATAGTATTGTGATTGGTAAATAATGTGGATAAGTAGGGTATCGTATTAGGTGATTGAAGAACATAAGAGGACATATTAAATGATGATTAGTTAAGGAGTTGTTGGCTTTTTGGCTTTTCAAAGGGTAAATTTGTAAATGCGAGCGTGCCAGCAAGGATCAATCAGTCCTTACAGAAATTATAATTGCCAATCAATTATCAGGCGACTATGTTTTAGTTCTTTCAGCCTCAATGAAGAGGACTTTCACTGGTGGCTTGACTTTTAGGAGAAATTAAGAGAAATGACAAGTAATATTAAGAGCAATTGAAGTATTTCATTAACATAAACACTTACAATTGTCCAAACTCAGCCTTGAGGAAGTTTACAGCAACGGTTTACTTGAATCTACTTGAAAACTACTCCTATGAATTGAAGTCTGCGGTATTTAAAGAACAAGTATTTAAAGTACAGAAAGGTAAAACCGAAAGGAAAAAAATGGGTAAAACTGGTTTATCGATCCGAGTCCGGGGTCTTTTTCTCGAACTTCGCTATTTATACTTGTTAGGGATGACCTTCGAATCGCACTTCAACCGAATCAGCTTCCTCCATGATCACGATCATGTTACCTTAGAAATAGTTCCACTATGCCATCACTTGCGCTTGGACTTCCTCGCTTTTGAATTTGAATAACGGTAACCGCTGAAGCCACGCCACCTTGTATCTCATTCCCGATCTAGTGCTACTCGGACCACTTGAGAACCAATACTTATTGCCACGTACGATTGAGATTTAAGATTAAAATCATCTTCCAATAATACCCTTATCCTCGCCACGTGTCGAATTGTAATTGGCTTTTTACAAAATATGTAGCCAACATTATTCCCGCACTAATATACCCAATACTTGGAAATATTAGTGAATCAAAACTTTTCCTCGCTTTTTGGAACGTACAGAATCTATGTTCAGAAACACAACCG
Organism: Camellia lanceoleosa; assembly: GCA_025200525.1. Classification (NCBI taxonomy): domain Eukaryota; kingdom Viridiplantae; phylum Streptophyta; class Magnoliopsida; order Ericales; family Theaceae; genus Camellia; species Camellia lanceoleosa. Next base: position 28,755,115 of record CM045768.1, on the reverse strand, counting down.
CCACCTATTTTGGTGATCATTTGCATTAACCCTTAACTTTGTTGGACGCCCCAATACCTTCAAAGATTCGAACGGATCATGACTCAATCACCTTCTCACTCTAACGATCGAGCATACGAAGAGCCATTGAGTAATGCTATTTCCCCTCGAAAGAATCTCCACGCATTTATTAGCTACCTTTACCCGCCTTTCTATATCCAGGTCATGGAAGCTTTCGCAGATTATCAACCTTTGAGTACGAACACATTGCCCTCAATCCTTCGGTCTCATTTAACTTGTCGATACAAGAAGTTCTTCCTCTAAATTCTCCTCACACTTTGAACAAACAACTTTCAAGCCTTTGCTTCAACAAATTGCAAACATGGAATTAGGAAATTCTTCTTCACAACCTTCTGCTTGGGATGAAGCTTCATCTTCTGGGGTGACGAATCGGGTCCTCGAAGTCCTCAGGACTTGAGGGAACGGATCAATCATCATTTTATTGAGTTTACTGACCCCTTGGATTTTTCTTCCGTCGCTCGAAGCTCGGTGGTTTATCCTTACGTGCCCATCGACTTTCGACGCACTTTAGAAGAGAATTTGCTTGTAGCTTGGTATACATCCTCCCTGCCCACAGAGCAATGCACTGCCTGTTTGGAAGAAACACAAGGATATACCCCTTCATTCTTAGCCAAAAAAGCACAGATTTGTTCTTCTGACTGGCTTAACTATATTAATACCTTTGTTCCTCCCATTCCTGTGTCATCTCCCCCAATCGAAGCGACCACTTTTTCTTCTCCGTCTTCTGAAATGGAAGCATCCACACCTTCTTCACCCTTCGAAATAGAAGCATCCACACCTTCTCCATTCCCTAGATTAGAGGCATCCACATCTTCCTTTCCTTTTAAAGCAGAACCATCTACTCCTTCTCCTCCTCCTACTCTTTCTTGGATAGAGAAGTTAAAGCTTGCTCTTCCAATGGACAAAACCTTCCCCCCTTACAAACATCCATCATCTCCAACTCCATCTGAACGGAAAGAAGCCCAACTTCGCTTGCCTTTTTTCTCACCTACCCTTTAATGTTCTTGAGGACGACATTCCTCTTAAGAACTTCCAATGGGCTGTGATATTCGACCAGGCCATATCCTTAATCCTATCGCCCAAGAGAACTTCACTGTTCTCGATCAACTTCCAAGATTCTCCATTGGCATCGAAATTCCAAAGTCACCACTCAATCTTTGGATCAACTTTCATCTCTTCGAATTCATGCTCAATACGAAGCAGAAAACTTCATTGAAGACTTTGAAGACTTCAAAAATAAGGATTCTGCATATTGGGATGATTTAGTTATAGATGAGTTGGAACAAAAATCGAGGAAGGAGGCCTTCGAAGCAAAGGCTGAAGAGCTGTATTATGAAGTGAGAGCACATCAACTCATGCAGCCAACTTTGGAAGAGATGGAAGACATAATAAAGAAAGAACAAATATTCATTGATCATTGTTGGACGAAATTTCATGATCTTGTAATTTATTCTATTCCTTATTTTTACGAACTTGAATTTGTACCAAAATAAGATTATTTAATGTAATTGTTTTGGCTCTAATGAAAAGCAAAGTCTTCTGTACTTCGACATTGTTTGACTCTGTTTCCTCTTACTTTAAAAAGCCAACTTATAACCTTAAATTAAATAATCTCATCCTTCGAATTTGGACTCACTTGTCTTTAATGAAACACTAAAAGAAACCAATATGTCTTTTTCCAACTTATGGAGTAAAAATTGACAATTTTGGCCAATATTTTCTAAAATTAGTGCTTCGAAATTAACAACTTTCCTTTTCAAAGCTAATTATAACCAATGCATGGTCATGGCTACTATAGTCAATCAATTTTAAGTTGACCACTTCTTGCTTTGAAAAGAAGTTTATGCTGTCCTAATTTCAATGGGCAGTCTTCTCTTACGAAAAACCAATGATTGGCTTTGATGTTCTTTAAAAATTCTAAATTCTGCTTTAAAGGTCATTACTTTCAATAATGTTCATCAAATAGGTCTTTAAACCTTTTGAAGTAGACCAATACTCAAGCATCCGAACGTCTCCAAACATATAATATACTTCGCCGATTCTATATTTCAAGCCATCTTACTTGATTTCTTGAGCAAAACCGGCTTCAAGCCATATACCCCACTTCAAGTCATGGTACATCCGAAATATACTTTTCCTCCAAAATCATTAATATCGCAAAGGCTCCTCAGATTCGTACTTTTAGTACTTAACGATTTATGCCCTATATGTTCGTACACCTAAACCTTTAAAAACCCCTTTGTTTTATGTTCAAATCACTTGCTCTTATCATACAAACCCTTATCAATCTTCAATGGCTTCTTCCTCAAAAATCCCAACCGAGCGTCTAAGCCCATCTGTGGTCTTGAAAAGGCTTATCGACCGAATGTGAGAAATACAAGGTCAAGCGAAAAGTGCTATCGATGGGCGTATCTTTATCCTCGTCATGAGCGGAAGATTACGTGCTTGGGCCAATATTCAAAGAGACTCTTCTTGAACTCCCGCCCTATATCCGCTTGGAGGATCAACGCGTCTTTTTCTGAAAGTAATCTTATTTGGAAAAATTTGGAGAATCAATCGTCCCCCGATGTTGGCCACGATGAGACCAGAATGGCGAGAATGGTACGATCGAGTTGTCCTGCCAGACGCTAGACCTTCAAGAGCTTTGTCTTCTTGATGCTCTTCGATTATCGAGGTAACTATCCTGAAGACCCTTTCTTAGTTCCTGCGCCTTATGCTTTTGGAACCCCATCTTTAATTTCTTTCAATTTAAGTGTGGGATGATGGCTCCTACCGTTCTTGACATTTGTCACCTTCTAGGATATCCCTATTGGCACTCCCATTACCCAGTTTCCCGATTTATGATTCCTTTCTCCTTCCCTCTCTTACTTCATCTTACAAGGATTTTGTTAAGGCGAAAACAAAAGGAAGGTCCGATGAATCGATAGGGAACTCTTCTCCTTCTTATTATATTGGCTTTGCAAATTCCTATTCTGTACTTCCTCTCAAAGAATCATGCCCGAATTTGCTCCTCTTGCCAAAGCCTTTGTCTTACAGAAAAGAGTAGCCTTAGCTCCATATGTCCTAGGCCACGTTTATAGAGTTTGCTCCCTCTTTTGTGAGAAACCTTTAGATGCTAATCAAGGAGGGCCATTCTGGATCCTTCAGCTTTGGCTTTTTGCCTATTTCACTGAATTACAATCCAAATGTCTCAAATTTCATGGGTTACACTCTCTTTCTCATGGCATAAGACTGGCCAATGCTTCACTTTATCCCTCTACTTTTGCCTTTTATTTCTCCTTCTTCTATCAACTGCCAACTGCCCTTCCTAGTCATCGTTTCCGTCCTTTCGAAGCCAGTGTAGGCCCAACTTGGTTGAGTCACTTTCTGAGTGACAGACTCTGTACTCTACCCATTCATAAAAGCATGTGGGCTTCCATTCTGATTCCTAGAGAACTGTTTATTGGAACCTTGAACCCCAGGGCTTATAAATGCATAGCTGAGCCTTATTGTCCTGCTCAATTTGCTAGACAGTTTGGTCTTACACAAGGAGTTCCAATACCCCTTTGTAGTAACACCAACTTATCCCTTGCCAAGAGAGATTTGAAGGTTCGAAAATCAAGGCTAGAAGAAGCAACTTTCAAATTTATAGATGACTTAGCCAATTTTGAATACATCCCTTTCATCCCTCAAGGCACTTTTTTGAAGAGATACCAAAACTGGTGGGTGAGCAATATGGAAGTATACTTAGCCATTTCTCCTCAGGATCGACTGAAAATGTTAGATGTGTCCCGATCCAAACCTTTGAAATTGTCACTTCTTCCACTGTTCCTCCTACAACTCAATCTGTTCCTATTACTTCAACTCCTCTCGAGTCACTCGAGCCTTGATAAAAAGGAAAAAGTGGTGATGTGGTTCATGAGAGGCAGTACATTAAAGAATCGGAAGAAGAGTTTCATCGGGAAACACAGAATCTCGATTGAAAAAGAAAAGACAATTGATGAGCGGAACATTCTTGACTCAAAGAAAAAGGAGAAGAAAGATTACTGTTCCTTCTTGATTTTGATGCCTCTCTTTCCGATTCGACGAGGATTCGATTACGAGACACTTGCTCAAATAATAGGAAAGAAAAGAAAGATGATCTTCAACTCTTGACTTGATGGAAAATCCCATTCATGAGACATTTGTCAAGGTAGTAGAGCAGAACATTCTAAAACACTAATTGTCTTCGAGAGGCGAGAAGAGACGGCAACAACAAAGTTTAAGGAAGAAAGCTGCTGCTGTTGATGCATTACAAAGGAAATAATGAGAAAGCATCAAAGTGTCACACATCATTCCCTCATGACTCTCTCATTAGTGCCAAGATTACGAAACAAGTAATTTCTTTCACACTTCCTTTTTTCCTTTAGCCATCTTTTACATCTTGAATTCTAACAATCTTTTGTACTTCTTCCTCTTGACAACATTCTCTTGCTTTCATTTTTCGTGAGGCCTCCTTTGTTTTCGGTTGAACCGACCAAATGCAACGTGTGAAAACCATCCAACTCACGCTTCCTCTATTTGATATGCCTTCTTTGAATCTAAGCATCCTGCTTCTCTTTTTGGCTTAGAACCATATATTCATTTTTAACTTTTGATTTTCCTCACCACTTCTTCTTGAGCCTTGCCCTTCTTCCTTCCTTCACGGAGATTTCAGATTGCCCTCCATCTCTCGATGGCAATTAATTCTTCTCTGAGAGTCTTTGGTAGTTCCCCAATTCATGGTTCACCACCTATGCCCATCTCCAGCCCCTCTTCGCTTGATTCATTGGTGGCTAAGACTATAGAAGCTGCCAAAGACGCTCCATTCATTTCTCCCATCCCCATGCAGCCCTCTATGTCTTCCACTACCATACTCTCTATGCCCTTCATGTCTAGGGATGAGGTAGATATCTTCGAAGGAAGACTGGCCAGTCTTTTCGACATATCTTCTACTTCTCCAACCTTTAGTGCTGAAATTGAGCCATTAGTCTTAGCTGACTCTTTGCTAGAGATTTTTGAGAGTCCTTCTTCTTCTAGCAACAAATCTCCAGCACCTTCAGTGGATTTGGACACATGTCTGGAACTGTTGACTTCCTTTTCAAGGATCCCCTTCGAGGCTCTACAAAGGCCTATTATCAGGAATGGGTTTCTTCAGTGCTGTAATATTGTTGAGCAATCGAGTATGAATGTCTCAAACCACCTATCCCAGGCTGCAGCTACTATTGATTTCTATATCAACATTTGTCATGCTGCCAATACTGCTAATGAGAAATTGGCTAGGGATCAGTGTTTTATTTCTCAAGTGCATACCGAGATATCAGATCTCAAAGAACAACACTCTTCTGCCTCCCAATTTCGAATTCAGCTGCTGGAGAAGAAAGCTCAACTTGAGGAGGATTTAGCTGCAGTAAACCAGGCCTTGGTTCGAACTGACACCAAATTGCAAATCACCAACCAAGAGCTGTCCGAACGGAAAGAAGACATGGCTGCAGCTATTCACCTCTTTCCATCACTTAGCAGTAGGAAGTCAATTGTGCAAAAACAATTGAAACATTGTAATGATTTTTGGGCCAATTTGTGGCATAATGTACTTAATTCTTTATGAAAGAGCAAATTTTGTCCATCTTTTGAATAATCTCATTTTTTGTATTCAATGTTTATTCCATTCCTTGTGTTTCCCAAATGGTTGGAAAATAAGGCTTCAAATATCTGCCATTAATCTTTTTGGGATGTACATAACCATTCAAATTTCTTAAATGGTATGCCCCAAAGGGCAAAACTCTATGAACTTGATATGGTCCTTCCCAATTAGGTGACCATTTGCCAAACTTATGGCTTTTAATCCCTATGGGGAGTATTGTTTTCCATACCAAATCACCTTCATCAAAGCCAATATGCTTGACTTTCTTGTTATAATTCTTGGCTGCTTTCTTCTTTTGGAAAAGAATGCTATTTAACGCCAAAATCCTCGCTTCATCTATGTCTTCCAATTCCAGGCACATGCTTTGATGATATTGCTCAGATTCTAATTGATCTTGACATCTTACCCTCAAAGATTTAACATTAATTTCCACAGGTAACACTGCATCGTGCCCGTATACTAAGGCATAAGGAGTGACTCATGTGCTCGATCTTGGGGAAGTTCTGTAAGCCCATAAAACATCCAACAATAGGTTATGCCAATCCCTAGGATTATCTTCCACCATCTTTTGTATTCCTTTTTTCAAGGATTTATTAGATGATTCACTTGACCATTGGCACATGCATAATAGGGAGTGGAATTAATAAGACTAATCCCAAACTCTGCCACAAAGGACTTCACCATTTTCCCATCAAACACAGTTCCATTATCAACTGTTATGGTTTGTGGAATGCCAAACCTATGGATCAAGTCTTTAATAAACCCAATGACCTCTGTCTGGTCTCTGACCTTATATGGCTTGGCTTCAACCCATTTAGTGAAGTAATCAGTAGCCACTAGAACGAAACAATGATGTTTCGAAGAAGGTGGATGAATTTTACCTATCATGTCCATGGCCCATCCTCTGAATGGCCAAGGCTTCACTACTGCATGTAGGTCAGTTATGGGCACATGTCTTATTGTGCCATGTTTTTGGCATGCACGCACCCTTTTGCATATTCTATGCAATCTTTTAGAATAGTTGGCCAATAATAGGAATGCCTTGAAGCAACCATCTCACCTTTACACCAGGCCGATGAGCACCACAAATGCCTTCGTGAACCTCAGCCATAGCTGTTAATGCTTCTTTTGGACCTAAAGACTCCAATAATAAGCCATCTCCTCCCCTTTTGTATAAAGCATTATCATATACTATGTATTGCATAGACTGCAATTTGATTTTCTCATTGCTTTTGAAGATGGACCGACCAAATCTGCATAATTGGATGCCTCCAATCCTCATTCTTGTGAGTCATTATGATTGACTTCCAAGATCACATTCCTTTATTCAAAGGTTGAATTAGTCTCGATATGTTGCTTGGCTTATATCCCTTTGGGTACTATCCCTTCTCTTGAAGTTCAAGCTTTCGAGCCACATCATTAGCTCTCTTGTTCAAGAATCTTGGAACATAAGTTACATTTGCTATTTGAAACCGAGAAAGCGGATGTAATGTAACAACATAATATGGTAGGATGCTTATGCTTTGACACTTGAAAATCCCTTTTACTTGGTTAACAACCAATTGAGAGTCTCCAAATATGTCAACTGCATGTACTTGTAACCCAATAAGGATTTCTAGTCCTACTATTAAGGCTTCATATTCAGCCTGATTATTGGAACAATAGCTTCATCCACTCTGAAACCATGTGTGGTTTCTATCCTTGTGGAGACTTAATCACAATACCAATTCCAATTAATCCATTGGCTTTCGATCCATCGAACCACATTTGCCATGGTTCAACACTAGCCATACCAAGTTCCATTACCTCTTGGTTCTCTGTTTGAGATGGATGATCTGCTAGAAAATTGGCTAATACTTGCCCTTTTCGCCTCTTTGAGGGACATATTCTAAATGAAATTCGATAAGGCTAATATCCATTTGCCAATTCTTCCTCAACATAGGTCTAGATAACATATATTTAACCAAATCGTGGTTGCAATTACCAAGACAGTTGTAGGTAAAAGATAATATCTTAATTTCATTGCGAGAAAATACAAAGCAAGACACAACTTTTCAACAAATGAGTATTTACATTCACAAGAATTTAAAACCTACTAAGGTAATAAACAACTTGTTCCTTGCCTTCTTCATTGTCTTGGGCCAAGAAAGCTCCCAATGAATCTTCTGCTGTCTGCTATGTATAACTTCAAGGGCTTATTTCGTTTTGGTGGCATCAAGATGGAGGATTGGCCAAGTAGGCTTTGATACCTTCGAGCGGTTTGATGCTCTGCGTCCACACAAATTCCTCTTCATCTTTCGGCCTTAACAAGGAAGAAAATACTTTAGTTTTCCTGCGGTGTTAGAAATAAACCTTCAAGAAAATTAACACCTTGAGGAACCTTTGTAATTCTTTCTTACTTGATGGAGGCCTAGCTTCAATGATGGCTTTGGCTTTATTCTGATCAATCTGTATTCCTTTCTTGTGCACCACATAACCTAAGAAATTTCCAGATGACACACCAAAAGCACATTTAAGAGGGTTGAGTTTCAACTTGAACTTCCTCATTCTTTCAAAAGCTGCTTCTAAATGAAGCAAGTGTTTCTCCATGGATCGATTTTACCACGATGTCATCAATATAACATTCTAGATACCTCCAATAAGGTCATGAAAGATGGTGTTCATAGCCCTCTCGATACGTAGCTCCAAAGATTCTTCGCACCAAATGGCATCTTAACCCATTCAAGGTGCCAATATTCCTGTGACATCTGAATGTCGCCTTGTGGATGTCTTCCTCTGCAATACATATTTGATTATAACCAGAGTGGCCATCCATCATTGACAAAACTTGATGCCCTGCTGAACTGTCCACCAACAGATCCACTATAGGCATAGGGTATTCATCTTTAGGGGTTGCTAGATTTAAGTTCCTTAAATCGATGCATACCCTCATTTTGCCATTCTTCTTAACTACAGCACAATATTAGATAGCCATTCGACATACCTAGTCATCCTAATAAAGTCTCGCCTTAAGTAGTCTAAGAATTTCTTCCTTGACCTTCTCAATTACATCCGACTCATCCTCTTGGTTTCGCTTGTATGGCTTGAAATTAGGCTTCAACGGGAGCCTATGTTCCACCAATGATCTATCCAATCCTGGAAGTTCATTGTAAGACCACGCAAAACAATCTTTGTACTTCTTTAAAACAACCAACAACTGGTCTCTGTCCAGAGCATTCAAACAGTACTTATGTAAGTGGGTCAGCACGTAACCCTCCCTAAATTCACTTCTTCTAAGGGGTCCTGGCTCGAGAATTCATGGAGCTTTCTTTGGTTTCTTCAACCTTCAAGCAATCTTTTCACCTTGTTCTGCCTCTAGGTTCTCTATTTCGACATCTCTACCTTCTTCCTCATAGACAAAATCTGTCCATAAGGCGTCTTCTTCTTGTATTTCCTGGACTCTTGTTTCAATGTCCAATGCACAATATTTCCCAAAGGTCAATCTCCTGACCTGTTGTTGTTCTTGTTTACAGCCAATTGTCATGGCTTCTCCCTTTTGTTTCGCATCTTCGGACTATTGCTTTTACATCCAATGATGAGAATTTAATCAAAGCCAATGAATTGGCTTCTCGTTCTTCACTTCTTTGCCTATAACCAGCATCGTTGTCATCTTTCACTAAGAACTTCTTCATCAAGACTTTCTGAACTAAGTGCTTCAGATGTAACTTCCTCATCACCGCCACTTTACCGAGCCATCACTTTTCTCAATATAATCGAGTGGAGTTACCCTTCAATATATAGTTTGGCCTCTGCAAAATCCGCAAAGCTATGAAAGGTTGAGGATCTGCATCAATCTCCTCTCGCTCTCCATTACCCGTGAGCCATCATGATCTTCCGATGCAAAGAGGAAGGTACACACTTGTTGGTGTGAATCCAAATCCTTCCAAGTAAGGCATTATACTTAGCATTGCTATCGATCACGAAGAATGTCATACAATCCCCGGTTCCCACACTCAAATTGATAGGCGTAATACCTTGAGCCATCTCGCTATCTCCAAAGAAAGCCAAAGAATGGTTGTACCGTTGGGATCAACCTTGGATTCTTTCTTTCCTAATTTCTTCAAAGAAGATTTCGCAATAAATTAACCGCCGCCCATTGTCTACTAGGACTCGTTTAATCAGATACCATCAAAGAAAGCCTTAATGTACAAAGGCTTGACATGTTGGGTCATGGAATTCGAGGGTATTCAAAAGGATATGAGAGGTTGATGCTCACCTCCTCCTCACTTTCGCACTCAACTTCCATAGGACTAGCCATTTCAAGCATCTGAACCATGCTCACTTGTGATTCCTCACTAGAAACAGAATTGGATCCATGTCTTGGTCCTCCCGATCCTCAAATGAAATTCATGAGGTAGTATATGTACCATGTTAATCGACTGGTGGGAATGAGCCAAACCGATGGTGGTTGTACCTTCTTCCCTTCTTGACTACCTTGTTCAAGATCTTCAGCGTCCTCCATGTCGCATTCTCGTATTTCATTGATGATCGATCCCTTCAAGGGTCCTTCTCAACTGTTTTCGATAAACGTTTGTTCACCATGAAGGCTTCAACATTTCTTCTTCGCCATTTCCTTCTTTTGGCTCATGCCAATCTCTTCTATTTCACTATCACTCTCCATCGAGCCTTCTCCAATCCTGCCAAACTGGACTTTTCCCTGGCCTTTAGTTCAGAATGAACTTGAGCCAATTGTTCCTTGCTACAAACCACTTTACTTTGCGGCGTTGGTTTTGGGAACACGGCCGACTTCGCTTTCTTTTCTTCGCCTTGACATGTGAAGAACTCTTCACTTTTTTTCGATTTTGCATGGGTGTACTGCTACCGAATTTTCCTCCTTTGTGATCTGAAATAACCGAACCATACTTGGCTCCTTTGTCTTTGGGTGCTTCAAAGAATACCGATTGTTTGGGGCCACCAAAGGAGGTTTGACCATTCTCTGTGATTCCAACATCTCTCCTGTCAGTAATTCCCTAGGTTTGTTTTGCATTACAAACCAATCTGACCTGTGCACCCAAGAGCTTCTTGATTCAGACGTTGAATCACCCTTTTTTCCACCTTCGGCCGTCTTCAAACCGCCGTGGAGGTAAGTGCTTGGTTCGTCTCATGTTTCGAGCTCGATCGCCTTTGTTTGAGATGGCCATTTTCTATTCTCGTGAAGTTGATCTGGGGGGCCAATCTCTGGCTTTAGTCCCATAACCTGAACTCCTCTCTAATCTTCTTTCAGAATGTCTACTCTCCATTTTATAGTAGTTAAGTGGCCTAGACTCATACAAGGGCACTTTGCCTTTAGCATTCATTCTGTTAACTGCAGGCTCAACCACCACTGGTCGTTGCCTATCACTAGCCGGGTACGGCCTTTTGTTGTAAGCGTTGGTTGTTCTAGGACGTCTCAACATCCTTATAGTATTGCTTCCCATCAATTGGAAGCCCTTCAACCATTTGTAGCTTAGTCTACACCTTGACACATCCTTTGCATTACAAATGCTTCCAAGGAATCGTCGTCAATATTTCCTCATCGAATGTTCCTTCCGATGTGAGAGACTCGACCAACAACCGGTGAACTCTGGTCTCTTTCTTGGCAAATGTCGGTTGGCAATATGCATTTGCACATTAACTTCTTTCAATTCTGCAGAGATAGATTCAAAATTTGGAACAACCACATTAGCGCGCTCTCTCCAACTTCGAAACGTTATCACTAATTCCATGGCTTTCTCGCTTTTGTTTGGGAACTTCAAAGCTTCCTTTCCTGATTTGCTCTTGGATCTGTCTCGAAAAACAATGCGCTTTTAGTTGAGTGAGACCAAGAATTGTGCCATTTCTGACACTTTTCCTTTAAGTTCATCAAGAGAAGGCGGTTTACTCCTTTTGGTAACTTAAGGAAATTAGCTACAAGCAAATGATCGAAAATATCATCTGCTTGTTAAATCGAAGAATACTTTCGTGGAAAGTCTTTCTTCTTAAATTGTTGGTCGATAGTCGTATCCTTATGAATTAATGCTTCACAGACATGTGTTCTTTGCCCACAATCTCATTGCATCAATCTCGTAATTGGGGTCTTTATAGTATGTCTTATATGAAGCATTGTTTCGATCTTGTTCTTCCTCTAGTAATGCTTCATATCGTGACACCTTATAAGTTAATTGACCAAATCCTAAATTGATTGAATCAAACTTCTTTCGGCTTTGAACTCTAAACCGTTTTGAGCCAATCGTACAAATTCGCTCTGGAAGGATGACTCTACATTTATTTCGAGCCCTTTTAAATCTTGCAATGAATTGAGTAGCCTTTTCTTGAGCCTTTGACTCAATCTTGCCAAATCTGCCATGGATACCTCGCTCGATTGGAAAAATTGGGCATGAAATGCCTCTTCCATCTGTTGCCAAGTTTGAATGGAGCAGTGTAAGGTTGATATACCATACAAACGCTCCCCGTTAGAGTTTGGAAATAATCTTAATTTTATGTAGTCATGATTAGCAAATTCACCACACCGAAAGCGTAATCTAGCAATATGCTCTCTTGTTGATTGATTTCAGTTCCATAGAATAGGGTGAAATCGGTATTCTAAACCCTCTTGGGTATTCATGTACTCTATCAACCCACTCTGGATATGGTTTTACGTATCTGAGTCTGGACCCCGAGCCATTGGTCCACATAGCTCCTAACAATATCAACAATTTGGTCCCTAGGGACCATATTTTGGGCTTCTTGAACCACTCTTGGAGGAGCAAACCACGGGGTTGATTGGAACTTGTGCTGTGGTCCTCTTGGTCCATACAATGGTATATTTGGGGAATGGTTGTCCACGTGGTGCGAGTTCTTTGTTGGAAATGGATAACCCCTTTGAGCTGTCCTACTAAAGGACACTGTGAAAGATGTTGGAATAGGTATTGTGTCCTTCCATTTGTAGGCAAACCCTCCAACCCCGGGTATAAATTCAAATAAAGGATTATTATAACCCGGTGCGGTATAACCGAACATGGGATTTGCCACCATTCTTATGCAGTTTCTTGTATTTGGCGAGATCGCCAACCGGTATGGCTTCCTTTGTTGAATATTGTGGTATTTTGGCCTACTACAGGCCTCGAAATGGGTTCATACCAAGGCGGTGATGGTCTTTCATAGTTTTGAGTACTAGTCGACCATTAACTGTCCATTAACTTGCATAATTTGTTTTTCTCTAGCCAATCTTTGTTGATGAACATTTAAGATTTCCTCTGTATGTCTTGTATTTGTTGGTTGGTGGTTGTTCATTCGATCCAAAAGGATGTTGCCCACCTTTCCATTGTGTTCATTAATTTGTTGTCCCATAGCATCTACCAAGCCATCCCATGGATTTGTTGGTGAGAAGATGGAATGGTGGATGGTCCAATTCTTGGTTTCGTCAATATTATGAACATTTGGTTCTTGTCGAAATCTTGATGCATTCGACCAAAGGTTACGATGACATAGGAGTTTCCACAGTGTGTTACCACATTCTCCTCTGGATTAGGTATTTCTACCTCTCCTTCTACGCCTTCTTCTAGCGTTCATTTTCTCCTTGTCGTCTTCGTCTAGCCATTTTAATTAGTCCCACTGGGCGTGCCAAAAATATATGTTGGCTTTTTGACTTTTCAAAGGGTAAATTTGTAAATCTTGGCGTGCGGCAAGGATCAATCAGTCCTTACAGAAATTATAATTGCCAATCAATTATTAGGCGACTATGTTTTAGTTCTTTCAGCCTCAATGAAGAGGACTTTCACTGGTGGCTTGACTTTTAGGAGAAATTAAGAGAAATGACAAGTAATATTAAGAGCAATTGAAGTATTTCATTAACATAAACACTTACAATTGTCCAAACTCAGCCTTGAGGAAGTTTCTGACAACGGTTTCCTTGAATCTACTTGAAAACTCCTCCTATGAATTGAAGTACGGTCGGTATTTAAAGAACAAGTATTTAAAGTACAGAAAGGTAAAGCGGAAAGGAAAAATCTGATAAAACGGTTTATCGATCTGAGTCTGGGGTCTTTTAGGAACTTCCTACTATTTATACTTGTTAGGGATGACCTTGACTGCACTTGAACCGTCGAATCGCTCCTCCATGATCGTGATCATGTTACCTTAGAAATAGTTCCACTATGCCATCACTTGCGTTGGACTTCCTCCATTTACGAATTTGAATAAAGGTAACCGCTGAAGCCACGTCACCTTGTATCTCATTCACGATCTAGTGCTACTCAGACCACTTGAGAACCAATACTTATTGCCACGTGTACGATTGAGATTTAAGATTAAAATCATCTTCCAATAATACCCTTATCCTGCCACGTGTCGAATTGTAATTGGCTTTTTACAAAATATGTAGCCATATGAGTATAAGCGCGTGATACTCCGTTACATCTAGCGACGGATGGAGAATATTTATATCCTGTTTGTTTGGCTCTTTGTGAAATCTATCTAAAGGGTATTTAGTTTAGAACATGAGTGAGGGAATTAACTATCCCCTTTGACTAGTAATCCCCAATGTTAGTTATAAAAGAGTTGAGATTATAAATTGAGCGATGGAATTGATAAAATTTTAAATAATTTTTAAGAAAAAATTATATTTTTTAGAATAAAAGAATAAATATAATATTAAAAAATACTAAAACTTAAAAAATATTAATTTTATATATTAATACTATCTATAGTATTACTAATCTGGTAGTATACAAACAAACACTCTTTATTTTACATTTTCAACTTAATAGCACTACATTAATAATCTTTTCACTAAATCCGTTGTACTATTACTTTCATCTATCCTATTAAGCTTTCACTAAATCCGTTGTACTATTACTTTCATCTATCCTATTAAGCTAAATAAACGTGGCATTAGGGTAGATAAATTTGAGGGAAAATGAAAGATACTGTCACTGACCTCGAATATTCAGAACACCGCCCAATAACAACAAGCCACATAGCACAATAAGAACGAGAAAGGAGTAATACTAGACACCCACATATTTATGGGATAAATTTCCCTTCATATCTCATTTTTCCGTACTTCTCAATATTATTGTTGTATGTTTCAATCTAGACTTACATTGATAATCCAAATTGTCTATCTCGTAAGTCTTACAATAAAGGTCATTCATGTAAAATATAACGTCAAAATTATAAATATAAAAATAAATCATATTTTATTTTATAAAATAAATGATAAATATAATTAAATTTAAACCATCTATTTTATAAAAAAAAAAATTTGCGATTTGTTCCCATATTTATAATTGTCTGGCGAAGTTATTTTTTTTACATTGATGACCTTCATTGCAAAACCTCTGAGATAGATAGTTAGGATAACTAGTGTGGGTCCAAATTAAATCCCATAAAATGAGTATAGAGATGCATGAAGGAGAGTTTATCCCCACATTCATACCTATAATAATGTGGCATGGGAGTTTGGCTGACCACCATTAAGGCTCCGTTTATTTTGACGTAAAATGTTTTTGTCAAAAATATTTTACTATTTTTTTTTTAATTTTTGGTTGAATAAAAAACAAATTAACATTTTTTATGATTTTTTTTTTTGCATTATTATTCAAAAAAATACTTATTTTAAAAATTTTTGTAAGTCAATTTTTATAAAGTTAGCTTTTCCTCACTACTTTTTTAACACATTTAGTACTAGCGTATGCCCGTGCCTGAAGGCACGGTACAATTAATTATAAGATTAAAATATAAATCAAAATTATAGAGGCATGGGTTCAAATTTTTTATTTTTTTTTTTTTTTTTTTCATTTCTTTTCAAAGAGTAGGTAATGAATTCACAGGAAGGAGAAAAATTCCTAAATGAAGACATGAAACTTAAATGAAACACCAATTTATTAGTAACCCAAATAAATTTCAGGAACCCCCAAAATTAGGAACCTCCATGACTCCCAAAATGATGTAAACCAATCATATATTTTTATTTTTTTTCTTTCCTTCTTGGACCAATCATAGGTGAGTGAGAGTTATAAAGTTGTATTTTTTTAAGAACATGTAGCATTTTTTATATTTTTAATAAAAAAAATCTTTCCAAGATAAATTGCACTTCCCCAAATTGCAATCTCTCAATTTTCTCACCCACTCTCTCTCCTCTTCTCTATTACTTGATGTCTCTCCCCAAAGGCGTAAAACATTAATCTTTTAAAGCTGTCTCTCTCACCAACTGATATCCTCTCGTTCTTCTCTCTTCTCAAACGAAGACTCTCTTTTCATTCTCAGGCTAATTTTGATTTATATTTTAATCTTATAATTAATTGTACCGTGCCTTTAGGCACGGCCATACGCTAGTATATATATATATTTACTCTCTTTACTATTTTCCCCACTTTCTTACCAACCAAACAGGACATAATTTTTTTGGGTACAAACTACTAATTCATGAGCTGATAAAAATATGATGAAATTACAGATTATGGTGGAATACTAATTCATAGGCTGATTTATGGTGGAATACTTGACATATTTATGAGATGAAAGTTTAAAAATCTGATGAAAGTTCAAATATTTAAACTGATAAAAAAAAATGGATATTTACCAATAAATCCTATCTCACAAACAGTTTTACCGATTGGTCTTAAGGTTATTTCTATTGTTCTGATTAGTCCTATTAGTGGGGAAATATTTTGCCAGTTGATCCTATTTCCTTTGTTTAGTAACATTGAGTGGTCAATTATACCATTTCGTCGCGTGGCATACATCATTCCAAGGCAAAAAAACATAAAAGCCTTAGTGTACTTTGTTAATGTGTGACACCCATTGTGTGTGTCGCGTGACACTCCAAGGCAAAAAGCATAAAGAGCCTTAGTGTACTTTGTTGATGTGTGACACCCATTGTGGTGTGTGTCACGTGACATATTGTGTATATCGCGTGACACTCCAAGGCAAAAAGCATAGAGAGCCTTAGTGTGCTTTGTTGATGCGTAACACCCATTGTGTGTGTCGCGTGACACTCCAACGCTAAAAATATAAAGAGCCTTAGTGTATTTTGTTGATGTGTGACACCCATTGTGTGTGTCACGTGACATACTGTATGTCACGTGACACACCCTCATAAAGAGCCTTGATGTACTTTGTTGATGTGTGACACCCATTGTGTATAGCACGTGACACACCCTCATAAAGAGTATGCATCTAATAATATCTAAATGAGAGCATTAAGGTCCCTCAAAATATCCAAGGACTAAATGGTTTATTAGAAAAAAAAAAAAAAAAAAAAAGGGACAAATTGGTTCATAAGTTTAACATTTGGGATTTATTGGTAAATCTCCATAAAAAAAAAAAAAAAAAAAAAATCTAAAACTAACCCAACACATTGAAAAATAATGGAAAGTTTGAAAATTTTAAAATCTAAGTATTCATGGGATGAAAGTGTTCATGGTAGAAATTTTATCAGATAAAAGTTTCTGCATCAAGTGCAAAGAAGGAAGTGCAAAAAAAAACCCAAGTAAAACTATCAAGTATTCTACAAATGGCATAGAAAACCTTAATAAAACTAACCCAACACATTGAAAATACAATGGAACATAGCCATCATCAAATGCACAACCAATTTCCCCCACTTTCTTTCCAACCAAACAGGATATAATTTTTTTGGTACAAACTATTGATTTATGGGTTGATAAAAATATGATGATACTGATTTATGGTGGAATTTTGACATATTTATGGGATGAAAGTTTAAAAATCTGATGAAATTTTAAATATTTGAACTGATAAAGAAACCTAAAACTAACCCAACACATTGAAAAAATAATGGGTTGTTTGAAAAATCTAAAATCTAAATCTAAAATCCGATGGAAGTTTAAGTAATCATGGGATGAAAGTATTCATGGCAGAATCTTTTATTCAATTTGGTCTGATTTTGATAACAAAAATACAACAATAATTTCATGGCTTTTCATAGATATCCATAGAAAGCAAAATAAGAGAGAGACATAGAGAGAGCATACCATTTCTGCTCACAAATTCATATGTTTATAGATTTATATATCTATACACATTTCTAGGTGAGATAGAGAGAGTAAACTCACGAGGATGTCTTGGGAAGCGCCTAAGTAGGAAAACTTGTTCCGAGGTGATGTCTCAGCGAAAGCGACTTGAATTTCTCTGATTCTGCGAATAAAACCCATCAAATCCATTTCAAATTTCAAATCAAAACCCATCAAACCTCAACAAATTAAAATAGTTTACACCAAAATCATTAACTTTAAAGCAAAACACGGAGAGTATCGTGTATTTTTTCCTAATGTAAGAGTTTAGGTTATTCCTACACTCTTCTAACTCATTGAGGGTATTGTTCAATGGAAACCCGAAAAAAGGAATGTGAGACATGTATTTCATAGAAAAGAAAAGTTACATTATTAATTGGAACATGATTAAACAACGTTATAATGGATAAGAATTTTTTAAGATTGTAAACTGACACATAATTAAATTCAAAAAGCAATTAAAGTTTACCTTGTGTTTAATATTCATTTTTTGATGAATATGTTGCGAGTTCCCATCAAGAAAACAAACCAGTTGGAAACATTGTTAATTATAAAGGTTAAAAAATACAAAATAAATATAAATGATAAAAATAAAAAAAAATAAAAAAACAATATAATATAATATAATATTTTGATTCAGATCCAAAAATATACATGATCCCCTAGCCAAAAAATTCAAATCATATTAAATAAAACCTCCAACGAAGCTCAATAATTAAATCATGAATTTACCTTTATAACTATAACTCATGCCTCAATCTGGAAGAATTCACAATGGTAAATAAAAAAATTACAAACTTCAATCAATGTGAATTTTTCCAAAGAAAATGAGCATCAAACCTAAAGAATTTCAAAACAACAAATATGAAGGTCGAAAGAGCTTAACAATTCAATAAATCCTAGTTCTGCTACATCAATGGAAAGAGTGTCTCGACTCCATACGATATAATATTAACACCTAAGCTCAATCCTGTTTAGTCAATCAATTTTATTTATTTTATTTACTTTTAAAAAAAAAATAAAACAAAGAAGACCATGAATTACTTTACTCAAGAAAATAACATAACATCCACACCAAGATAAAGAATTACATGCCTAGAATTAAACCATGACAAAATTGGACTTTCAACATGTTTAACTAATAAAGATAAAAACACATTAGCATGTTTTGTAGACCAAAAGAGAAATAGTTGTATAACCTAATCAGCATAATCCACAAATCTAAAAGTAAATATTTGAAATCCAATACACAAACTGAAGGAAAAAAGAAAAAGAAGAAAAAGAAATCTTCCTTAGATTAGCAAAAACTTTAGTCTTCCCTGGGGATCGGTTAGTACCCTGTTGATTTCTTATAATTTATTTTTTCAAACTCTTGCTAGACCTTTAATTCCACAACACTGTTCAGATTCCATAAAAAAAAATATATATATATCGATCATGGCTCACATCAACTTATAACTTTTGCGTATATCACTTGCATAAGATAATGAAATTTTACAATGTTTTCTTGGCTACATAATACTACTATTGAGGGAAATTATCTCTGGCAATCTCAATTTGGAGTTCAGCCTCCATGTCATGTACTTCTTAAAGCAGTTTTTAGTTTTTCTACATAGAAACAATTTACAAAGTATATGGAGCTCAACTGTTCATAAACTTCAGGGTGTGAAAAATTAGGACTTTCTACTATATGAGAACAATAGTTAGATTAAGTAAAATCATGCGAATGCGGTTAAAAATCTTGATCAAACTGAAGCATGTATAAAAATAAATGTGTTTACCCTTCGCAATGTTGCATGGGGCTAAGATGGTAGCTGTGCGATGGTTGAGATGGGGAGTGGGGTTGCTACAGTTGTTGCGATCAAGATGTCGACAAAGGGTCGCTAAGGAGGGAGGAGCAAAGATGGTTGTGAGGAGTGTGGGTGCCTGCGAAAAGGAAGAGGCAAATCTGCTACTGTGGTCATGGTGGAGAAATCTGTGTACATCAAACAAACCAGACAAAGAACTTATTGAAGACAGAGAATGGGAAAATTGGAAACCACAACCAGAAAATTGGAAACCAGTTCATATAACATCACCCCTATTATCTCTCTTCTCTCTCTCTCTCTTTTTCACTTGCCTTGTGAAAAAATTACATTTTAATAGTAAAACATAAACTACTTTGATTACTTTTTTTTTTTATAACAAAACTCAATTCAAATTTTGAGTTTAAATTTGTCCACCAAAAAAAAAAAAAAAAAAACATTTCCAAAAAACAATTTCACATGCCCTTTGCCTCCAAATCCTTCCCTAATTTCTTTTTACCTTTCCTATACTAACTACAAAAACACATAAATCTAGGACATGCTCTTCACTTTAAGAAGGCCCATAAAACTCATAAAGAGGGACCAATTTCACACTTAAAAAGTTATCAACCCATACAAATTCTTTAGGAAGTCCCCTTCTCAAGACACTCCTCCATCTATCCCCACTCACTTTATATAGAATAGAATGAATTTATATATAAATACTGGTTAAGATATAGAATACTGATAAATTAAATGTGACAATACAAATTTTTTTTTTTTTTTTGATTTTTTGTTTTTAGCTCACCAACATATTCAAAATTACATCCCAACTAATCTTGAGATGTATTTATTTCGCATATACCAAGTAATTTCCGTCATTTTCATAAAATCTTAAAAAAACTTACAACCATATATTGAAGTCAAATATTTTTCCAAATCATTTTTTTAAGCTCTCTAATTTCTAAAAAAAAATAAATCATTAAAATTGTAACAATATATTCAATAGAAGTAACCAAACACCAAATATACTCAAAAAAACATACATACAGATGTATGTATGTTTCTACAATTTAAGTAGTATTCAAAAAGCATACCCACCTTCCCACCTTCCCCTCTCTCTCTCTCTCTTCTCTCCATTTTCTTTTCTCCTTCTTTTCTTAGGTTCTCAGAAATCCTATGATGATCAACCTTTCTCTATGGTGTTTGGTTACTTATATAGATTTCAAAAAGCTGTGAACAATATATCAAAACCCAAATATATTGTAGGTTATTAATGGCAACAAAGATACTATTTTGGTTCACTGCAACAAATATATTATTTTAATAACATACAAAGACTTATCTAATATACAAAGACCCACACTATTTTAACCCCAAAAAAAATAACTTAACTATGTTGAAATAGACAAATTTTCATGAATCAAATTCCCAAGTTTAGAGAGAAATTAGAAGAGAGAAGTTATTTGGTGTGATTTTGATTTTGTTGTTGCCTCAAGAAACTTGACTGTGTTGAAATAGAAAAAATTTCGTGAATCAAATTCCCAAGTTTAGAGAGAAATTAGAAGAGAGAAGTTAAAATAAGGCCAACAGCAAAATCAAAATCAAAATTAACATGAATCAAATTGAGGCAATAGCAAAATCAAAATCACACCAAATAACTTGAGGCAATAGCTTAAGGCAACAACAACCTAACAAAAGTCAATCAAAATCACACCAAACTAAACATTAGACCAAATAAATTCAAAGAAAGAAACAGAGGAATAGGGGGTTCGGGGTTGGGTAGAGAGAGAAAGTAAGAGAATAACTTATTCTTCAAAGCTTGACAACCACTCACCACTCCTTAATTCACCTCCAAATTCAGACCCAACTCACCAAATTAGCTCCAAACGTAGAAGCACTCCTAAGTTTCCATCAAACAAATCCAATGACACCAACCCATCAACAAAACTACTTCTATTAAGTCTTAAAACTCAAAACCCAATAAAAATTCTCTTTTTTCTGGCAATAACAAACACAATTGGGTACAAACAAATCAACATAATTTGAAACACATCAACTATACATAAACACAATTACAAACTAATCGAAACCCACAATGGAATTGAAGTCACTATCAAAAACTAAAACACAAAAACACTCACCGATCTATGGAAGTGTATACAAAGAGCTCAAACCGAAATGCTTTGAAACCAAATTGTTTTAGAGCAATCCAAATACCTAAAAATGATATCCAAAATACCTAATTAACAAATCAATTTAAGGTTTAGAAAAACAAAATCAAAATCAAAATCAAAATCACAATGAGTACTACTGTTACTCTGTAAGGGTCGACGGGTATATTTAGGCAAAGAATCGTCATTCATCCAACCATCGATATAAACTTAAATTCATCTTATCCATTAATATCAAATGTATCTCTAATACATTTTATATATTTTCAAAAACCCTTCTCCTTATTATATAGATGGGTTTGGGGTTTGGAATCATATATATATATATACATATTGGAATCATGTATAGAGAATTCTCCATTCTCCTTTGGAGCACCCCATGCCAACACGAAAATGGTGTTTTTGATCAAAATCCACATAGCAAACATCCACACCAAACCAAATCTATATAAGTTTACACAACATCAATGACCGAGAATATTTTACTGAGCAACAACATGAAAGTAGTTAAAAACCCAAGTACTCCATTTCATTTAAAAATTCTCAAAATCGATTTCTCTCACGAAACAAAAGGAAAATCATTGGAGCAGATTGAGGCATTGTTTCAGAGTGAACATGAGCGGCAAGGGAGTGGAGTGGAGCTTAGAGATGTTGAGCAGCTTGTGCAGAAAGAGTGACCCTCTCCAGGGATCGTTGTATAAATCAATAATTTCCCAGTTTCAAGCGTACAGGAATTCTGAGAATTATAGCTAGCACATGTAGGAATTGCTTTTTGTGTGTGTGTGTGTGTGTGTAAACTTGTGTCAGAAAATTAAGTGTATATCTATATAATAGTTTCATTTAATAATTTTTTTTTTTTTTTTAAAAAAAAGAGAGAATCGGAATCAATGGCATGGTTGTGTTTTTGTTTCATGTATTTTCTGTTTTCATATCCTGCAATAAAGATGCACAAACATGGAGGAAAAGTGATAAAACAATGTCCAAATTAAATTCCTTTCTCTGTTATTGGTTGAAATCCAGCTTTATCATTAAACCTCATTTCTTTTGTTTATAGTTTAATTCTGTTTTATTTGTGCTAACTTGTTTGAGACCCCCAAGGGTCCACAAAACAAAGCAAAGAATTGAAATTTTCCTTAATTTGCCAATTTGAGTGCTATTATGTATTCCCTGTACACATCAAAAGTAGGAGTTATTGACTATCTAAGAAAAGCTAAGGTTTGAACAATCAAATGTATACAATTTTACTTCCAACATACCGAGAAACTGTTTCCATATTTTTAATGTGCAGAAAGAAGAATTCAAGATTAATGGCGAAACAAAATAGGAAATATCAAAAAATGAAAAGAATTAGCGATAAACTTTCACGTATACATTTTATACATTTTCAAAAACCTTCCTCCCTTATTATATAGATATATGTTTGATAATACAGATGTTTAGTGAGAAAACAAAATTTTAAATTTTGATGATTTCCACTTCTATTTCTTTACATTCAATATAAGGGAAATAGGAGCTCAAACTCAGGAATCGCACTCGCAAGAGAGCACCACAGGCCTTAGAAATTGAAAAAGCTAGAAAGATAACAATAATGTGACTTGGCAAAAGAATTTAAAATAGCAATGATATGATTAAAGTCAAATGAATAGAGGATAAAGTGGTGTAAAGGTAAAAAGAAAATTACCACCAATGCCAACCACCAAGACCAATTTTCTTGACAACACCTTGTAAACCCACCAAGGCAGACTTTGTTCATTGTTTCGTTACAATAACTTTGGTGTGCCTAGGAAGAAGCTCTTCATCCCCGCTTTCTTCCAAAACGTAAGAGAATCTGAGAAGAACAAAACTCAGGTTCCAACATTTAGGTCCCCTAAATTTCCCACTTCACAATATCGAGCAACAAATAATCAAACCCAGTTATTTCAAAAATAAGAAAAACACATCCGATTAAAAAGCCTAAAACGCTTAAATTTAGTGAAACCTTCCTTGTCATAAGCGGTGATATTAAAAAAAAAAAACCAAATTCATTAGAAGAACACCCATCAAAGCAAATTAGGTCTTCACTATTCAAGACCAAGCAAAAATGTTGTATAACCTAGTATTCATATTGAATTGCAAACCCGTAAGAACCCATAAACTTCAATTCATAGAGTGTCTCTTGTTCTAATTTGTACTCGGACTATTCTCTTCACACATTTCAATTGAATGAAGCTATGATATTATCAAGATAAAAACCCAATTTACCTTCAAGCTTTCTCTCACTAATTTGAACAATTATCGAAAAGTACACATATCAAAAAGAAACTTGAATTCTTGAGGGTGAGTGTTGGTTGACTAAAAGCGAAACCAAATAAGCCCTAGAATTTAGAAGAGAAGCGAGCATTGAATCCAAATGCAATGAATCATGAAAACTAATAAGACACACCATACTGCTCACACGACTCAGAAAGTAAGTAGAGAAACACCGAATCGAGGGGGAGAGAGAGGTGAAACAGGGTTTTCTTCGCAAGAATTCGGAATTTGGGGTGGGATTGGAGTGGAACGCTACGGATCTGAAGGGAGAGCGAATCGAAGGTTTGAATTTGAAGGTGGGTATTTGAAAATGCACGACTTTTGAGAGTGGAGCGTGTGTGTTTGTGCACACACTCTCTCTCTCTCTCTCTCTCTGTGTCTGGTGCTGAGGAATTCTTCAATCAAGAATAGAGGGTGAGAGGGAGAGGGAGAGAGAGAGGGAGAGAGATAGAAAGGGAAGGTGGGGAGGCAGACGTGGGTAGGTGGGAAAGACATGAGGCTTAGGGAGAGAAGTCTTGGGCGGGAGATCTTTTCATCTCAACCATTGATATATATTTGGGATTAATCTCACCCATTAGATCAAAATGTATCTCACATACATTTTGATACATTTTTCAAAAACCCTCTGGCTCTGATTGGAAAAATTGGGCATGAAATGCCTCTTCCATCTGTTGCCAAGTTTGAATGGAGCCAGGTGTAAGGTTGATATACCATACAAACGCTCCCCCAGTTAGAGAGTTTGGAAATAATCTTAATTTTATGTAGTCATGATTAGCAAATTCACCACACTGAGCAGCGAATCTAGCAATATGCTCTACTGTTGATTGATTTCCAGTTCCATAGAATAGGGTGAAATCTGGTATTCTAAACCCTCTTGGGTATTCATGTACTCTATCAACCCATTCTGGATATGGTTTTCTGTATACAGGAGTCTGAACCCCCCGAGCCATTGGTCCACATAGCTCCCTAACAATATCAACAATTTGGTCCCTAGGGACCATATTCTGGGCTTGAACCACTCTTGGAGGAGCAAACACGTGGTTCGGTGGAACTTGTGCTGTGGTCCTCTTGGTCCATACAATGGTATATTTGGGATGGTTGTCCACGTGGTGCAGTTCTTTGTTGGGGAAATGGATAACCCCTTTGAGCCTGTCCTACTAAAGGACCTGTGAAAGATGTTGGAATAGGTATTGTGTCCCTTCCATTTGTAGGCAAACCCTCCAACCCCCCGGGTATAAATTCAAATAAAGGATTATTATAACCCCGGGTGCCAGGTATAGCTTCGAACATGGGATTTGCCACCATTCTTATGCCAGTTTCTTGTATTTGGCCAGATCTGCCAACTGGTATGGCTTCACTGTTGAATATTGTGGTATTTTGGCCTACTACAGGCCTCGAAATGGGTTCATACCAAGACTGAGGTGATGGTCTTTCATAGTTTTGAGTACTAGTCTGACCATTAACCTGTCCATTAACTTGCATAGGCTGTTTTTCTCTAGCCAATCTTTGTTGATGAACATTTAAGATTTCCTCTGTATGTCTTGTATTTGTTGGTTGGTGGTTGTTCATTCGATCCAAAAAGGATGTTGCCCACCTTTCCATTGTGTTCATTAGCTGTTGTCCCATAGCATCTACCAAGCCATCCCATGGATTTGTTGGCTGAGAAGATGGAATGGTGGATGGTCCAATTCCTTGGTTTCGTCCAATATTATGAACATTTGGTTCTTGTCCAGAAGTACTGGTCTGTTCGACCAAAGGTTCTGATGACATAGGAGTTTCCACAGAGTGTGTTACCACATTCTCCTCTGGATTAGGTATTTCTACCTCTCCTTCTACGCCTTCTTCTAAGCGTTCATTTTCTCCTTGTCGTCTTCGTCTAGCCATTTTAATTAGTCCCACTGGGCGTGCCAAAAATATATGTTGGCTTTTTGGCTTTTCAAAGGGTAAATTTGTAAATGCGAGCGTGCCAGCAAGGATCAATCAGTCCTTACAGAAATTATAATTGCCAATCAATTATCAGGCGACTATGTTTTAGTTCTTTCAGCCTCAATGAAGAGGACTTTCACTGGTGGCTTGACTTTTAGGAGAAATTAAGAGAAATGACAAGTAATATTAAGAGCAATTGAAGTATTTCATTAACATAAACACTTACAATTGTCCAAACTCAGCCTTGAGGAAGTTTACAGCAACGGTTTACTTGAATCTACTTGAAAACTACTCCTATGAATTGAAGTACAGTGCAGGTATTTAAAGAACAAGTATTTAAAGTACAGGAAAGGTAAAACTGGAAAGGAAAAATAAGTAAAACTGGTTTATCTGATCTGAGTCGGGGTCTTTCGGGAACTTCCTACTATTTATACTTGTTAGGGATGACCTTCGAATCACTTCAACCGTCCGCTGCTCCTCCATGATCGCTGATCTTGCTACCTTAGAAATAGTTCCACTATGCCATCACTTGCGCTGGACTTCCCTCCATTTCGAATTTGAATAAAGGTAACCGCTGAAGCCACGCCACCTTGTATCTCATTCTGATCTAGTGCTACTCGCACCACTTGAGAACCAATACTTATTGCCACGTGTACGATTGAGATTTAAGATTAAAATCATCTTCCAATAATACCCTTATCCTGCCACGTGTCGAATTGTAATTGGCTTTTTACAAAATATGTAGCCAACAGGAGTATAAACGCGTGATACTCCGATACATCTAGCGACGGATGGAGAATATTTATATCCTGTTTGTTTGGCTCTTTGTGAAATCTATCTAAAGGGTATTTAGTTTAGAACATGAGTGAGGGAATTAACTATCCCCTTTGACTAGTAATCCCCAATGTTAGTTATAAAAGAGTTGAGATTATAAATTGAGCGATGGAATTGATAAAATTTTAAATAATTTTTAAGAAAAAATTATATTTTTTAGAATAAAAGAATAAATATAATATTAAAAAATACTAAAACTTAAAAAATATTAATTTTATATATTAATACTATCTATAGTATTACTAATCTGGTAGTATACAAACAAACACTCTTTATTTTACATTTTCAACTTAATAGCACTACATTAATAATCTTTTCACTAAATCCGTTGTACTATTACTTTCATCTATCCTATTAAGCTTTCACTAAATCCGTTGTACTATTACTTTCATCTATCCTATTAAGCTAAATAAACGTGGCATTAGGGTAGATAAATTTGAGGGAAAATGAAAGATACTGTCACTGACCTCGAATATTCAGAACACCGCCCAATAACAACAAGCCACATAGCACAATAAGAACGAGAAAGGAGTAATACTAGACACCCACATATTTATGGGATAAATTTCCCTTCATATCTCATTTTTCCGTACTTCTCAATATTATTGTTGTATGTTTCAATCTAGACTTACATTGATAATCCAAATTGTCTATCTCGTAAGTCTTACAATAAAGGTCATTCATGTAAAATATAACGTCAAAATTATAAATATAAAAATAAATCATATTTTATTTTATAAAATAAATGATAAATATAATTAAATTTAAACCATCTATTTTATAAAAAAAAAAATTTGCGATTTGTTCCCATATTTATAATTGTCTGGCGAAGTTATTTTTTTTACATTGATGACCTTCATTGCAAAGCCTACGAGATAGATAGTTCGGATAACTAGTGTGGGTCCAAATTAAATCCCATAAAATGAGTATAGAGATGCATGAAGGAGAGTTTATCCCCACATTCATACCTATAATAATGTGGCATGGGAGTTTGGCTGACCACCATTAAGGCTCCGTTTATTTTGACGTAAAATGTTTTTGTCAAAAATATTTTACTATTTTTTTTTTAATTTTTGGTTGAATAAAAAACAAATTAACATTTTTTATGATTTTTTTTTTTGCATTATTATTCAAAAAAATACTTATTTTAAAAATTTTTGTAAGTCAATTTTTATAAAGTTAGCTTTTCCTCACTACTTTTTTAACACATTTAGTACTAGCGTATGCCCGTGCCTGAAGGCACGGTACAATTAATTATAAGATTAAAATATAAATCAAAATTATAGAGGAATGTGTTCAAATTTTTTATTTTTTGTTTTTTGTTTTTTTTCATTTCTTTTCAAAGAGTAGGTAATGAATTCACAGGAAGGAGAAAAATTCCTAAATGAAGACATGAAACTTAAATGAAACACCAATTTATTAGTAACCCAAATAAATTTCAGGAACCCCCAAAATTAGGAACCTCCATGACTCCCAAAATGATGTAAACCAATCATATATTTTTATTTTTTTTCTTTCCTTCTTGGACCAATCATAGGTGAGTGAGAGTTATAAAGTTGTATTTTTTTAAGAACATGT
Source organism: Camellia lanceoleosa (assembly GCA_025200525.1). Taxonomy (NCBI): domain Eukaryota; kingdom Viridiplantae; phylum Streptophyta; class Magnoliopsida; order Ericales; family Theaceae; genus Camellia; species Camellia lanceoleosa. Next base: position 28,726,794 of record CM045768.1, on the reverse strand, counting down.
AGCATTTTTTATATTTTTAATAAAAAAAATCTTTCCAAGATAAATTGCACTTCCCCAAATTGCAATCTCTCAATTTTCTCACCCACTCTCTCCTCTTCTATTACTTGTTGTCTCTCCCCAAAGACTGAAACATTAATCTTTTAAACTGTCTCTCTCACCAACCGATATCCTCTCGTTCTTCTCTTCTCAAACGAAGACTCTCTTTTCATTCTCAAAGCTAATTTTGATTTATATTTTAATCTTATAATTAATTGTACCGTGCCTTTAGGCACGGCCATACGCTAGTATATATATATATTTTCTCTCTTTACTATTTTCCCCACTTTCTTACCAACCAAACAGGACATAATTTTTTGGGTACAAACTACTAATTCATGAGTCGATAAAAATATGATGAAATTACAGATTATGGTGGAATACTAATTCATAGGCGATTTATGGTGGAATACTTGACATATTTATGAGATGAAAGTTTAAAAATCTGATGAAAGTTCAAATATTTAAACTGATAAAAAAAAATGGATATTTACCAATAAATCCTATCTCACAAACAGTTTTACCGATTGGTCTTAAGGTTATTTCTATTGTTCTGATTAGTCCTATTAGTGGGGAAATATTTTGCCAGTTGATCCTATTTCCTTTGTTTAGTAACATTGAGTGGTCAATTATACCATTTCGTCGCGTGGCATACATCATTCCAAGGCAAAAAAACATAAAAGCCTTAGTGTACTTTGTTAATGTGTGACACCCATTGTGTGTGTCGCGTGACACTCCAAGGCAAAAAGCATAAAGAGCCTTAGTGTACTTTGTTGATGTGTGACACCCATTGTGGTGTGTGTCACGTGACATATTGTGTATATCGCGTGACACTCCAAGGCAAAAAGCATAGAGAGCCTTAGTGTGCTTTGTTGATGCGTAACACCCATTGTGTGTGTCGCGTGACACTCCAACGCTAAAAATATAAAGAGCCTTAGTGTATTTTGTTGATGTGTGACACCCATTGTGTGTGTCACGTGACATACTGTATGTCACGTGACACACCCTCATAAAGAGCCTTGATGTACTTTGTTGATGTGTGACACCCATTGTGTATAGCACGTGACACACCCTCATAAAGAGTATGCATCTAATAATATCTAAATGAGAGCATTAAGGTCCCTCAAAATATCCAAGGACTAAATGGTTTATTAGAAAAAAAAAAAAAAAAAAAAAAGGGACAAATTGGTTCATAAGTTTAACATTTGGGATTTATTGGTAAATCTCCATAAAAAAAAAAAAAAAAAAAAAAAATCTAAAACTAACCCAACACATTGAAAAATAATGGAAAGTTTGAAAATTTTAAAATCTAAGTATTCATGGGATGAAAGTGTTCATGGTAGAAATTTTATCAGATAAAAGTTTACAGATCAAGTGCAAAGAAGGAAGTGCAAAGAAGGAAAAAACCCAAGTAAAACTATCAAGTATTCTACAAATGGCATAGAAAACCTAAATAAAACTAACCCAACACATTGAAAATACAATGGAACATAGCCATCATCAAATGCACAACCAATTTCCACTTTCTTTCCAACCAAACAGATATAATTTTTTGGTACAAACTATTGATTTATGGGTTGATAAAAATATGATGATACCGATTTATGGTGGAATTTTGACATATTTATGGGATGAAAGTTTAAAAATCTGATGAAATTTTAAATATTTGAACTGATAAAGAAACCTAAAACTAACCCAACACATTGAAAAAATAATGGGTTGTTTGAAAAATCTAAAATCTAAATCTAAAATCCGATGGAAGTTTAAGTAATCATGGGATGAAAGTATTCATGGCAGAATCTTTTATTCAATTTGGTCTGATTTTGATAACAAAAATACAACAATAATTTCATGGCTTTTCATAGATATCCATAGAAAGCAAAATAAGAGAGAGACATAGAGAGAGCATACCATTTCTGCTCACAAATTCATATGTTTATAGATTTATATATCTATACACATTTCTAGGAGAGATAGAGAGAGTAAACTCACAGGGATGTGCCGGAAAGCGCCTAAGCCGGAAAACTTGTTCCCGGAGGTGATGTCTCAAGCGAAACGACTTCGAATTTCTACGGATTTCTGCGAATAAAACCCATCAAATCCATTTCAAATTTCAGAAATCAAAACCCATCAAACCTCAACAAATTAAAATAGTTTACACCAAAATCATTAACTTTAAAGCAAAACCTGGAGAGTATCTCGTATTTTTTTCTTAATGTAAGAGTTTAGTTTATTTCTGCACTCTTCTAACTCATTGAGGGTATTGTTCAATGGAAACCCGAAAAAAGGAATGTGAGACATGTATTTCATAGAAAAGAAAAGTTACATTATTAATTGGAACATGATTAAACAACGTTATAATGGATAAGAATTTTTTAAGATTGTAAACTGACACATAATTAAATTCAAAAAGCAATTAAAGTTTACCTTGTGTTTAATATTCATTTTTTGATGAATATGTTATGAAGTTCCCATCAAGAAAACAAACCATTGGAAACATTGTTAATTATAAAGGTTAAAAAATACAAAATAAATATAAATGATAAAAATAAAAAAATAAAAAACAATATAATATAATATAATATTTTGATTCAGATCCAAAAATATACATGATCCCCTAGCCAAAAAATTCAAATCATATTAAATAAAACCTCCAACGAAGCTCAATAATTAAATCATGAATTTACCTTTATAACTATAATTCATGCCTCAACTGAAGAATTCACAATGGTAAATAAAAAATTACAAACTTCAATCAATGTGAATTTTTCCAAAGAAAATGAGCATCAAACCTAAAGAATTTCAAAACAACAAATATGAAGGTCGAAAGAGCTTAACAATTCAATAAATCCTAGTTCTGCTACATCAATGGAAAGAGTGTCTCGACTCCATACGATATAATATTAACACCTAAGCTCAATCCCGCTTAGTCACTCATTTTTATTTATTTTATTTACTTTTAACAAAAAAAAAATTAAACAAAGAAGACCATGAATTACTCTACTTAAGAAAATAACATAACATCTACACAAAGATAAAGAATTACATGCCTAGAATCAAACCATGACAAAATTGGACTTTCAGCATGTTTAACTAATAAAGATAAAAACACATTAGCATGTTTTGTAGACCAAAAGAGAAATAGTTGTATAACCTAATTAGCATAATCCACAAATCTAAAAGTAAATATTTGAAATCCAATACACAAACCGAAGGAAAAAGAAAAATAAGAAAAAGAAATCTCCCTTAAATTAGCAAAAACTTTAGTCTTCCCTGGGGATCGGTTAGTGCCCTGTTGATTTCTTATAATTTATTTTTTCAAACTCTTGCCAGACCTTTAATTCCACAACACTGTTCAGATTCCATAAAAAAAAATATATATATATCGATCATGGCTCACATCAACTTATAACTTTTGCGTATATCACTTGCATAAGATAATGAAATTTTACAATGTTTTCTTGGCTACATAATACTACTATTGAGGGAAATTATCTCGGCAATCTCAATTTGGAGTTCACCTCCATGTCATGTACTTCTTAAAGCAGTTTTTAGTTTTTCTACATAGAAACAATTTACAAAGTATATGGAGCTCAACTGTTCATAAACTTCAGGGTGTGAAAAATTAGGACTTTCTACTATATGAGAACAATAGTTAGATTAAGTAAAATCATGCGAATGCGGTTAAAAATCTTGATCAAACTGAAGCATGTATAAAAATAAATGTGTTTACCCTTCGCAATGTTGCATGGGGCTAAGATGGTAGCTGTGCGATGGTTGAGATGGGGAGTGGGGTTGCTACAGTTGTTGCGATCAAGATGTCGACAAAGGGTCGCTAAGGAGGGAGGAGCAAAGATGGTTGTGAGGAGTGTGGGTGCCTGCGAAAAGGAAGAGGCAAATCTGCTACTGTGGTCATGGTGGAGAAATCTGTGTACATCAAACAAACCAGACAAAGAACTTATTGAAGACAGAGAATGGGAAAATTGGAAACCACAACCAGAAAATTGGAAACCAGTTCATATAACATCACCCCTATTATCTCTCTTCTCTCTCTCTCTCTTTTTCACTTGCCTTGTGAAAAAATTACATTTTAATAGTAAAACATAAACTACTTTGATTACTTTTTTTTTTTTTAACAAAACTCAATTCAAATTTTGAGTTTAAATTTGTCCACCAAAAAAAAAAAAAAAAAAAAAACATTTCCAAAAAACAATTTCACATGCCCTTTGCCTCCAAATCCTTCCCTAATTTCTTTTTACCTTTCCTATACTAACTACAAAAACACATAAATCTAGGACATGCTCTTCACTTTAAGAAGGCCCATAAAACTCATAAAGAGGGACCAATTTCACACTTAAAAAGTTATCAACCCATACAAATTCTTTAGGAAGTCCCCTTCTCAAGACACTCCTCCATCTATCCCCACTCACTTTATATAGAATAGAATGAATTTATATATAAATACTGGTTAAGATATAGAATACTGATAAATTAAATGTGACAATACAAATTTTTTTTTTTTTTTTTGATTTTTTGTTTTTAGCTCACCAACATATTCAAAATTACATCCCAACTAATCTTGAGATGTATTTATTTCGCATATACCAAGTAATTTCCGTCATTTTCATAAAATCTTAAAAAAAACTAACAACCATATATTGTAGTCAAATATTTTTTCCAAATCATTTTTTTAAGCTCTCTAATTTCTAAAAAAAAATAAATCATTAAAATTGTAACAATATATTCAATAGAAGTAACCAAACACCAAATATACTCAAAAAAACATACATACAGATGTATGTATGTTTCTACAATTTAAGTAGTATTCAAAAAGCATACCCACCTTCCCACCTTCCCCTCTCTCTCTCTCTCTTCTCTCCATTTTCTTTTCTCCTTCTTTTCTTAGGTTCTCAGAAATCCTATGATGATCAACCTTTCTATGGTGTTTGGTTACTTATATAGATTTCAAAAAGTCAGAACAATATATCAAAACCCAAATATATTGTAGGTTATTAATGGCAACAAAGATACTATTTTGGTTCACTGCAACAAATATATTATTTTAATAACATACAAAGACTTATCTAATATACAAAGACCCACACTATTTTAACCCCAAAAAAAATAACTTAACTATGTTGAAATAGACAAATTTTCATGAATCAAATTCCCAAGTTTAGAGAGAAATTAGAAGAGAGAAGTTATTTGGTGTGATTTTGATTTTGTTGTTGCCTCAAGAAACTTGACTGTGTTGAAATAGAAAAAATTTCGTGAATCAAATTCCCAAGTTTAGAGAGAAATTAGAAGAGAGAAGTTAAAATAAGGCCAACAGCAAAATCAAAATCAAAATTAACATGAATCAAATTGAGGCAATAGCAAAATCAAAATCACACCAAATAACTTGAGGCAACAGCTTAAGGCAACAACAACCTAACAAAAGTCAATCAAAATCACACCAAACTAAACATTAGACCAAATAAATTCAAAGAAAGAAACAGAGGAATAGGGGGTTCGGGGTTGGGTAGAGAGAGAAAGTAAGAGAATAACTTATTCTTCAAAGCTTGACAACCACTCACCACTCCTTAATTCACCTCCAAATTCGACCCAACTCACCAAATTAGCTCCAAACGAGAAGCACTCCTAAGTTTCCATCAAACAAATCCAATGACACCAACCCATCAACAAAACTACTTCTATTAAGTCTTAAAACTCAAAACCCAATAAAATTCTCTTTTTCCGCAATAACAAACACAATTGGGTACAAACAAATCAACATAATTTGAAACACATCAACTATACATAAACACAATTACAAACTAATCGAAACCCACAATGGAATTGAAGTCACTATCAAAAACTAAAACACAAAAACACTCACCGATCTATGGAAGCGGTGTATACAAAGAGCTCTGAAACCGAAATGCTTTGAAACCAAATTGTTTTAGAGCAATCCAAATACCTAAAAATGATATCCAGAAAATACCTAATTAACAAATCAATTTAAGGTTTAGAAAAACAAAAATCAAAATCAAAATCAAAATCACAATGAGTACTCTGTTACTCTGTAAGGGTCAGACGTGGGTATATTTAGGCAGCAATCGTCATTCATCTGAACCATCGATATAAACTTAAATTCATCTTATCCATTAATATCAAATGTATCTCTAATACATTTTATATATTTTCAAAAACCCTTCTCCCTTATTATATAGATGGGTTTGGGGTTTGGAATCATATATATATATATACATATTGGAATCATGTATAGAGAATTCTCCATTCTCCCTTTGGAGCACCCCATGCCAACACGAAAATGGTGTTTTTGATCAAAATCCACATAGCAAACATCCACACCAAACCAAATCTATATAAGTTTACACAACATCAATGACTGAGAATATTTTACAGAGCAACAACATGAAAGTAGTTAAAAAACCCAAGTACTCCATTTCAGTTTAAAAAATTCTCAAAATCTGATTTCTCTCTTTCCTGAAACAAAAGGAAAATCATTGGAGCAGATTGAGGCATTGTTTCAGAGTGAACATGAGCGGCAAGGGAGTGGAGTGGAGCTTAGAGATGTTGAGCAGCTTGTGCAGAAAGAGTGACCCTCTCCAGGGATCGTTGTATAAATCAATAATTTCCCAGTTTCAAGCGTACAGGAATTCTGAGAATTATAGCTAGCACATGTAGGAATTGCTTTTTGTGTGTGTGTGTGTGTGTGTAAACTTGTGTCAGAAAATTAAGTGTATATCTATATAATAGTTTCATTTAATAATTTTTTTTTTTTTTTAAAAAAAGAGAGAATCGGAATCAATGGCATGGTTGTGTTTTTGTTTCATGTATTTTCTGTTTTCATATCCTGCAATAAAGATGCACAAACATGGAGGAAAAGTGATAAAACAATGTCCAAATTAAATTCCTTTCTCTGTTATTGGTTGAAATCCAGCTTTATCATTAAACCTCATTTCTTTTGTTTATAGTTTAATTCTGTTTTATTTGTGCTAACTTGTTTGAGACCCCCAAGGGTCCACAAAACAAAGCAAAGAATTGAAATTTTCCTTAATTTGCCAATTTGAGTGCTATTATGTATTCCCTGTACACATCAAAAGTAGGAGTTATTGACTATCTAAGAAAAGCTAAGGTTTGCGAACAATCAAATGTATACAATTTTACTTCCAACATACTGAGAAACTGTTTCCATATTTTTAATGTGCAGGAAAGAAGAATTCAAGATTAATGGCGAAACAAAATAGGGGAAATATCAAAAAAATGAAAAGAATTAGCAAGAACTTTCAGATACATTTTATACATTTTCAAAAACCTTCCTCCCTTATTATATAGATATATGTTTGATAATACAGATGTTTAGTGAGAAAACAAAATTTTAAATTTTGATGATTTCCACTTCTATTTCTTTACATTCAATAGAAGGGAAATAGGAGCTCAAACTCAGAATCGTGACTGGCAAGAGAGCACCACAGGCCTTAGAAATTGAAAAAGCTAGAAAGATAACAATAATGTGACTTGGCAAAAGAATTTAAAATAGCAATGATATGATTAAAGTCAAATGAATAGAGGATAAAGTGGTGTAAAGGTAAAAAAGAAAATTACCAGCCAATGCCAACCACCAAGACCAACAGCCTTCTTGACAACACCTTGTAAACCCACCAAGACAGACTTTGTTCTGTTGTTTCCTGTTACAATAACTTTGGTGTGCCTAGGAAGAACAGAAAGCTCTTCATCCCCGCTTTCTTCCCGAAAACGTAAGAGAATCTGAGAAGAACAAAACTCAGGTTCCAACATTTTGGTCCCCTAAATTTCCCACTTCACAATTTCGAGCAACAAATAATCAAACCCAGTTATTTCAAAAATAAGCAAAACACATCCGATTAAAATGCCTAAAACGTCTAAATTTAGTCGAAACCTTCCTTGTCATAAGCAGCTGATATTAAAAAAAAAAAAAAAAACCAAATTCATTAGAAGAACACCCATCAAAGCAAATTCGGTCTTCACTATTCAGTACCCAGAAGCAAAAATGTTGTATAACCTAGTATTCATATTGAATTGCAAACCCAGAAGAACCCATAAACTTCAATTCATAGAGTGTCTCTTGTTCTAATTTGTACTCGGACTATTCTCTTCACACATTTCAATTGAATGAAGCTATGATATTACTGAAGATAAAAACCCAATTTACCTTCAAGCTTTCTCTCACTAATTTGAACAATTATCAGAAAAGTACACATACTGAAAAAGAAACTTGAATTCTTGAGGGGGTGAGTGTTGGTTGACTAAAACAGAAACCAAATAAGCCCTAGAATTTAGAAGAGAAGCAGAGCATTCAGAATCCAAATGCAATGAATCATGAAAACTAATAAGACACACCATACCTGTTCACACGACTCCGAGAAAGTAATGTATAGAGAAACACCGAATGCGAGGGGGAGAGAGAGAGGTGAAACAGGGGTTTTCTTCGGCAAGAATTCGGAATTTGGGGTGGGATTGGAGTGGAACGCTCCGGATCTGAAGGGAGAGGGAATCGAAGGTTTGAATTTGAAGGTGGGTATTTGAAAATGCACGACTTTTGAGAGTGGAGCGTGTGTGTTTGTGCACACTCTCTCTCTCTCTCTCTCTCTCTGTGTCTGGTGCTGAGGAATTCTTCAATCAAGAATAGAGGGTGAGAGGGAGAGGGAGAGAGAGAGGGAGAGAGAGATAGAAAGGGAAGGTGGGGAGGCAGACGTGGGTAGGTGGGAAAGACATGAGGCTTAGGGAGAGAAGTCTTGGGCGGGAGATCTTTTCATCTCAACCATTGATATATATTTGGGATTAATCTCACCCATTAGATCAAAATGTATCTCACATACATTTTGATACATTTTTCAAAAACCCTCTGGCTCTGATTGGAAAAATTGGGCATGAAATGCCTCTTCCATCTGTTGCCAAGTTTGAATGGAGCCAGGTGTAAGGTTGATATACCATACAAACGCTCCCCCAGTTAGAGAGTTTGGAAATAATCTTAATTTTATGTAGTCATGATTAGCAAATTCACCACACTGAGCAGCGAATCTAGCAATATGCTCTACTGTTGATTGATTTCCAGTTCCATAGAATAGGGTGAAATCTGGTATTCTAAACCCTCTTGGGTATTCATGTACTCTATCAACCCACTCTGGATATGGTTTTCTGTATACAGGAGTCTGGACCCCCCGAGCCATTGGTCCACATAGCACCCTAACAATATCAACAATTTGGTCCCTAGGGACCATATTTTGGGCTTGCTGAACCACTACTGGAGGAGCAAACACAGGGTTCGGTGGAACTTGTGCCTGTGGTCCTCTTGGTCCATACAATGGTATATTTGGGACTGGTTGTCCCTGTGGTGCAAAGTTCTTTGTTGGGAAATGGATAACCCTTTGAGCCTGTCCTACTAAAGGACTGTGAAAGATGTTGGAATAGGTATTGTGTCCTTCCATTTGTAGGCAAACCCTCCAACCCCGTATAAATTCAAATAAAGGATTATTATAACCCCGGGTGCCAGGTATAGCTTCGAACATGGGATTTGCCACCATTCTTATGCCAGTTTCTTGTATTTGGCCAGATCTGCCAACTGGTATGGCTTCACTGTTGAATATTGTGGTATTTTGGCCTACTACAGGCCTCGAAATGGGTTCATACCAAGACTGAGGTGATGGTCTTTCATAGTTTTGAGTACTAGTCTGACCATTAACCTGTCCATTAACTTGCATAGGCTGTTTTTCTCTAGCCAATCTTTGTTGATGAACATTTAAGATTTCCTCTGTATGTCTTGTATTTGTTGGTTGGTGGTTGTTCATTCGATCCAAAAAGGATGTTGCCCACCTTTCCATTGTGTTCATTAGCTGTTGTCCCATAGCATCTACCAAGCCATCCCATGGATTTGTTAAAGTTCAAGATGGAAAGGTGGATGGTCCAATTCCTTGGTTTCGTCAATATTATGAACATTTGGTTCTTGTCGAGAAATCTTGATGCATTCGACCAAAGGTTCTGATGACATAGGAGTTTCCACAGAGTGTGTTACCACATTCTCCTCTGGATTAGGTATTTCTACCTCTCCTTCTACGCCTTCTTCTAAGCGTTCATTTTCTCCTTGTCGTCTTCGTCTAGCCATTTTAATTAGTCCCACTGGGCGTGCCAAAAATATATGTTGGCTTTTTGACTTTTCAAAGGGTAAATTTGTAAATGCGAGCGTGCCAGCAAGGATCAATCAGTCCTTACAGAAATTATAATTGCCAATCAATTATTAGGCGACTATGTTTTAGTTCTTTCAGCCTCAATGAAGAGGACTTTCACTGGTGGCTTGACTTTTAGGAGAAATTAAGAGAAATGACAAGTAATATTAAGAGCAATTGAAGTATTTCATTAACATAAACACTTACAATTGTCCAAACTCAGCCTTGAGGAAGTTTACAGCAACGGTTTACTTGAATCTACTTGAAAACTACTCCTATGAATTGAAGTACAGTGCAGGTATTTAAAGAACAAGTATTTAAAGTACAGGAAAGGTAAAACTGGAAAGGAAAAATACGAAGTAAAACTGGTTTATCTGATCTGAGTCTGGGGGTCTTTTCTGGGAACTTCCCTACTATTTATACTTGTTAGGGATGACCTTCGAACTGTACTTCGAACCGTCGAACTGCTCCTCCATGATCGCTGATCATGTTACCTTAGAAATAGTTCCACTATGCCATCACTTGCAGTTGGACTTCCCTCCTGTTTCTGAATTTGAATAAAGGTAACCGTTGAAGCCACGTCACCTTGTATCTCATTCCTGATCTAGTGCTACTCAGACCACTTGAGAACCAATACTTATTGCCACGTGTACGATTGAGATTTAAGATTAAAATCATCTTCCAATAATACCCTTATCCTGCCACGTGTCGAATTGTAATTGGCTTTTTACAAAATATGTAGCCAACAGGAGTATAAACGCGTGATACTCCGATACATCTAGCGACGGATGGAGAATATTTATATCCTGTTTGTTTGGCTCTTTGTGAAATCTATCTAAAGGGTATTTAGTTTAGAACATGAGTGAGGGAATTAACTATCCCCTTTGACTAGTAATCCCCAATGTTAGTTATAAAAGAGTTGAGATTATAAATTGAGCGATGGAATTGATAAAATTTTAAATAATTTTTAAGAAAAAATTATATTTTTTAGAATAAAAGAATAAATATAATATTAAAAAATACTAAAACTTAAAAAATATTAATTTTATATATTAATACTATCTATAGTATTACTAATCTGGTAGTATACAAACAAACACTCTTTATTTTACATTTTCAACTTAATAGCACTACATTAATAATCTTTTCACTAAATCCGTTGTACTATTACTTTCATCTATCCTATTAAGCTTTCACTAAATCCGTTGTACTATTACTTTCATCTATCCTATTAAGCTAAATAAACGTGGCATTAGGGTAGATAAAATTGAGGGAAAATGAAAGATACTCATCCTTGACCTCGAATATTGAGAACACCCAATAACAACAAGCCACATAGCACAATAAGAGCGAAAGGAGTAATACTAGACACCCACATATTTATGGGATAAATTTCCCTTCATATCTCATTTTTCCGTACTTCTCAATATTATTGTTGTATGTTTCAATCTAGACTTACATTGATAATCCAAATTGTCTATCTCGTAAGTCTTACAATAAAGGTCATTCATGTAAAATATAACGTCAAAATTATAAATATAAAAATAAATCATATTTTATTTTATAAAATAAATGATAAATATAATTAAATTTAAACCATCTATTTTATAAAAAAAAAAATTTGCGATTTGTTCCCATATTTATAATTGTCTGGCGAAGTTATTTTTTTTACATTGATGACCTTCATTGCAAAGCCTACGAGATAGATAGTTCGGATAACTAGTGTGGGTCCAAATTAAATCCCATAAAATGAGTATAGAGATGCATGAAGGAGAGTTTATCCCCACATTCATACCTATAATAATGTGGCATGGGAGTTTGGCTGACCACCATTAAGGCTCGTTTATTTTGACGTAAAATGTTTTTGTCAAAAATATTTTACTATTTTTTTTAATTTTTGGTTGAATAAAAAACAAATTAACATTTTTATGATTTTTTTTTGCATTATTATTCAAAAAATACTTATTTTAAAAATTTTTGTAAGTCAATTTTTATAAAGTTAGCTTTTCCTCACTACTTTTTTAACACATTTAGTACTAGCGTATGACCGTGCCTGAAGGCACGGTACAATTAATTATAAGATTAAAATATAAATCAAAATTATAGAGGAATGTGTTCAAATTTTTTATTTTTTGTTTTTTGTTTTTTTTCATTTCTTTTCAAAGAGTAGGTAATGAATTCACAGGAAGGAGAAAAATTCCTAAATGAAGACATGAAACTTAAATGAAACACCAATTTATTAGTAACCCAAATAAATTTCAGGAACCCCCAAAATTAGGAACCTCCATGACTCCCAAAATGATGTAAACCAATCATATATTTTTATTTTTTTTCTTTCCTTCCTGGACCAATCATAGGTGAGTCAGAGTTATAAAGTTGTATTTTTTTAAGAATATGTAGCATTTTTTATTTTTAATAAAAAATCTTTCCAAGATAAATTGCACTTCCCAAATTGCAATCTCTCAATTTTCTCACCCACTCTCTCTCCTCTTCTCTATTACTTGATGTCTCCCCCAAAGACTGTAAAACATTAATCTTTTAAAGCTGTCTCTCTCTACCAACCGATATCCTCTCGTTCTTCTCTCTTCTCAAGCGAAGACTCTTTTCATTCTCAAAGCTAATTTTGATTTATATTTTAATCTTATAATTAATTGTATGCGTGCCTTTAGGCACGCCATACGCTAGTATATATATATATATATATTTACTCTCTTTACTATTTTCCCCACTTTCTTACCAACCAAACAGGACATAATTTTTTGGGTACAAACTACTAATTCATGAGCTGATAAAAATATGATGAAATTACAGATTATGGTGGAATACTAATTCATAGGCTGATTTATGGTGGAATACTTGACATATTTATGAGATGAAAGTTTAAAAATCTGATGAAAGTTCAAATATTTAAACTGATAAAAAAAAATGGATATTTACCAATAAATCCTATCTCACAAACAGTTTTACCGATTGGTCTTAAGGTTATTTCTATTGTTCTGATTAGTCCTATTAGTGGGGAAATATTTTGCCAGTTGATCCTATTTCCTTTGTTTAGTAACATTGAGTGGTCAATTATACCATTTTAAATCGTGGCATACATCATTCCAAGGCAAAAAACATAAAAGCCTTAGTGTACTTTGTTAATGTGTGACACCCATTGTGTGTCGCGTGACACTCAAGGCAAAAAGCATAAAGAGCCTTAGTGTACTTTGTTGATGTGTGACACCCATTGTGGTGTGTGTCACGTGACATATTGTGTATATCGCGTGACACTCCAAGGCAAAAAGCATAGAGAGCCTTAGTGTGCTTTGTTGATGCGTAACACCCATTGTGTGTGTCGCGTGACACTCCAACGCTAAAAATATAAAGAGCCTTAGTGTATTTTGTTGATGTGTGACACCCATTGTGTGTCACGTGACATACTGTATGTCACGTGACACACCCTCATAAAGAGCCTTGATGTACTTTGTTGATGTGTGACACCCATTGTGTATAGCACGTGACACACCCTCATAAAGAGTATGCATCTAATAATATCTAAATGAGAGCATTAAGGTCCCTCAAAATATCCAAGGACTAAATGGTTTATTAGAAAAAAAAAAAAAAAAAAAAAGGGACAAATTGGTTCATAAGTTTAACATTTGGGATTTATTGGTAAATCTCCATAAAAAAAAAAAAAAAAAAAAATCTAAAACTAACCCAACACATTGAAAAATAATGGAAAGTTTGAAAATTTTAAAATCTAAGTATTCATGGGATGAAAGTGTTCATGGTAGAAATTTTATCAGATAAAAGTTTCTGCATCAAGTGCAGCAAGGAAGTGCAGCAAGGAAAAAACCCAAGTAAAACTATCAAGTATTCTACAAATGGCATAGAAAACCTAAATAAAACTAACCCAACACATTGAAAATACAATGGAACATAGCCATCATCAAATGCACAACCAATTTCCCCCACTTTCTTTCCAACCAAACAGGATATAATTTTTTTGGTACAAACTATTGATTTATGGGTTGATAAAAATATGATGATACTGATTTATGGTGGAATTTTGACATATTTATGGGATGAAAGTTTAAAAATCTGATGAAATTTTAAATATTTGAACTGATAAAGAAACCTAAAACTAACCCAACACATTGAAAAAATAATGGGTTGTTTGAAAAATCTAAAATCTAAATCTAAAATCCGATGGAAGTTTAAGTAATCATGGGATGAAAGTATTCATGGCAGAATCTTTTATTCAATTTGGTCTGATTTTGATAACAAAAATACAACAATAATTTCATGGCTTTTCATAGATATCCATAGAAAGCAAAATAAGAGAGACATAGAGAGCATACCATTTACGCTCACAAATTCATATGTTTATAGATTTATATATCTATACACATTTCTAGGAGAGATAGAGAGTAAACTCACGAGGATGTGCGGAAGCGCCTAAGCGGAAAACTTGTTCCTGAGGTGATGTCTCAGCGAAAGCGACTTAATTTCTCTGATTCTGCGAATAAAACCCATCAAATCCATTTCAAATTTCAGAAATCAAAACCCATCAAACCTCAACAAATTAAAATAGTTTACACCAAAATCATTAACTTTAAAGCAAAACCTGGAGAGTATCTGTGTATTTTTTCCTAATGTAAGAGTTTAGGTTATTCCTACACTCTTCTAACTCATTGAGGGTATTGTTCAATGGAAACCCGAAAAAGGAATGTGAGACATGTATTTCATAGAAAAGAAAAGTTACATTATTAATTGGAACATGATTAAACAACGTTATAATGGATAAGAATTTTTTAAGATTGTAAACTGACACATAATTAAATTCAAAAAGCAATTAAAGTTTACCTTGTGTTTAATATTCATTTTTTGATGAATATGTTGCGAGTTCCCATCAAGAAAACAAACCGATTTGGAAACATTGTTAATTATAAAGGTTAAAAATACAAAATAAATATAAATGATAAAAATAAAAAAAATAAAAAACAATATAATATAATATAATATTTTGATTCAGATCCAAAAATATACATGATCCCTAGCCAAAAAATTCAAATCATATTAAATAAAACCTCCAACGAAGCTCAATAATTAAATCATGAATTTACCTTTATAACTATAACTCATGCCTCAATCGGAAGAATTCACAATGGTAAATAAAAAATTACAAACTTCAATCAATGTGAATTTTTCCAAAGAAAATGAGCATCAAACCTAAAAAATTTCAAAACAACAAATATGAAGGTCGAAAGAACTTAACAATTCAATAAAACCTAGTTCTTCTACATCAATGGAAAGAGCGTCTCGACTCCATACGATATAATATTAACACCTAAGCTCAATCGTTTAGTCGGTCAATTTTATTTATTTTATTTACTTTTAACAAAAAAAAAATTAAACAAAGAAGACCATGAATTACTCTACTTAAGAAAATAACATAACATCTACACAAAGATAAAGAATTACATGCCTAGAATCAAACCATGACAAAATTGGACTTTCAGCATGTTTAACTAATAAAGATAAAAACACATTAGCATGTTTTGTAGACCAAAAGAGAAATAGTTGTATAACCTAATTAGCATAATCCACAAATCTAAAAGTAAATATTTGAAATCCAATACACAAACTGAAGGAAAAAAGAAAAATAAGAAAAAGAAATCTCCCTTAAATTAGCAAAAACTTTAGTCTTCCCTGGGGATCGGTTAGTGCCCTGTTGATTTCTTATAATTTATTTTTTCAAACTCTTGCCAGACCTTTAATTCCACAACACTGTTCAGATTCCATAAAAAAAAATATATATATATCGATCATGGCTCACATCAACTTATAACTTTTGCGTATATCACTTGCATAAGATAATGAAATTTTACAATGTTTTCTTGGCTACATAATACTACTATTGAGGGAAATTATCTCTGGCAATCTCAATTTGGAGTTCAGCCTCCATGTCATGTACTTCTTAAAGCAGTTTTTAGTTTTTCTACATAGAAACAATTTACAAAGTATATGGAGCTCAACTGTTCATAAACTTCAGGGTGTGAAAAATTAGGACTTTCTACTATATGAGAACAATAGTTAGATTAAGTAAAATCATGCGAATGCGGTTAAAAATCTTGATCAAACTGAAGCATGTATAAAAATAAATGTGTTTACCCTTCGCAATGTTGCATGGGGCTAAGATGGTAGCTGTGCGATGGTTGAGATGGGGAGTGGGGTTGCTACAGTTGTTGCGATCAAGATGTCGACAAAGGGTCGCTAAGGAGGGAGGAGCAAAGATGGTTGTGAGGTGTGGGTGCCTGCGAAAAGGAAGAGGCAAATCTGCTCTGTGGTCATGGTGGAGAAATACATGTACATCAAACAAACCCGGACAAAGAACTTATTGAAGGCAGAGAATGGGAAAATTGGAAACCACAACCGAAAATTGGAAACCGGTTCATATAACATCACCCTATTATCTCTCTTCTCTCTCTCTCTCTTTTTCACTTGCCTTGTGAAAAAATTACATTTTAATAGTAAAACATAAACTACTTTGATTACTTTTTTTTTTTAACAAAACTCAATTCAAATTTTGAGTTTAAATTTGTCCACCAAAAAAAAAAAAAAACATTTCAAAAACAATTTCACATGCCCTTTGCCTCCAAATCCTTCCCTAATTTCTTTTTACCTTTCCTATACTAACTACAAAAACACATAAATCTAGGACATGCTCTTCACTTTAAGAAGGCCCATAAAACTCATAAAGAGGGACCAATTTCACACTTAAAAAGTTATCAACCCATACAAATTCTTTAGGAAGTCCCCTTCTCAAGACACTCCTCCATCTATCCCCACTCACTTTATATAGAATAGAATGAATTTATATATAAATACTGGTTAAGATATAGAATACTGATAAATTAAATGTGACAATACAAATTTTTTTTTTTTTTTTTGATTTTTTGTTTTTAGCTCACCAACATATTCAAAATTACATCCCAACTAATCTTGAGATGTATTTATTTCGCATATACCAAGTAATTTCCGTCATTTTCATAAAATCTTAAAAAAAACTAACAACCATATATTGTAGTCAAATATTTTTTCCAAATCATTTTTTTAAGCTCTCTAATTTCTAAAAAAAAATAAATCATTAAAATTGTAACAATATATTCAATAGAAGTAACCAAACACCAAATATACTCAAAAAAACATACATACAGATGTATGTATGTTTCTACAATTTAAGTAGTATTCAAAAAGCATACCCACCTTCCCACCTTCCCCTCTCTCTCTCTCTCTTCTCTCCATTTTCTTTTCTCCTTCTTTTCTTAGGTTCTCAGAAATCCTATGATGATCAACCTTTCTCTATGGTGTTTGGTTACTTATATAGATTTCAAAAAGCTGTGAACAATATATCAAAACCCAAATATATTGTAGGTTATTAATGGCAACAAAGATACTATTTTGGTTCACTGCAACAAATATATTATTTTAATAACATACAAAGACTTATCTAATATACAAAGACCCACACTATTTTAACCCCAAAAAAAATAACTTAACTATGTTGAAATAGACAAATTTTCATGAATCAAATTCCCAAGTTTAGAGAGAAATTAGAAGAGAGAAGTTATTTGGTGTGATTTTGATTTTGTTGTTGCCTCAAGAAACTTGACTGTGTTGAAATAGAAAAAATTTCGTGAATCAAATTCCCAAGTTTAGAGAGAAATTAGAAGAGAGAAGTTAAAATAAGGCCAACAGCAAAATCAAAATCAAAATTAACATGAATCAAATTGAGGCAATAGCAAAATCAAAATCACACCAAATAACTTGAGGCAATAGCTTAAGGCAACAACAACCTAACAAAAGTCAATCAAAATCACACCAAACTAAACATTAGACCAAATAAATTCAAAGAAAGAAACAGAGGAATAGGGGGTTCGGGGTTGGGTAGAGAGAAAGTAAGAGAATAACTTATTCTTCAAAGCTTGACAACCACTCACCACTCCTTAATTCACCTCCAAATTCGGACCCAACTCACCAAATTAGCTCCAAACGAGAAGCACTCCTAAGTTTCCATCAAACAAATCCAATGACACCAACCCATCAACAAAACTACTTCTATTAAGTCTTAAAACTCAAAACCCAATAAAATTCTTTTTTCTGGCAATAACAAACACAATTGGGTACAAACAAATCAACATAATTTGAAACACATCAACTATACATAAACACAATTACAAACTAATCGAAACCCACAATGGAATTGAAGTCACTATCAAAAACTAAAACACAAAAACACTCACCGATCTATGGAAGCGGTGTATACAAAGAGCTCTGAAACCGAAATGCTTTGAAACCAAATTGTTTTAGAGCAATCCAAATACCTAAAAATGATATCCAGAAAATACCTAATTAACAAATCAATTTAAGGTTTAGAAAAACAAAAATCAAAATCAAAATCAAAATCACAATGAGTACTCTGTTACTCTGTAAGGGTCAGACGTGGGTATATTTAGGCAGCAATCGTCATTCATCTGAACCATCGATATAAACTTAAATTCATCTTATCCATTAATATCAAATGTATCTCTAATACATTTTATATATTTTCAAAAACCCTTCTCCCTTATTATATAGATGGGTTTGGGGTTTGGAATCATATATATATATATACATATTGGAATCATGTATAGAGAATTCTCCATTCTCCCTTTGGAGCACCCCATGCCAACACGAAAATGGTGTTTTTGATCAAAATCCACATAGCAAACATCCACACCAAACCAAATCTATATAAGTTTACACAACATCAATGACTGAGAATATTTTACAGAGCAACAACATGAAAGTAGTTAAAAAACCCAAGTACTCCATTTCAGTTTAAAAAATTCTCAAAATCTGATTTCTCTCTTTCCTGAAACAAAAGGAAAATCATTGGAGCAGATTGAGGCATTGTTTCAGAGTGAACATGAGCGGCAAGGGAGTGGAGTGGAGCTTAGAGATGTTGAGCAGCTTGTGCAGAAAGAGTGACCCTCTCCAGGGATCGTTGTATAAATCAATAATTTCCCAGTTTCAAGCGTACAGGAATTCTGAGAATTATAGCTAGCACATGTAGGAATTGCTTTTTGTGTGTGTGTGTGTGTGTGTAAACTTGTGTCAGAAAATTAAGTGTATATCTATATAATAGTTTCATTTAATAATTTTTTTTTTTAAAAAAAAAAGAGAGAATCGGAATCAATGGCATCGTTGTGTTTTTGTTTCATGTATTTTCTGTTTTCATATCCTGCAATAAAGATGCACAAACATGGAGGAAAAGTGATAAAACAATGTCCAAATTAAATTCCTTTCTCTGTTATTGGTTGAAATCCAGCTTTATCATTAAACCTCATTTCTTTTGTTTATAGTTTAATTGCTTTTATTTGTGCTAACTTGTTTGAGACCCCCAAGGGTCCACAAAACAAAGCAAAGAATTGAAATTTTCCTTAATTTGCCAATTTGAGTGCAATTATGTATTCCCTGTACACATCAAAAGTAGGAGTTATTGACTATCTAAGAAAAGCTAAGGTTTGCGAACAATCAAATGTATACAATTTTACTTCCAACATACTGAGAAACTGTTTCCATATTTTTAATGTGCAGGAAAGAAGAATTCAAGATTAATGGCGAAACAAAATAGGGGAAATATCAAAAAAATGAAAAGAATTAGCAGTAAACTTTCTGTATACATTTTATACATTTTCAAAAACCTTCCTCCCTTATTATATAGATATATGTTTGATAATACAGATGTTTAGTGAGAAAACAAAATTTTAAATTTTGATGATTTCCACTTCTATTTCTTTACATTCAATATAAGGGAAATAGGAGCTCAAACTCAGGAATCGTGACTGCAAGAGAGCACCACGTGCCTTAGAAATTGAAAAAGCTAGAAAGATAACAATAATGTGACTTGGCAAAAGAATTTAAAATAGCAATGATATGATTAAAGTCAAATGAATAGAGGATAAAGTGGTGTAAAGGTAAAAAGAAAATTACCACCAATGCCAACCACCAAGACCAAATTTCTTGACAACACCTTGTAAACCCACCAAGACAGACTTTGTTCATTGTTTCTGTTACAATAACTTTGGTGTGCCTAGGAAGAACAGAAGCTCTTCATCCCCGCTTTCTTCCGAAAACGAAGAGAATCGAGAAGAACAAAACTCAGTTCCAACATTTTGGTCCCCTAAATTTCCCACTTCACAATTTCGAGCAACAAATAATCAAACCCATTATTTCAAAAATAAGCAAAACACATCCGATTAAAATGCCTAAAACGTCTAAATTTAGTGAAACCTTCCTTGTCATAAGCTGATATTAAAAAAAAAACCAAATTCATTAGCAGAACATCCATCAAAGCAAATTCGGTCTTCACTATTCAGTAACCAGAAGCAAAGATGGTGTATAACCTAGTATTCATATTGAATTGCAAACCCAGAAGAACCCATAAACTTCAATTCATAGAGTGTCTCTTGTTCTAATTTGTACTCGGACTATTCTCTTCACACATTTCAATTGAATGAAGCTATGATATTACTGAAGATAAAAACCCAATTTACCTTCAAGCTTTCTCTCACTAATTTGAACAATTATCAGAAAAGTACACATACTGAAAAAGAAACTTGAATTCTTGAGGGGGTGAGTGTTGGTTGACTAAAACAGAAACCAAATAAGCCCTAGAATTTAGAAGAGAAGCAGAGCATTCAGAATCCAAATGCAATGAATCATGAAAACTAATAAGACACACCATACTGTTCACACGACTCAGAAAGTAATGTAGAGAAACACCGAATGCGAGGGGAGAGAGAGGTGAAACAGGGTTTTCTTCGGCAAGAATTCGGAATTTGGGGTGGGATTGGAGTGGAACGCTCCGGATCTGAAGGGAGAGGGAATCGAAGGTTTGAATTTGAAGGTGGGTATTTGAAAATGCACGACTTTTGAGAGTGGAGCGTGTGTGTTTGTGCACACTCTCTCTCTCTCTCTCTCTCTCTGTGTCTGGTGCTGAGGAATTCTTCAATCAAGAATAGAGGGTGAGAGGGAGAGAGAGAGGGAGAGAGAGATAGAAAGGGAAGGTGGGGAGGCAGACGTGGGTAGGTGGGAAAGACATGAGGCTTAGGGAGAGAAGTCTTGGGCGGGAGATCTTTTCATCTCAACCATTGATATATATTTGGGATTAATCTCACCCATTAGATCAAAATGTATCTCACATACATTTTGATACATTTTTCAAAAACCCTCTGGCTCTGATTGGAAAAATTGGGCATGAAATGCCTCTTCCATCTGTTGCCAAGTTTGAATGGAGCCAGGTGTAAGGTTGATATACCATACAAACGCTCCCCCAGTTAGAGAGTTTGGAAATAATCTTAATTTTATGTAGTCATGATTAGCAAATTCACCACACTGAGCAGCGAATCTAGCAATATGCTCTACTGTTGATTGATTTCCAGTTCCATAGAATAGGGTGAAATCTGGGATTCTAAACCCTCTTGGGTATTCATGTACTCTATCAACCCACTCGATATGGTTTTCAGATATCTGAGTCTGGACCCCCCGAGCCATTGGTCCACATAGCTCCCTAACAATATCAACAATTTGGTCCCTAGGGACCATATTTTGGGCTTGCTGAACCACTACTGGAGGAGCAAACACAGGGTTCGGTGGAACTTGTGCCTGTGGTCCTCTTGGTCCATACAATGGTATATTTGGGACTGGTTGTCCCCTGTGTGCAAAGTTCTTTGTTGGGAAATGGATAACCCTTTGAGCCTTGCCCTACTAAAGGACTGTGAAAGATGTTGGAATAGGTATTGTGTCCTTCCATTTGTAGGCAAACCCTCCAACCCCGGGTATAAATTCAAATAAAGGATTATTATAACCCCGTGCCGTATAACCGAACATGGGATTTGCCACCATTCTTATGCCAGTTTCTTGTATTTGGCCAGATCCACCAACTTGTATGGCTTCACTGTTGA
The DNA here is from genome assembly GCA_025200525.1 of Camellia lanceoleosa. NCBI lineage: Eukaryota > Viridiplantae > Streptophyta > Magnoliopsida > Ericales > Theaceae > Camellia > Camellia lanceoleosa. The sequence continues at coordinate 28,704,557 of CM045768.1, read as the reverse complement.
ATATTGTGGTATTTTGGCCTACTACAGGCCTCGAAATGGGTTCATACCAAGACTGAGGTGATGGTCTTTCATAGTTTTGAGTACTAGTCGACCATTAACCCGTCCATTAACTTGCATAGGTCGTTTTTCTCTAGCCAATCTTTGTTGATGAACATTTAAGATTTCCTCTGTATGTCTTGTATTTGTTGGTTGGTGGTTGTTCATTCGATCCAAAAGGATGTTGCCCACCTTTCCATTGTGTTCATTAGTCGTTGTCCCATAGCATCTACCAAGCCATCCCATGGATTTGTTGGTGAGAAGATGGAATGGTGGATGGTCCAATTCCTTGGTTTCGCCCAATATTATGAACATTTGGTTCTTGTCTGTAAATCTGATGCTCGACCAAAGGTTACGATGACATAGGAGTTTCCACAGAGTGTGTTACCACATTCTCCTCTGGATTAGGTATTTCTACCTCTCCTTCTACGCCTTCTTCTAAGCGTTCATTTTCCTTGTCGCCTTCGCTCAGCCATTTTAATTAGTCCCATCGGCGCCAAAAATATATGTTGGCTTTTTGACTTTTCAAAGGGTAAATTTGTAAATGCGAGGCCAAAGAAGGATCAATCGATCCTTACAGAAATTATAATTGCCAATCAATTATTAGGCGACTATGTTTTAGTTCTTCAAATTTCAATGAAGAGGACTTTCACCGGTGGCTTGACTTTTAGGAGAAATTAAGAGAAATGACAAGTAATATTAAGAGCAATTGAAGTATTTCATTAACATAAACACTTACAATTGTCCAAACTCAAATTTTGAGGAAGTTTACAAAGAACGTTTACTTGAATCTACTTGAAAACTACTCCTATGAATTGAAGTATGCAAGGTGTATTTAAAGAACAAGTATTTAAAGTACAGGAAAGGTAAACCGAAAGGAAAAATACGATAAAACCGGTTTATCGATCCGAGTCCGGGGTCTTTTCTCGAACTTCCTACTATTTATACTTGTTAGGGATGACCTTCGAACTGCATTTCAACCGTCGACCGCTTCCTCCATGATCGCCGATCATGTTACCTTAGAAATAGTTCCACTATGCCATCACTTGCTTGGACTTCTCCTGCTTCAATTTGAATAAAGGTAACCGTTGAAGCCACGCCACCTTGTATCTCATTCCCGATCTAGTGCTACTCGGACCACTTGAGAACCAATTCTTATTGCCACGTGTACGATTGAGATTTAAGATTAAAATCATCTTCCAATAATACCCTTATCCCGCCACGTCGAATTGTAATTGGCTTTTTACAAAATATGTAGCCAACAGGAGTATAAACGCGTGATACTCCGATACATCTAGCGACGGATGGAGAATATTTATATCCTGTTTGTTTGGCTCTTTGTGAAATCTATCTAAAGGGTATTTAGTTTAGAACATGAGTGAGGGAATTAACTATCCCCTTTGACTAGTAATCCCCAATGTTAGTTATAAAAGAGTTGAGATTATAAATTGAGCGATGGAATTGATAAAATTTTAAATAATTTTTAAGAAAAAATTATATTTTTTAGAATAAAAGAATAAATATAATATTAAAAAATACTAAAACTTAAAAATATTAATTTTATATATTAATACTATCTATAGTATTACTAATGCAGTAGTATACAAACAAACACTCTTTATTTTACATTTTCAACTTAATAGCACTACATTAATAATCTTTTCACTAAATCCTGTACTATTACTTTCATCTATCCTATTAAGCTTTCACTAAATCAGTACTATTACTTTCATCTATCCTATTAAGCTAAATAAACGCGTGGCATTAGGGTAGATAAATTTGAGGAAAATGAAAGATATCACACCGACCTCGAATATTCGTAACACCGCCTAATAACAACAACAAGCCACATAGCACAATAAGAACGAGAAAGGAGTAATACTAGACACCCACATATTTATGGGATAAATTTCCTTCATATCTCATTTTTCCGTATTTCTCAATATTATTGTTGTATGTTTCAATCTAGACTTACATTGATAATCCAAATTGTCTATCTCAGAAGTCTTACAATAAAGGTCATTCATGTAAAATAACGTCAAAATTATAAATATAAAAATAAATCATATTTTATTTTATAAAATAAATGATAAATATAATTAAATTTAAACCATCTATTTTATAAAAAAAAAAATTTGCGATTTGTTCCCATATTTATAATTGTCATGGTTATTTTTTTACATTGATGACCTTCATTGCAAAGCCTACGAGATAGATAGTTCGGATAACTAGTGTGGGTCCAAATTAAATCCCATAAAATGAGTATAGAGATGCATGAAGGAGAGTTTATCCCCACATTCATACCTATAATAATGTGGCATGGGAGTTTGGCTGACCACCATTAAGGCTCCGTTTATTTTGACGTAAAATGTTTTTGTCAAAAATATTTTACTATTTTTTTTTTAATTTTTGGTTGAATAAAAAACAAATTAACATTTTTTATGATTTTTTTTTTTGCATTATTATTCAAAAAAATACTTATTTTAAAAATTTTTGTAAGTCAATTTTTATAAAGTTAGCTTTTCCTCACTACTTTTTTAACACATTTAGTATTTTTAAATAAATATCTTAATTCACTAAAAGTTATAAATAACACATTATTGAATCAAAATTTCTCTTTAAGTAATAAAATATTTTTTTCAAATATCATTCAAACGTTGAAATAAAATAAATCTTTGCAAAATCAATTTACAAATAAAGTATTTTATTGTGTAATAAAATATTTTACATCACAATAAATAGAGTCTATGTGTGTAATAAATAAAAAAATGACATATATTATGTCACATTATTATTGATAAATTTATAATTTTTTTTAATATGTAGTTAGGGGCACGTTGTTGGAGGACAACTTGGACCAATGAATGAGGTGCAAATGGAATGATACGAGGAGATGGGGATCGGTGCAATAATAACCGTTGGATGTCACACGTATTACGTGTGGCAACACTCTGTCTGAATCACTGCCTTAACAGGCGGGATCAAGCTATTAAAGTTCACGTGTTGACGTAAGAGAGAGAAAGATAGAGACAGAGGAGGAAAGTAAATTTTTACGCAGGAAAATTTCTACTTTGGCAAAAATGCTACAAATCTCTTATCAAACTTCTTCTATGAATGCAGGACTTATACGAACTCACAACTGTGTAAAACTTTATATTCCTGAAAAAAATTTGATATAAATTTTGATAAATTATTTGGAGTCTCTAGCATAGTTTAAATATTTGAAATTTTATATAAATTTTGATAAATTATTTGGAGTCTCTAACATAATTTAAATATTTGAAATTTTAAGGATTCGTTTGGAATGTAAGTTGATTTTTTAGTTTTTTTATCTTGTGGTTCTTTTAGTTTGGGACTAAAAAGTTTATATTTTGATAGTTTTTTTTTAAAAATTTTTTGTAAGAGAAAAAATAAAATTATTATAATTTGAATGTGACATTTTATTTTATTGAGTTAAAAAGTCTATTTTGTTATTTTGTGGCTATTTTAGCTAAAAAGACCCATTTTAACTTATGTCAAAAAAATTTGCAATTATATCCACAATAATGGGGTCGTTTGGCATGTGGATTAATTTTTTGACTTTTATTTTTATTTTATTTTTATAGTTTAGGACTAAAAAGTCTCGTTTAAGATTGATTTTTTTGATTTTTTTTTAACTTTTGTAAGTAAAAAAATGAAATGATTATAGTTTAAATTTTTTTAACTTAATTTTTATTTTCGTGGCTAAAATAATCTTTTAGCCCCAATTTTTTTGAGCTTTTTTTTTAATATTCTAAAAATAAATAAAAATAGAGAATTACCAAATTTTCAAACTATTTAATAAACTAACCAACTTTTTAAATTTGCATTTTGAAAATATAATTGAAAATTGAAAATCGCAATTTCAACCTACAATATTAATTTGAAATCACATATTGAAAATCTAATGGATTGGTGAAGTCCATATCATCATAAAACTATATTTTCAACATGTGATTTCAAGTTGAAATTACATGTTGAAAATGCGATTTTAATTTAAAATTGTACTTTCAAAATGTAATTTCAAAAAGTAAGATAATTTTATAAATAGTTTGAAAAATAGGTCAATTCTTTAAATTATTATTTTTTTAAGAATATTTTTTAAAAAATTTTAAAAAACTTTCAAATTTTGGTACACCAAACGAGTGTAATATGTTAGGATAAGGGTTGTTTTATGAAGTATGTTAAAAGTTTTTTTAAATTTTTATATATATCTAAAAACGTAGAGAGGTGATGTGTTAAAAAAATCAAAAAACTAAAAAAAGTAATAAAAAAAACCCCAAAGTTATGAAAGCATTTGTTTGGGAAGTGTATTGACTTTTTTAACTTTTTTTTGTAATTTTAGTATGGAGTTAAAAAGTCTCGTTTTGGATGAACTTTTTACTTTTTTTATTTATTATTTTTTGAAAAAAAAATGAAATGATTATGATTTTGTCTTTTTGTAACACTTTATTAATGTAACACTTTATCTTATTATTTATTATTTGTTAATGTAACACTTTATCTTATTAATTTTTTAACTTATTTTGTCTTTTTGTAATTATTTTAGCCCAAAAATTTCATGCCAAACATAGCCGAAAATGAGCCTAATTTTTTATTTGTTAAACATCAAATTACTGAGGAGTTTTTTGGGAAGCAAAAAAAAAAACAACTAGCATTTAGCTCTTTACCGATTTTGGGTCACATTACCTCTCACATTTTTTACCCATAAAAAGATAAAATAGACTAAAAAAAATCAATTTTTTATTAACTTGTCAAAACACCACTTAGGGCCTAATTCTATTATCACAATATTGGGAGTAATTTTGTGAATTAAATATGTAAGTGTCTAATATTACTCGTTGGTATTTTTAATTATCAATATTTATAAATTTTTTCATTTATTTGTAATTTAATTAAATATTGATTGGGTTACTAGATATTCCCACGTGCGAATGACAAAAATATTTCAAAAAAAAAAGGATATATAATCCTAAATTTAAAAGGAAAAATTTCATTTCAAGAATAGTTTTAAAAATTATTAAAAAAGAGCCCTGAATTTGAACAGCTTATGGGAAGCCAAGTTTGGAGTTTTTTTAGTTATTTTAGTCACAAAAAAATAAAATAGATTTTTTAGTCTAATAAAACAAAATATTACATACAATCCATAATCATTATATTTTTTTTCAAAAAAAACTAAAAAAACCAAAAGTCCTTCGTAAGCGAGACTTTTTAGCTCCATGCTAAAATAGTTAAAAAAATCAAAAAGTCAACTCACTTTCCAAACGAATCCTTATAATAATTTTTAAAATTTTTTAAGTAAAATATTTGGTTCCCAAACATCCCATTAGTCTAAAATGCAGGGGAAATTATCAAAGAAAAATGTTTGGGAGTCCTAATTTTTGTGGCTTAAATGGCTCAAAATTGCCAAAACGGCGTCGTTTTGGCTATTTTGATGTTATTTTGTACTCACAATGATGTCATTTTGACAAATTCAAACCATTTAAACCACAAAAATTAAGACCCTCTACCATTGCTGATTATCAAAATTCGAGCATCAGCCCCCCTCTTTTGTCTGAACTTTCTCATCCAATGCCAAACCCGAATTTATCTCAAAAGATTCAGATGGGTTGGATTGTCTAAATTTAAAAAATATATAAAAAAAAAAAAAGAAAGATAAATTACAAATACATCCTTTAACGTTTGATTAAAATACAAATCATCACTGTGGTTCTAAAAATTACATTCCACCCTCTAAAGTTTCTAATTTTATAACAAATCGCCATTTTGTTAATAAATTATCAAATCAATTAACTATTTTTAATAATATTAGAAATATGTTTCAATTAATAATTTAGATAATTTTATTATTGTATAGGAGAGCAATTATGAATTTTATTTTTTCAGTTAATTTTGTTAAATAAAAAAATTATGACAGGAAGATATTCATAATTTTTCAAATTATAAGAGGCAATCTATATTTTAAGAAAACCTCAGGAAGTGTATTTGTAATTACCCAAAAAAAAAAAAATCAACATGTTGTCCTAAATTATAGTGTTTCACTTTGTGAAATAAAATAAAAACTTTTAAAATTATAAGTGAAATAAAATAAAAACTTTTAAAATTATAAGTGAAATAAAATAAAAACTTTTAAAATTATAATCATGAAACATAATGAGAAATTAGTTTGTGTCAGTGTGTACAAACACCAAAACATATAAAATACAATACGATTTGGACTTGTTGATTAACATTACAAATTTTAAACTTGTTGATAAATGTGTCCTTAAGGCAATCAGTTAACAAAATCTTAAATAATTTTACTTCATCTTGAAAGCCCAATAATATTGGGCCCAGTACAAAATGACCTTTTTTCAGGTTTCAATCAATTCTGGTTGAGAAACGACAGATATAAGCAGCATGTTGGGCCATATATTTTGAAATTGGACTTGGGAATAGGTCCTCTAAAGTGGGCCCAGCCCAACGAAGTCTAAAACCTTTTTATTTTATTTATTTCGTGTAAAATTTATTAGTTATTATTTATTATTACTGTAAACAAAAAGTTTGAGGGTTTATCTTCAATATTTGGTAAATATTAGGGCTGAAGTGGTGTTTGAAAACACTATTTCAGAAAATAAACATGTATATAAAAATGGAAAATGCCTCAGAGCTCGAGTCTCTGAGGCTCGAATACTGGCTCGAAAAGAAGAAAAAGATAGAGAGGGAGAGAGGAGAAAGAGAGAGAGGCAGACGGGAAGAGAGAGAGAGAAGACGATGCCCAGATCGTCGCCCATGGCCGTCCGCCGACCGTGCCGCCGTCGTCCAATGCCGGGGCGACTCGCGTCTCGTCGATGCTCGAGCGACCTTCCGATCGTCGCCCTCGTCAGCAGCCCGCCGCGCCTCCGCCTCCGCCTCCTCCTCCTCCTCCCCGATGATTAGGCCCCTCGGTCGCCCTCCTCCTCCCTCCTCCCCTGCGTCTTCTTCTTCTGGCGTCTTCTTCGTCATTCAAAAAAAAAAAATATATAGTGAAGGAGGGTCAACGAGAAAAAGAGAAGGAAAAAAAAAAAGAGGGTCAAAACGACGTCGTTTTGGATTCGAGCCAGTATTCGAGCCAGCATTCTTCGAGCTCTCTAGCGGTGCCGTATAAAAATAAAGTTAAAAACAATTTATATTTAGAATAATATAATTTAAAATAACTTGACTTTGGTTAAAAAATCTCAAACTCTGAGGATACACAATAAAGGGCTATTTCAGAAAGATGGTTGCTTTTAACTCATTTTTTTGTTACATTACCTCTCACATTTTTACATGTTTTTTTTCAAAAAAAAAAAAAGAAAAAAATCAAAAAACCAATTTTTAATCATTTTTCCAAAACAATCCAAAACCCCTCTTCCCTTTATTTATTTATTTATTTAATCTATGGTTTGGCTAATATTTTGGAGCTAAATAATCCCAAAAAGACAAAATAGGCTATATAAGTCAATAAGATAAAATAATACTTTTTACTCATAATCATTACATTTTTTCTCTTATAAAAGTCAAAAAAGCCCCAAAGCAAACGCTAAACGAGATTAAAAAAATCCAACACAAAAAAATTAGCTAAAAAAGGCAATGCCAGACGAATCCTAAATTTATTTATTTTTTTATAACCCTTCCTATTCAATGTACGTCTCATATTTTTTTTATAACCCTTCCTATTTAATGAGTTTGAGATTTTCTTAAGTTGGTTATTCAACTTAAGAGAGCAATTTGGATTCAATAGATTTATTTTAGGACCCATTTCGGTAATTCGGATTGTTTATTTTTTTTAAATTGATTAAGTATAATATTTATGTAAAAAACCATTATTTTTGCATTATTTTTATTGTTATTGAAATTAATTAATATATAAATAGTTAAAGATACAACAAATCACAATAGAATAACAAATTTGAAACATTAAATGAAATTAAAGTCTAATGTGAATGCATTTAAATGTACTTCCTAAAACCTTATATTATTTCTTAGGAAAGAAAAATTATTAAAGCCAATCAAAACCTACCCTATCAAAAATAAAATAATTAGAGACATAACAAAACAAAATAAAATAACAAATTTGAATTAATGAAATTAAAGTCCAAAGTGTGAATGCATTTAATTACACATTCTAAAAAATTTATTATTTTTCATTAAGTCCAAATGCATAAAAGAGTGTAAATACATAATAGACACATATAGCTCACAAGGGGATAAGGCCCATATAATATGTGTGGGGACATATTTTGTAAATAACAGCATGTGGCTAAGGTGACGCCAAAGTATCAGCCGAGGTGCCACATGGCCTGGTCATGATGCCAAGGTTATCTCGGCTAGACTGAGGTTATCTGTAGAGATACCGAAATCCGAGATAAGCAGATAAGGGACAGGAGTCCTAGAATAAGAGAGGATCTCATTCTAGATAAAGATAAGGCTCAAGAAGAGTTTATTTCTATCTGAATGAAGGTCTAGGATGAACATTCAGCTTGAGTCCACTGAAGTAAGGCTTCTAATGGGGTCAGGTCACTGCTGGTTATAAAAGCAAAGCACCATTATGGGTATGAAGTAAGTTCTTTATTGTGAGATTAAACACAATTTGCTATTTTTAAGAGATATTAATTATTGACTTGATCATCACAGTGCCCTCGGGTGGACGAACCACCACCGGATTCTTATATTTCCGTGACAGGTTGTTCGAGCTTAATCTATTCTACCGATGTTCTTCAGCTAAGTTCCCTGTTTGGTTGTGTGATCAGAAATCAACACCCACAATTTGACGCCGTCTGTGGAAACTTAAGGAGAATGGATGACCAACAACGGGTAAGGAGAAAAGATTGATGACGATGTTCTAGGCGGGAGTGGTAAACATGCCGATCCTAACATCGAGGAAGAAAACCATAATGAAGGAGCACGGGATCAAAATCTCAATGAGAAGGACGTCGGCAAAGAATGAGACATCCCAAAGAAAGTAGGCCGAGATGAGTATTACAACGAAAGTGGCCTCCAAATATAGAAGGATAGATGTCTGAAGAGGGACGACGAGATGAAGGGGATGACAAATAAGTTGGCAGACCTACAATCAGTTGTCAACTTCATGATGCAGAACAATGTAATGTAACCACCGTACCCGTTACAGGACACGCCGATACCAACAGCCAAGACCGATGCGTAAAAAGGAGGGCAAAAAGTGATCCCAGTCGTCCTTCAACATGACAAGGAGAAGGAACCTTCACATTGGCCTTCACGGAATATCGAGCGAGTAGAGTTAGTGATAGGTGAGTCTCAGAGAACGCCTCATACCAAAGGAACTTATGTCAAAGAACATCGGCACGTCCAGGAGAAAGGACTTTACTTTGATACAGTGAATGAAGAAAAATCCAAGAGGACGCACCATGACACTAGAAGCAGCACGCCAAAAAGACTGAAATCTGTTGATAGCCGAGCTCCCAAACGAACAAAGGAGGATTTGAGGGACTACCTCCAGAAGAAGCGACAAACGCCGAGGTCACATCCCCCGTCAAGCCGAGAACGCTATTCTCAGTGGAGTTGGATAGGTTTAAGGCCCCAAAGAGGTTCCATATGCCGAGGTTTTAGATTTATAACGATAAGTCCAATCCGAACTTTCATGTCAGCTTATATCTGAACTCAATGGCTTTGTATACCGGGAACAAGCAGTTGTTGTGCAAGGTGTTCCCCTTATCCTTTGAGGAAATTGCATCGGATTGGTTCCACAAGTTGTCGAAAAAAACTGTGAAGAGTTAGGAAAGCCTGGTCGAGATATTTGTGGCTAGGTTTGTTACGAACAAGTTGCAGCCATTAAGGGTAGACTCCTTGATGGCTCTGAAAATTGGCGAGGGTGAAAGCCTTAGGGCATATGCCAAAAGGTATTATGAGGTGTTCAACCGAATACCGGGATGCAACCAGGAGTTGGCAGTCGTGTCTTTTAAGAATAGCCTGGAGGATGAATGCCCTTTCCGGAAGTCACTGGCGAAAACTCCACCAAAAAGTATGGAGGAGTTTATGGCTCGAATTGAAAAAACGCTAGAGCATAAGAGGATACGCTGGGAACAAAGGTGCCAAAACAAGAAAAGAGAAACGGCTCGCCGAAGCGAGGTTGAGGTAACACTGGTTTTAACAGACAGGAGATAGGGTTGAAGGCTGTATAGGTAGTCACCGTTGTGTTCTGAATCTCAGTTTACAAAGTTTTAGAAAGAATCAGGAACCGGCCATATTATAGAGCACCTGAGAGGGTCTTTAGTGAGTTTATGGGAAGGAGCCTTGGAAAGCACTGTGCCTACCATAATGAGGATGGACATTTAACTCAGGGGTACAGGGCTCTGAAGACGCACTTGGAGGATCTGGTCAGACAAGGTTATCTGTGAGACCTAGTAGATGAGGCCAGAACAAGGAAAGAGTAGGCAAAATTGCCCTAGGTAGTGGCAACTCCATATTCACCACCGCCACCACAGCAAGCAGATGGACCTCGAGTAATCAATGTTATTCATTCAAAGATTAATGAGAATGAGATGCATAGGGAGACTCAAATAGCGAGACACCTGCAGCATGTGTATCAAGTCCAGCAGAAGAAACCTAGGACCAATAAATACCAGGGACCAATGGTTTCTTTTACGAAGGCAGACCTAGATATGGTGCAACATCCACACAATGATGCCTTAGTAATAACGCTGAAGATTAGGGACTACCAAGTAAGGCGTATACTGGTTGATCAAGGCAGTTCTTGCAACATCATGTATGTTAGATGTTACAAAGAACTTGGCTTTCACCCAGATGACCTGGAACAATCCAACAGGCTGATGGTTGAATTCAACGGAACGTCGACGTGGCCTTTATGAGCCACAAATTTGAAAGTGCAGGCAGGCACGAAGAAGGTAAGCACAGAGTTTACAGTAATTGACACCTCCTCCCCTTACAATGTTCATGAGTATTGTTCCTTCAACGCTGCACCAGCCGTTGCGGTTCCCAATGAAGCATGGAATTGAGAAGGTCGGAAGGGACCAGGTACAGGCAAAAAATTGCTTCATGGCAACAATGAAATCCACCTGCAACGTGTGAGAGGTAGAAACAATAGAAATTAAAGATGAGGACATTGAGGTCCTGGATGATGTTGGCAAAGAGCCGACCGACAAGAATGAGGAAACCTTAAAGAAAATTCTGGTAAAACAAAATGCCTGACATACGAGATGCCATACGAGATGCCTGACATTGATCCCGAGATCACTTGCCATAGGCTCAATGTAAACAGGTCGACTAAACCTGTCACTTAGCAGGCAAGGAAGCCGACGTTGATTTATGTGGAGATAGTAGAGGGAGAAGTGGACAGATTGTTGAATGCCAAGGCTATTCGAGAGGTAAACTACCCAATCTGGTTGTCTAATACAGTAGTTGTGAAAAGAAGAATGGGAAGTGGAGGGTCTGCGTGGACTTCACCAACTTAAATAAAGCTTGTCTTAAAGACAGTTTTCCTCTGCCTAAAATTGATCAGCTGGTAGATACTACTTCAGGGTATGGAAGAATGAGCTTTCTAGATGGTGAAAGAGATACCACCAGATAGCAATGTATCCCTCTGACGAGGAAAAAACTACATTTATAACCCCAAAGGGCTGTACTGTTACAGAGTGATGCCTTTCGGATTGAAAAATGCAGAAGCAACCTACCAGAGGTTGGTGACCAAGATGTTTAGACATCTGATTGGCAAAACAGTAGAAGTGTACATTGATGATATCGTCGTGAAGACCAAAGAACCTGGGAATCATCTGGCCGACTTGAAGACAGTTTTTGATATCCTGAGAGCGTATCAGCTTCGACTCCATGCTTCGAAATACGCATTTGGAGTGGGGTCTAGTAAGTTCCTGAGATACTTGGTTACCAGAAGGGGCATTGAGGCAAGCCCAGATCAAATCAAAGCCATTCTTGACTTAAAAAGCCCGATGTCAGCCAAGCAGGTCTAGATTTTGACTAGCAAGGCGGCAATCCTAAACAGGTTTATTAGTCGAAGTTCTGATAAGTGTAAACCATTTTTTAATTTGTTAAAGAAGGCCACAAATTTTTCGTGCAAGGCGGCAGTCCTGAACAGGTTTATTAGTCGAAGTTTTGATAAGTGCAAACCATTTTTTAGTTTGTTAAAGAAGGCCACAAATTTTTTGTGGACGGAAAAGTGCAAAGTCGCCTTGGTTAACTTGAAAAAGTGTCTGACAACAGCTCCAGTTCTGTCAAATCCAGTACCTAGAAAATAATTGTTTCTATACTTAACAATTTCATGTGGTTACTTACGTTAGTATTATATTGATTGCCATGAGATTACTATATGGGTCTACTTTGAATACCTAATGATTTCTGAATGCTTTGAACAACTGTGATTGATCATGGAAATGAATGGCTGATTTGAGCTGTGAACTGTTGAACAAAGTATAGTGTAAACCTAAGACATTTGATTTGCATATGAAATATATTTAGTAACGCAAGTTTAGAGGACCAAACTTTTTAAGGTGGGGAGACTGTGATGACCCAAACTTGCTAATCGTGAATTTAATTAATTAATTAATTATGTGTTAAATTCTAAATGAGATATATGCCATGTGATTTAATTGGTTCATACCTGTCCCAATTGAGAAACTATTTGTTGTGAGCTCGACTTTGAAACTGAAATTGACAGCCTTAATGGGTTCAAAAATCGAAATTGAGTACGTAGATATACTAATGGGAATTTTTAGAGTCGTTTGAGAAGTTTAATTGAAAATTTATTTCGTCTGATTCGTTAAGGTGTGTTTGGGTGGTGTAATTGTAACTTTACACTGCAAATTTGTAACAACCCTCATACTGTTTACCGATTAATGACTGATTGATTACCGATTACTGCTAAACTGAGATCGAATATGAAAAGTAATTGAATTGACTGAATTACTGAACTGACTGACTGAAAACTGAAACTGAATTGATTGCTTGTATCTGTTCGAATTGTATTTTATCTATTTGACTGTTTAATTATCTATTCGGTTTTTATGTTTAAACTGTTAATTGAAGGCCTTATCGGCGGCCGAATTCGAAACCGACTAGTGTTTTATGATTACCATAATTTATGTGATTTTATGGTATAATTATCCGAAAACTGATTGGGTATGATTAAATTAGATTAAATAGTGATAAAATGCAAAGTTTGAATTAATTACTATTTTGCCACCACTAGTGGGCCACTAGCTTAACACTTTTGAAAACTCCTTCTCTTGTGTCTAAACACATTTCATCAGCCTTTGGGTGAGCTCAACCGAACTAGAGAGAGAGAGAGCTAGAAGAGTGTGATTTCATCTCTAATTGGCTTGGAATTTGGTAGAAGTGAAGGAAATTGAAGCTTAAGTGCATAATTGAGCCTCCATATCTTTAATTCAAGACTTAAGGTAGATTCATTGCCTCCTTGTTTATGTGTTGAGTTGATTTCTTGCATGGTTTAGAGTGAGTTGAAGTCTAGAGCCAATTTATGGCTCTAGTTGTGGTGTTGAAGCTTAATTGTTGCATGCATGTACATACATTGAAGTTTTGAGGTTATAGTTCATGAATTGACCATGATTTCATCTTGTTTTGCAAAGATTGGGCTCATTAGAGCATGTATTGAAGCTTTGAATTGGTTTGAATTCATGCATGTCATGTTTGAAGATTGTTCATAAAAAATAGGTTTGAAATTGAGGTTGTTTGAAACTACCCTTGGGCCTTGATTTTACAAATTGAGCTTTTAATCATGTTATAGTATGAGTTTTCAAAGGTTTTCTAGAAAATGGATCCAAGAGGATCGAATTTGCTATTTGAAAACTTGGTTTTTTGCTTGGGGGTGCAATCTGGGTTTTCCAGATTTTGCACTCGCCGAGGAAAAATGGCGCTTGCGGAATTCGAGCATCCAAGATTTTGCAGATCAGGCAAATACCGCTTTCAGCAGGTATTTGGCGCACGAACAGGACCTTGTGTCTTACGCTCGAGCGGATATCGAGCGTGATTTTTGAGCATCCAGTACTTTTTGGTCCGCTCGAGCGGGGAAGTTTACGCTCGAGCGGGGACCTTTATTGCATATCCGCTCGAGCGTGGAAATATGCGCTCGAGCGGGACTCTGTTTTCTGAAAATTCTGAAAATATTTTCTGAATACATCTTTGCATCCTCATCCCATCCTAGGCATTCTTATGCCTAGTTTAAGACATCTTAACAAGGATATAGATGTAGAACACACCGAGGCAAATTAGGGACTAAGCTATCATCTTTCCCAACTGTATGGCTTAGTGTGTGTTCAACCTGTGTACTGTGTAGGGTTGGTGATTGGGGAACGCGCTCTACCTTACTATAGCCCATAACTCTGTGAGTAACAATTGTGTAAAGATATGTTCAAAATGCTTATCTTTTGAATACTGAACTGAACTGTTTACTGAGCTGATATTGTTTACTGAATGAATGTATGTCCTATATTCTGAACTGCACTGTGGCATCCTTAGCACCTACTCGCCATCGTTATTCAAGCAGAGATCTCTGCCGGTTCCTCGTGGAACCACTCATTTCTTGATTGATGGCCATCATTACCGTTCGGTCTTTTAAGACCTCATCATTTCTTATTATGCTAGTGGATGTACCACATATGACTGATCGACTGAAAGACTGAAATACTGATTTAATGAACTGTTTTCATTATTGTAAGGACATTCATTCTAAACCTCTTTATGCATTATGTTATTCATTGGGCTTTAGCTCACTGCTCATATATATATATATATATATATATATGTAGGTGTACAGGCACCAGACCAAAGCTAGAAGCATCGGGGTATTTCCAGTTTTGTCAAGCCAACCTATGTGCCTCACTGCGAGGTTCCGAGCCTGCCAAGCTAAGGCTAAGGGTGTTTAGTGTTCCTCCTCCTGTACTGTTTTGTTTACTGTATAGACTGTATAGACGGCACTGTACTGGTTAATAGGGACTTGATCCCTGTTCTGAATGTTTGTAAATGTTTTGTATACTATTCTGTACAAATGTATGAAAAATCTTTTTGGTATACAGATTGTCACAGCTCATTGGACATTGTTTATTTATTGTATCGGCTTCCGCCAAGCCCCTGTACTCGGTACTATTATATTACTGTTAAACAGGCCTTCGGTAATCTAGAATTACTGGCTGGTTACGGTGCTAAACCCATAGGGGCGGGTTTGGGTCGTGACAAAATTGAAGGCCATAGAGGCTTCAGAAATTAGAACGAAATACATAATTATAATCAGCATGATTTTTAGGACTTAATACGAAGTTTTATAAAAATCTGATTCATAACGAATTAATTTGATTATATTAATTTAATTAGGTGTTTAAAATTTAATTGTGATATTGTGAACATATGTGTATGGATATGAAAATTGAAAGCCTTAGCGGCATCCAAAATCAGAATTGGTTACATGAATAAATTATTTGGAATTTGTAGAACATTATGATAAGTTTACTTGAAATTCATTCAGTTTACTAAAACTGTCTGTGATTTGATTGAGCCTTAATTAGACCTATTCTGAGTAAACTGAGTTTTATGATAACTTTGATTAATTGTATTTGCCCAAGATGTTGCATGATTAGTATCTAATTCAGTTATATTCATGATTTAAAATTTGATTAAGTGTAGTAAGTGTTTGGGCATTTTGTGATGGTGAGTGTAGAAGATTAAATTCTGGTGGATGTACTGAGATCTGGGCGTTTGTGTACAGAGAAATCAGTGTCGGCGTGTGTATGTGACTACGCGTGTTATGCAATTCAACTGTGAGGGTGTGTGTGTAATTTGATGCTTAGAATGAATGTGTTTATTCCTTTGGTTCATTGTATTGAGAATATATATATATATATATATATAGAGAGAGAGAGAGAGAGAGAGGGGAGGGAGGGAGGGAGAGAGAGAGAGTGAGAACCCATCTAGAGAGAGATAGCTCAAGATTGTGAAGAGGAAGAAAAAGAGAGCTAGGAAGAGACCCACCTACAATCTGAAATCAAGCTCTAGGTAAGTGTTTATTTATGAATTAGACTCATCTCATCTTTGGATTTAAGGAAATTATGGAGTTAATGTAAGAGAGAGCTCATAGATGATGAATATGGAAGATTAGCTCTCATGCATGAACATTTATGTGTAGAATCACCATTTTGAGCATGAATGTGTAAGAATTTGAGAGTTATTTGTCCCATGCATCCATGATTCTAGGAGCCATGAAGTCTAATCTCATGTTTTGAAAGCCATGGTTAAGAATTTGAAATAAATGTTACATGCATGGCATGGATTCATGATATTCTTGTTATATCATATAAATTCTTGCATGAACTTCATGGATTCTAAAGTTTCCAAAAGGATTTCTTGAGCTATGAGATTGAAGAACATAATTTCTTGTATGGTTTTATAAGAAGTCTTCAAAGTGTTGGACATAGAACTCATATATGTATGATTTCATAATTTTATACTTTAAACCCAAAAGTTTGATCCTTGCATGGCATAATTGTCATGAAATTCTTGATCATACATTGTTGTCTTGCATAAATTTTAAAACTTGAAGGGAAATTCCATGGGAATTGAGCCTTTAAAGCTCAAGATTGCAAGTTTTATACCTTTACATTTCATTTCAAAATTTGATTTGTTTAAATGGAAAATTGAGTTCCATTCAAAACCATGATTTGTATTTGATGTTTAAGGCTCAAATTCTAGCATGTTTATATGAGTTTTTAGGCTGTGAAATGCTTAGAAATGAAGTTGAATTGGTACAATTTGAGCTACAAAAACAATAGCAGATTTCAGACTGTTTTTGGAATAGCACTACATGTACGGCCTGGGGTCCCACACGTGCGGAAAACAGGACAGTCTCGATTTTTTTTGTGCTCTACTTTTCTACCTCCTGGGCCTCCGTTTGCATGGTTTTAAAGTGTTTTCATGATCATTGCATCTCATGAGTACATTAGAATGAATAAATAAAAAATTAGAACCAAACTAGTAAAGACGATTAGTTATTGAATAAGTAATAACCGAATCAGATAAAATTGGCTATTGATACGAATGTAATTGAGTTGTTATGCTTGACTTTATTTTTTTAGGTCGGACGTCGAACCAATAGTACGTATAGCGATCCCGATTTTCCCTCCATTGGTTATTGTATTTCGGACTCGGTTCCGTAGATGTCGGTTGTTGTATATGTTGTATTTTCATCCTTTAATTCTTTGTATGTGAGTTTTGGGATGTATTGGGCAGGTTTGTAACAGGTTGGATGTGTTTTGAAACGAATGGTTGCTGCCCAAATTTTGGTGTCTTCGCTCGAGCGAGACTTTTGTCGCTCGAGCGAGCTCTGTGTTTTAGTTCCTTTGCTCGAGCGAGAGTTGAGTGGTGCGTCTGTTGGCTCGAGCGAGAAGTCTTGAGCTTGAGCTTGCGTCTGCGTCTAGTTTTGAACCTGAAGGTTGCATTTCTTGGCTCGAGTGAGCTTTCTTCGCTCGAGCGAACGAGGACTATGTTTTGGGTTTCTTTGCTTGAGTGAGCTTTTCTTCGCTCGAGCGTACTTCTGGGTTGTAGACCTAAAGCTTTGAATTGTTGGCTCGAGCGAGGCTTTGTGCGCTGGAGCGAGGTTTCTTTGTGTCTGGTTGCTCGAGCGACCACTCCTTCGCTCAAGCGAGCCTCGAATATGTCAGTTGGTAGCAGCGGGTTACACTTCACTTTTTCATCATCTTTTTTACTCAAACCCTAGCCCCGGCTGTTTCTCTCTCTACATTTATAGTCTCTCTACAAATCCATCTAGTTCTAGTGGTCTTCTACCCTAGTTCCTTTGTATAAAGTGTAGAGCTTGGTGTGGGCTACGTTTTGATCCGAAAATCTTTGGATTTGGAGCATCTCGAGTTTTCTTCATCTTCTCCTTTGAGTCTCTTCTCTTGAGGTAGGGATACCCTACTCCTTCTTATGGGTTTTGACATAAATTTTAGTCATTTTGATTAAGTGGTATTGTTTGGTAATTTTGAGAAAGTTAGGGTTTGATTTGAGATTATAAAAAGGGGGTTTTCAAATGTTAAACTCCATGTGTATGTGAGACCTTGGAAAATGGAATTATTGTTGTTAAATTGATGAAATTGAACCTTAGGGTTGATATTTGAAAAATGGGAAAAATGCCCTAATTATGTTGAATAATTAATTCGAATAATTAATTTGTGAAAATGTGAAATTGAGTTGAAATCATGAAATTGAGAAGTTGTGGGATTGAATGGTGTGGTTAGATAAATTAATCACTTATCTATGAAAATGTTGGTATTTTTATTTGTTTGATAAATTTATTATCTGTTTAGAAATAACTGCTTTGGGCTATTGGTGGAGGATAGTCTTGATTGTTGTAGATACTGTATGTTGATTAGGGAAAACTGAAACTAATCACATTGAATATGTCATTGAATATGATGGTTGGAATAATACATCGAATATGTGTATTGATTGATCATTGTATATAATAAGTGTTTAAATACATTGTATATGTATATTGTTTGGGAGGAGATAGAAGATGTACTCCATGGTTTGAGAGGAGATAGGGGATGCACTCTCAAACCAGTTTGGGAGGAGATAGGGGATGGACTCCATTGATAACTAAGTTGGCCGGAGTGTCCAGGGTGAAAGTCCCGAAATCTTGATTACGTTTGCATGACGTAGATAATTGAAGTATGGAAGTGTTTTAATATGAGTTGTAGTCTCATGTGAATTGTGAATAATGGAAGTGTTTTAATATAAGTTGTAGTCTCATTTAAATTGCTTAGCTAGATATTGAGCTAGGTTTATGAATGTAAATTGAATAAGTAAAAGAAAGTGGAATGAAACACATATGTAATTGTCATGGAACTGGAATGTGTTGTAAGTTGATTTACAAGTGTTAATCATTTATCAAATGCTAACGTTTTAGTTATTGCTCATACTTGGTTTAGTATATCTCTACTAAGCTTTGGCTCACCCTATATGGGACATCATTTTTAGGTTCAGGTGATATGCCACCTCCAAGGACGTAGCTTGAGAGGCTTTGAGGCTGATAGACCTTTTTATTGTTCTCTTTTGGTATTACATGTAAATTCAAGTCAATGGCTTAAAGTGTATTTGAGTTAGTACTTTCTTTTTGTAACCAAGTGTTAGCTTGGAAAGTTGTTAGCCCGTAGGGCATTTACTTTTGTTGTCAACATGTAATACTTTTATAATGAATACTCTGATAAATGGAATTATGCTTTATCCTCTTATGTCTATGCATGTCAAGAATGAGGGTTTATATGTATTATTTTGAGGGCGTTACAGTACGTGTATCGAGAAGCTCACTGTGAGTAACGTTGTTGTAAAAATATGTTTAAATTGTATTTATTTTCTGATTGATAAATTATATTAGTTTCTGAACTGATACTTTTTATTGACTGAATGATGATCCTATTTTCTGATCTGTATTCGTGGCATCCATAGCACATTGCTATTGTTATTGATATTGTTATCGTTATTGTTACAGAGATCTCTGTCAGTTTCAATTCTTGGAATTATTGTCTATTGTTTGATGGCCATCAATTGATTGTACAGTCTTTAAGACCAATTGTATTGTTGCTATCGGATGTATCACGTATGACCTATACGAATATGATTGATTGAATTGAACGATTGATTGATAAAAAGATATTGATTGAAAATGTTCTATTGATAATTGATTGTTTCAAATTCTATAAGGATATCATTCTTAACCTCTTTACAAATCTGTTATTCACTAGACTTTAGCTCACAGTTTATTATATATATGTAGGTGGCCAGGCACTGGATCAAAGCTAGTGGCGTCGACCCGAACCCTTGTTTTGTCAAGCCATCTATTGTGTATCGCGAGGTTTCGAATCAACTTGTGTCAAGACTTTTTGGGTGGATCAAATTCACCCTTTTGATTGTGCTAAGTAAAAAGAATGTTTTAAGACTTTTGTCAATACTGTTTTTGATAATGGGATTAATTCCTTAACTTGTATTTTGTCTTGTATATATGTGTTTTTGGGCATAAGTCGTTATGGATATGACTATGTATATGAAAGTTTATGTCTATTCAGGTCCTCATAGCTCATTGGATATTATCTTATTATTGATTGGCTTCTGCCAGCTCCTTTATATTATAGTATTGCCATTATTGTTAAATAGGCCTTTGGTAACCACGGATTACTGGCCGGTTACGACGCTAAACCTATAGGGGCAGGTTTGGATCATGACAACAGACAACTGGGAGGACTTCTTAGCAATCTTCTCGGCCTTAATCTCGGCCTCAATCTCGAGTAGAATCTAGTCAAGACTCTTCTCGGTGGATTGGATCTTGGCCTATTGCGAAGCCTTCTTTGAAGAAGAATGTTTGGAAACCTTATCATCTTCCTTATCCTGAGTCAAGTCTAGAACTTACTCATTTAGAGTAGGAGACTTGGCCCCAGCGGTAGCATCTAACCGTTCGTCGGCACCCTTAGGTTCGGTTTCCTCCTCTTTGGCTTCGTTGTCAGAGTCTTTGGTAGAGGGAGAGAATGGCACGCTGAGTTGATTAATATCTCGAAGAGGAGAGTCCATAGGGACGGACAGTTTGTTTAGGGTCATTGCGATCGGTAGGTAATAACCCCGGTTGCAGGCTTGGTTGACCTGGGTTTTGTTGGCGTCACGAACGTCGGCTTGACCTTCGGCTTAGGCTTTTTCAACAGTCGCCTTGATCTTAACCTTTTTGCTATCCAAGGCCTTCTTCAGTTTTTCCTCAACTTAAACAGCTTTGGCCTCGGCTTCGGCAGCTTCGATTTCATCGACCTTGTTCTTAGCCTCAGTTTGCACAACTTTTGCAGCCTTGGCCTTGTCCATCAAGTGACGATTGCTGGCCTTAGCTTGATTGAGAGAAGAGAGGAGATTGGTTGCTTTTTGAGTCTTTTTCACCAATTCCTTCCTCATCATCTTGGTTTTAATTGCATATGAATGCGCATGCTAGATGGCTTGCAAGAAATTAAATAGATTAGTAAAAATTTGGCTAAGTGTTGGAAAAACTTTAGGAGATAAAGTAAAGAGACTTACCAAGACGGAGTGTTGTGTCATGAGGTTGAAGTTCTCATATTCATAAAGATCGGCCATATGACTCATGTCGACGAGAAGGAGCATAACAGTTGATAAAGTGGCACCGACCTCCACGCTCTCGATTGCACTATCGCCAGCTGTCAATGGACGATCTCCTACCATGACCTCGGGTGCCCAGATTTGATCGCGGGGGAAGCTGTTGTTACCCTCTGGGCGTTCGGACCTCGACTTCTTCTGTGGAGGGTCATTGGAAGTTGTGGCCTCAGTAGGCCTCTTCTCAGTAATAGAGGCATTTTTCTCGGCCTCGGCCAATTTTGAGATTGATAGGATGTCATCAGTATTAACTTGGGTGATAGAGGCTTTTGTCATAGCCCTTTTCACCCTTTCTGGTTTCAGCTTGGATTGGGTTTGAGATAGGGAAGAAGACTGAACAGTTACCATCCCTGACAAGTCAGCTAGAAGGTCTTCCACAACGACTTTGCTGCAGCCCATGTCGTCGGCAGTGGAGGCAACAGTAACTTGGGTGCCAAAGTGAATGGCAAGCAAAGTAGTTGGAGGATTGGCTGGATCGTACACTGATGGCTTAGAATCTCGGTGTTTGCGACTACGAGTTCTGCATGTAGGCGCGTTTGGTGGGGCTCGGCGTCGGCGTCAGCGTCAGCGTCGGCGCTGAGATGTCGGGATAAACTGGGGGGGCAGATGTAGATGGCTGTTTTACTGGATCTGAAGAAGATGTCTGGTCTAGCTTTGGTGAGGAAGCAATTGGTAGAGTTGATGTAGATGGGAGAGTCTTGCTTCGACGGGGAATGTCGGGCAAGACAAACTTATAGGTAGGGATATAATTAAGCAGCAAAGGGGCCTTGTGCTTATTGATATCCAAACCTAGAAGCCTATTCAGATCAGTACTGGAGAAGAAGGTTTGGTGGATATCCTTCGCTGGCTGAGACAGAGCTGCAAAGAACAAAAAACACAAAACATTTAGTACAGATGAAAGAATTAGCAGGTCTTAGCAGAAATAGGGTTATGGGATGACTCAGTTATTACTATCACCATCTTTAAACATTGCTCGGCATAGAGGAAAGAGATGAAGATCATTATCGGGCGCAAACTCCCAGTTACCCGAGACAATCAAGTAATCATCTCTAGCATCCTTGTTGGAGTTTGGGAGGTCGGCTATGAGTTTGAAGGCAGTGAATCTGGGCTTGAGGTAATATGTGTAGTGTGATAACCCTATCCTGTGTTATGTTAATTAATCTTAATTATAATTGTGATTATGTGCTTAATATGATTTTTGAGTGCTATTTATATGACTATATGTGTTTTTAAATTTCTATCTGTTCACCGTAGGAAAATCTGTTTGATTTTTTGCTATAAAAATTTAATTGAAGGCCGTAGAGGCGTCAGAAAGTAGAATTGACTGTGTTTTTATGATTAGCATGATTTTTAGAACATACGGTGAAATTTAATTGAAAACTGATTCGGAGCGAATTAATTAGTTTAAATTGAATTAATTAAGTATCATTGATTAGTTCTAATTAAGTGTGATTAGGAAAAGCCTATATAAATGAGCTAAGTATGCTTAAGCTCATATTTTTGAGCTTAAATCAGGTTCTACACTCTAGAGAGAGAGGGTGAATCGAATTTAGAGAGAAAGAGGAGCCATTCTTGAAGATTTTGCAAGAGAACTCAAGTTTTGGAAGGCTAGGCTCTAGAACTAGCTAAAATTGTGAAGGTTGAAGCTCCTAGGTGAGTAATTGAACGTAAATTCATGAGTTTGAGTTTGTAATTTTGTGGATTCAAAGTTAAATGGCAATTAAGAACAAGAATTAAGTTGAATTTGATGAATTTGAAGTCATTATAAACATGCATGTAAAAGATTGCTATGAATTTGTGTATTTGAGCATGAAACATATAATCCATGTTGAATTTTGATTAAGATTCATGCTTTTGATCATCTTTTGCATCACTTAAGTTGAGAATGGAAGTTATATTCCATATGCAAGCACAATTCATGGAGGTAAAAGTTTTGGTTGCATGAATTTGAAGTGTTGGAAATAAGTTTGGTATAAATTGAGTATGCATGTAATTAATTCAT
This sequence comes from Camellia lanceoleosa, assembly GCA_025200525.1. Taxonomy (NCBI): domain Eukaryota; kingdom Viridiplantae; phylum Streptophyta; class Magnoliopsida; order Ericales; family Theaceae; genus Camellia; species Camellia lanceoleosa. Next base: position 28,681,345 of record CM045768.1, on the reverse strand, counting down.
GGGAATTGAGTTTCAGAATGTTGTAAATTTGGTATTTGTATCATGTTAGAAGATATACAAGTGAATTATGAGTCATAACAAACAAGCTACATCAATTGGAATGCAAATTTAAAGCTCAAATAGAGTTATGGAAAACCCAGAATTCGACTTGTCCGCTTGAATTTCCTCGCTCGAGCATGAATTTATAGCTTCCAGAAGTTTTGCAGAGATTGTACGGTGGCTCGAGTGGTCGAATCTGTGCTTGAGTGTACCCTGCTTTACATGACTTCTCGCTCGAGCATCAATAGTCTCGCTCGAGCGTAAATTTCAAGCAACCAAAACTTTTGCAGACCAAAAGGGTCCGCTCGAGCGACCAAAGCTACGCTCAAGCAGAGAGCCCTATTTCAGCAATTTTGAAAAGTTGTTCTATAGATCATTTTCTGTTCTCTTTTATTTCTGAACACTCTTAGGCATACATTAAGTATTGTAAATGACCTAAAAGGATAAGAAAGAGGCCTAAGAGAAGAAAATAGATCAAGAATGGATTGAATCATTTGTGACCCAATATGTTGTGTAATGTGTAGGGTCAAGCACAGGGGCAAATCCTTCGGCAGAACACTGTGAGTAATATTTTAGTAAATATATGTTCAAGTATGCTATTTTCCAAACGTTACTTTTGTATATGCCTTACGGGTTTGTATGTTTGAATTAAGAATGAGTATTCTAAATGTCAGTCTTTTGCTTAAGACTAAGTGAATACAAATACGATCATGATCATGAGTATGAAACACACATAAAGGTCGTTTGACATGAATGATTGGGCTAAATGCCATTTGATATGAATGATTGGGGCAAAGGACATTGATATGAATGATTGGGCCAAAGGCCGTTTGATACGAATGATTGGGTCAGAGGCCGTTTGATGTGAATGATTGGACCAGAGGCCGTTTAACATGAATGTTTGGGCCCGAGGCCATTTGACATGAACAAATTGGGCCCGAGACCGTTTGATGTACTAGATAGAAACATGAATGGGCCTTAGGCCGTTTGTTATGTTCGTTACGAATTTCATTCATGTAACTTCTTTATTTTGATATTATTCACTAGGCTATCGCTCACTCTTATTTATATGTATGTAGGTGAGCAAAGAGATATCTAGACCCAGCCTCAGTGAAGAATATAAAAGAAAGTCATTTTTGTGGAGTCAACCCGAATGTCTCACGCATGAAATGTTGTTTTTGTTATTTTGTTTACCACTTTTTGCTATCTTGGTGAATATGATGGATCACATATGTACATATACTTTTGTTTGGCTGACTAGCTATTTGAAGTTCCTGGATATATAAGATGTTAATTCTGCATATATGTGTGAGTTATTATGAAATGCTTTTCGGATAATTTTACTATGCCATGTAAACACAGCTCATTGGACAAAATATTTAAGTCTGCTTCCGTTTTGGCCCCTTTAATATTTCTGAAATTGTTTGAGGCTGTAAATAATCTCACGATTATTGGTCGGTTATGACCTTAATTCATAAGGGCGAGTTCGAGTCATGACATGTAGCCTTTTTCCGACTTAATGCCACACATTGTGTAACAAAATTGGATGTCGGCTAATGTAATCTTAGCATTTTCTTGGCGTGCTAGGACGATTATACCATTGATAACCCTACATGAATTGATGGTTAGCTAAATAGGGTTAAGCTTGTAGTGATAAAGGATTTCCCTAAAGAGGGTGTCTAGGGGTAACCGAAGTCCACACTCGATGAATGCAACAATGGGGAAGGGCATGGAGTCTCCATCAAGCATGATAGAGTCTTTCTCCCCAGCTAATCTCAAGTAGACGTCGGCTGGGATAGATAACCCTCGCCTAAAGTGTTCAAGTTTTTTTAGGGTGTCTACTTTCCACCTGAATATACCCGTGATGTCAGCTTAGTAAAGTTGGAGCAAGATTTCAGGAAAGGGTGACTGGTATGGGTTTAAAGACCTCGGCTGAATCCTAAATAAGCATTGGAGCTAGGGTTTTTGAAGATCTATGGAGAGTTTGTTTTAGTTTTACCTAAGTATTTGGTTTCTAGGCAAATCCCAAACCTAAAAACTAAGCACGAAAACAAAGTTGCAAGGGCGAGATCTGGAGATAAGCAAGAAAAACAAAAAGAAGAACATGATTCAGAATCAGGAAAGCAACAGGGATTCAAGAATATTGAGTGGGTGTGTGCAATAATCAAGAGCGATAACAAATTGATAGAGAGAGAAGCACAGATGTGGCAAGAACAATGCCAAATATTCAAGAATACAAGTATGACCAGTGCAAGGGTGAGCACTTAAGAAATGGGGGAACAAAAATCGAATTTTCATGTGCCAAACAAATAACTCGTGAAACGTTGTGTGCAAATGTACAATAACGACACTATTGAACAATCTAGAAATATAATTCAGAGCATGAAAACAACAATAGAAAGAATGGAATATAACTGCGAATATAAATGCAAGTTCCACAGCAACAGATCAAGATAGAACATAAAGCCAAGAATAATGGAAGATAGAAGGTAAAAAAAAGAAATTAAGGACTTACCGAATGTGGCCGACAACATGGACGCTAGAATAAGACTTGCCGAAGACAAACGGTGGAAGCAGACAACAGAAAAGCTCGCCAGATGAGGTAGTTACAGAGAACTCGAGAGCACGACAGTGGAGGTTTGGAAATGTTTAGAAAGACAAAGTCTGAAGCAGAGAGAAGACGCGAGAATAAGAAGTGAAGAGACAGAGAGAGAGAGAAGGAGTTTTGTAAAAAACACGAAAATGCGGCAAAATTTTTTTGATGATGCCTTGGGCGACGTACCTTTCAAGCGGTGTGGACTGAATCGATGTGACTTCATGACGCATGTCAAGTACGACCTAATGAAAATGGAACACATGTATGAAATGGTTGGGAAGGCCATGCGTGACAGCTCATGCGCAGTTAGCACTCTTGGAATTTTTGAAATAATAATACCATAAACTCGGCTAAGGGGGGATCTCGATTGAGATATTTAAAGAACTTGACTCTTGGTTCCTGATCCTTGATAAAGATGGACAATAGAGTCCTAGATACTTGAAACTGATGAGTCATGACCTCGGTTGAAGGGAAGAATAAATTTTAGCCGACATAATATATGAACAAGCAATGTAGGTTCCATCACCTCAGGTTGTCGAGGTAATAGAACCTAGGGGGCAGTTGTGGGGACATATTTTATGAATGACAGCACGTGGCCAAGGTGACACCGAAGTGTCAGCCGAGGTGCCACGTGACCTGGTCATGATGCCGAGATTATCTCGGCTAGGCCGAGGTTATCTGTGAAGATACCAGAATCCGAGATAAGCAGATAAGGGACAAAAGTCCTAGAACATGGGAGGATCTCATTCTGGATAAAGATAAGGCTCAATAAGAGTTTATCTCTATCTGGATGAAGGTCTAAAATGAGCATTGAGCTTGAGTCCACTAAAATGAGGTTTCTAATAAGGTTCGGTCACTGTTGGTTATAAATGTAAGGCACCCTCGTGTGAGTTCTTTCTTGTAAGATTAATGGGTTGTTTGAAATGATCTAAATAAGTGCACTTTTTGACTTTTTATAAAATGTGGGTTGAGTTTGAAGTGATGTGCTAGAGAGGTGATGCGATTTAAATAAGATGATGTGACTTAAACAGGATAGTGACTTTTTGACTTTTTTGTATTATGCCAAACTTAGCCTAAGCATAATTTGATATCTTTGAGAGATATTGATTACTGACTTGATCGTCGGAGTGTCCTAGGTGGATGAACCACTGTCAGACTCTTATCATTGTGACAGATTATTCAGACTTAATCTATTCTGTCAGTACTTTCTAACTGAGTTTTCCGTTTGATTGTGTGGTCGGAAATTAATACTCACAATATGGGATCCACATGTAAGACTCAAAATTTATGAGATTTTTATATTTATTTTATATTGAATCCTTTATGTTCTTAACATTATTGTTAGTTTCCATTAAAGAAAAAATATTATAATAAAAACACTCTAAAATTTATCTTAAATTTATCTCAAATCGAAAGGATTGCACACCACATGAAACAGATTATACTCAGGTCTAGTAATTTCATCGTAAGGTGTGATATTATAGTCATATGTGAAGATATGGTAAAGAAAATATCAGACGAATTGATAGAATAGCAACCACTTCTTTAATCTTAATATAATTTTATTAATAAATTAATATTGGAATATTTTAAAAAGATGATAAAAAATTAATTTTTTGATTTTTTAAATTTTTTTATTATTTATACTAGAGATGATGTGATTTAAAATAGGTAAAAATTTAAATTTAAAATTTTTTAGTGTATTTCCAAAACATCTCATTATATCCAAAAAAAAAAAAAAAAAAAAAAAGAAAAAAAAAAAAGAAAGATTATAATAACACATGTCAAAATGATTAATTCAGTTCGATGTTTCCCGTAGGCCAATCTAGAAATTTTCTTGTCTGGGTTGTCACACGCAACACGGGCTTGTCCTTCGTGCGAATGCAAAATATACAAAAATAAGAAGAAAATAATTTGTGATTTTTTATTGTTACCCATTATAGTGTCAATTATGTCTAATTATAATAGTAAGAGTAAATTATAAGCACACCTTCTGATATTTTTAAAGCATAAATTATTTTTTGTGATTTAAAAAATTATAAATACCTCATTATTAATATTTTTTATTTAACATAATTAACTAAAAAAATAAAATTCATAATTAGTTTCCTAAATAATAATAAAATTACCTAAATTATTAATTAAAACATATTTTTAATATTGTTAAAAACTATTAATTTGATGATTTATTAATAAAAAGGGCAATTTGTTATGAAATTAAAAATCTCAAGGAGTGGAATGTAATTTTCAAAATTACAAAGGACGATTTGTATTTTAATCAAACCTTAGAGAGTGCATTTATGATTTACCATAATATTAATTATATTAATATTATTTTAGCTATAATTCAATTTTCTTTTTTCATATTAAATTCACAAAAGTCATAACTTAGCTATAATATACCATTTTTAATCTTAAATAATTTATTAAATTTTTTACTAAATATCTTATATAGGCGTGAAACCTACATCATATGAATTCTATATAAATTTCACATCCATATGAGACATTTAGGCTTATTTTGAGAAGTAGAAAAAATTAACTTTATATTATTATTTTTAAAAAAATGTGTAAAAAATAAAGAAGTGACATGATCCAAATAAATTAATAAATCAGGTTCAATTTGAGAACTTGACTAAAAGTCAAAACTCAGCTTTCAACCTATTTTAAGTCACATCATTACACTATTTTTTTTACACGTTTTTTTAAAAAAAAAATTAAAAAATTAGCTTTTAACAAATTTTTCAAAATAACCTTTTAGTTGCCGTTTGGTAAAAACTTTTTTAATTGACTTTTTAGAGTCGAGACTTTTTAACTTGAGACTAAAAAATTATTTTAATAATTTTTTTAATTTTTATAAGAGAAAAATTAAAATGATTATGATTTTAATATGATATTTTATTTGTTTAACTTAGTTAATTTATTTTATTTTTTATATTGTTTTGTAATTCCAACTGGTGGACACTCAAACGAAGCTTCTTATTTATTTGGGATGATTTAAATAAGTTTATTTTTTGATTTTTTTATAAAATATGAATTAGATATGAGTTTAGTTTAAAGTGATATAATATAAAAATGATATAATTTATATAAAATAATATAATTTAAATAAAATAATAATTTTTAAATTTTTAAATTTTTTTAAATTATAACAAATAAAGCTTTATTTTTTTTCATAGTTATCAAAATAAAGCTAGTAAAAATTTTGATAGCACTTCTAAAATCTCCAGCATGAGAGAGGACAAAGCTGTCTGTGGATGTTTAGAACCTCGGACTACGAGTTGTTCGTCTTCTCACTCTCTCTCTCTTCTTACTAGAAAGTTTTGGGGAAAGGAATCTCTGTAGATTCTGTCACGCGCTCCTCTGTTAAAAAGCCCCACCTCGTTCACTCTATCTCCACGCCCTTTTCTGGGACTGTGTTTTTAACGTTACCTTTTACTGATGAACTCTCCGTTAAAAAAGGATTTGCCAATTGTTCTTTCAGTAATTTTTTACTCACCATACTTTTTTTTTAATATTGAAAAAATAAATCGCTTCTAAATTTTATTAAACTTGTACGTTCTAAAATTTTATAAAAAAATATTTTGAAACTCTAATTTTTTAATTCTAAAATCAGCTTTAATGAGTTGACAGTAGGCTTCACTAGGAGTGGATCGAGGGGGCTGGCAGGGGCGACCGCGCCCCTCCAAAGTTTTAAAAAAACCCCCTAAATATAGTATTAAAATTACAAATATTTTTAAATTATATAGGTTTGCCACCCTAAAATTTTTGTAAAAAATTTAAGAATCTCACCCCATAAATTTTCTACTTTAAAATTTAAAAATTTAACTATTTTTTGATAAATACTAAAAATAATAATAATAATATTTTTTTTAAGTGTAATTACTTTTTATTTTAAATTCACTGATGTTAAAACAATTGAGAATTTATTTGTTAATATATTAAAGTCTTTTTTGTCTGGTTAGAGTCCAAAATTTTTAATTGTTTAGTTATAACTAAATAAAAAAAATAAAAATGTTACTCACATGTAATCTGTCCCACGCTTGAAAATGTCTCCAAATTCTTATTAACCTAATTGTTTAAGCTCTCTTCTCCACTTCAAGCTCGCTTCTTCACTTTACTCTGTGTGTGTAAATGATATGAAAGCTGGAAAAGAACTCGCAGAATGTACAAAATATTTCTGGTCAAGGGTGCATTTTTTTCAGTTTCTACGGCGACAATAGAATGTGCATTTTTAGTCATGAAAATTGTAAAAACTAGATTGCGTAACAAGATGGAGGATGATTTTCATTTAAACTACTTGTTAACATATGTTGACAAATATATTGCTCGAGATTTTGATGTATATTCCATTATAAATACTTTTTATATTATGAAAGAACGTCGAGTACAACTTTAGATGCCTAAGTAGATATGTAAAGCAAATAGTTGTTTTTTTAAAAATTAATATGGATTCATTAGAACATATCCAATTGTATTTTGATAATATTTTGTAATTATATATGATGAATGGAAACATCTAATTATATATTTTTGTGATATTTGGGTAGAAATTGATATTGTATATCACATACTCATTACAAATTTTTTGATTGCATATACATTCGCCCCCTTAATATTAGAATCTTGCGTCCGTTCCTGGGCTCCACTCATTGTGATGCGATGTTTTGATCTTAATTTGTTTTTTTATATATTTTTTTCCCTTGTCATATCATTAGTGCTCAATTAGAACACCAAAATTAATGCTCTGAATCATTGTTGAATTTTATAAAAATTTAAAATTTTGAAACCAAAAAAATTAATGTTACGTTTGGTAGAGTTTTGTAAATATGATTTGAGAGTATGAGCTGTATTTTAAGTTTGTAAGTTATGGAATTATGATTTGAGTGTAGAAAATTTGTTTGATTATGATTTTTGAATAGATTGTGGAATTGAGTTTTGAATTGAGTGTGAAATTGAGTTTTGACAGTTTGATTTGACATATGAAATAAGAAAATTTGTTTGGTTATGAGTTTTGAAAAAAGTTTTCAAACTTAATTCAAATTGTTATAACTCATAACAAAACACACTATTTTCACACTATTGAAAATTATAATCAACACTCATAACAAAATTCTTTTTAAAATTCAATTAAAAAAATTTATTATTAATAGAAAATAACATTAATCAATTTTTTAATTGAAAATACTACAAAGGACATAATTTTTTTTAAAAATAAATATTCAAAAAATTTAAATCATAAATATTTAAATAATTTAAATAATCTAAAAATTTTAATAAGTAAAAAATTAAAATAAATATTCAAATAATTTAAATCGTAAAAATTTAAATAATTTAAATATTCAAAAAATTTAAATTATTTAAAATGTTAATATTTTGAATTTAAAAACAACTCTACACTCAAATCGTAATCAAACACACAAACAAAACTCAATTAAGAAATTATTTTTAAAACTCATAACCAAACACGTAACTCTAAACTCCATACTACTTTCATAACTCTACACTCAAATCGTAACCAAATACATAACAAAAAAAATTAAAATATTTTAAAATATTTTTATAAAATAGAGTTTGAATTTATTTTTATAAAATATTTTAAAATTTAAAAAATAAAAATCGTAATATTTTGAAATTAAAATATTTAAAAATATTCAAAAAATTAAAAAATTAAAAAAATCGTAACATATTTAAATATTAAAATATTTAAAATCTTAACAAAATTAAAATATTTTTTGAAATATTTAAATATTTAAAAAAATTTAAAAATTAAAATATTGATTTGAATTGAGTTTTGAAAAGAGTTTTGAATTATGTGTTTGATTATGAATTTTAAAAAGTAATGATTATGTTTTGAATTGAGTTTTGAAAAATGAGTGTAGAATTATGATTTAAAAGTTCAAAACAAACAACACACTCAAATTAATAGGTGAAACTATATTTAAGACGCTTACCAAACGGAGCCTAAAATTTTAATTCTATACATCATTTTAGACTACGGGCATTTGTATACTTCATTTGACTAAAATTTAAAAGTCAACTTATTTTTTTTGCATATTTTGTTTTTCCAATTTTTGTTTTTTTTTTTTCAAAAATGTTAGTTTTTGAGTCCATATCAATTAGAAAATTTTATAATTTTAATTTTTTTTATAAAACTAGTTCAATAAAAAAAATGCCACATGTTATTAAAAAATACAAAAAATTGTCCTTTCTAGAATTTTTTAAAATTCAATTTCGTTAATACAAGTTTGAAAATTAAATAAATTTAAAATAAGTTCAATATTTTATTAAAAATAATTCGAATTAAAAAAATCAACTCACCAAAAAAATTTAAAAAGTAATCTTGTTATACAACTTAAAAATTTTCATTAAAAATATAAACATAAATTTTTAGACTTTTAAATGGAAATGTAACTGGATCTTGTTGGACCATATTACTCTGCTAATTCAATTATACCATTATTATTACTCTTTCGTTCTATTTTTCTTTTTGTTTTGTTTTGTGAGAAATAACGAAAATTATAAATAATATATTTTTTTATTAACAAATTTATTTTTTTTATCAATTAGAAAATCTTATTAAATACTTTTAGATTGTGTAAAAAAAACTAAACATTTTAATAAAAAATATATTCTCTCCATCTCAAAATATTAATCATTTATTCTATTTTTTATTATTCCAAAATATTAGTTTATTTTTTTAAATCAATAACTAAAATAACATAAATTTTCTATTTTACCCTTCTTTTAAATCCATTAATATTGAAAAGATGTTTAAAAATTATTTTTTTAATTTTTTTTTGAAAATTCGTGTAACCTCGTGTAAAAAACGTGAGAGATGATGTGACAAAAAAATGGGTTAAAAGTTTCGAAAGTGACTTTTAACCCACTTAATAATTATATTACCAAAAAGCAAAAAAAAAAAAAAAAATTTCCCTAAAAAGAACTAATATTTTGAGATAGAGAGACTATATTATTTGTAATTTTCAATGCGGATAACATTAAAGGATGTGTAGCATATGTACCTTATAATTAAAAAATCAGCATAATTTTACATTTTATAATCATAATTTAAAAAATATAATAATTAAATATACCATGAGATATAATTAAATAATTAATAAATTATAACTAAAATAATGTCAAAATTTAAAAACTTAATCATAACTAAAAAAATTGTGTGCGGTACGGTTCGGGCGATTTGAGAGTAAAATTATAAACCAAATGGTGGATTAGCGGATTGTTAAATTGCAATTTAAGCAATTTTAGACGGATTGACGAATTGAAGAATATTCTAATCAATTATCAAGCCTTTGCATAATATATAACATTAATTTACATAATATTTTTCATATATATATATAATACATTAATTTTGCATAATTTTTTTCATATATATAATTACTAATTTGTAATAAATCTTATATATGAAATATTTTGAACACTCATTTTTACTTTGATATTTCAGTATAGGTTGAAAAATATATATGTATTAACTATAGCGGAGTGGAGCAGTTTTAAAGGCGGATTATAAATTTTAAAATTTAAATCGCGGTACAGATTAATGCGAATCAGTGCGATCTTAGGGTGTGTTTGATTGGACGGACTGGAAAATGGGGGATTAGAATCCATCGGACTTGAGTCCTGGGATTGGAATTCCCCGGACTATTTGGTTGGATTGGATATGTATCCTGTGTTTGTTTTTTCATGGGATTAGATGTCCGGACTGTGAATCCCCCGGACTATTTTTAGTGAATCCAACGTTTGGTTGGACGGACTGGATAGAATAAATGAACAAATGACTATTTTACCCTTTTTTAATTGTTTACTAAGTAATAGCAATATTAAACATATCTTTAATATTTTAATTATTTTTAGTTAGATTAAATAAAAAATTCTTTTATTTTATTTTTTACACAATTAAATAAATTTATTTTTTTTAAAAAAAAATAAAAATAAAATATCAATAAAAATATATATTATTTTTTTTAATTAAGATTTTAAATAAATTTGTTTAAAAAAAATAATAATCAAAAAATGAAATTAAATAAAACATCTATTAAATTTAAATAATGAAATTAAATAAAACATAAACAAAATTTTAAAATAAAACATCAATAAAATATCCATAAAAAATTATTTCAAAAAATTAAATAAATAAAACATCAATAAAAAGTTAAATAAAATTATTTTATTTTTAAATTGAGACATTTAAATTTTATTGAATTTTATTAAATATAATACATAATTAAATAGTAGAAGGTCAAAATTGTCATTTCATCATCTAATCCAAACAGTGATTAGTCTCCCACTTTCTGTCCCACACCCCCCCAAGACAGGATAGTTCCCCATATGGGGGACATGGAATCCGGCCAGACATGGAGTCTGCCGGACTAAAAAAAAATCAAACGGCGGATAAGGAACACTATTTGGACTCAAGTCCAAATAGTGGATAGTCCCCCCAATCCCCCCAATCAAACAAGGCCTTAGCGGATTGGGCGGTATTTTGCACAATCCTAAGTATAAGTGCACAATTTTTAGCAATTTGTATATACTCTATCCGTCCCAAAATATTAGCCTATTATTTCATTTTTTATTATCCCAAAATATTAGTCAAATTTTAAAAATTAAAGACTAAAATAATTTGAATTTCTTATTTTGCTTTTCTTTTAAATTTATCAATAATACAAAAAGTATAATTATAATAATTGATATTCCTTAAAAAAATATATTATTAAATAATAGTTTGAAAAAATTATTTTTTAAAAAATATTATAATTATATCACCAAAAAAAATTAAAATCCTTTTAGTTTGTTTGGTTCTGTTTTTCAGAAAACAGCTTTCAGAAAATTCAACTTTTTCATTTTTCGTATTTTAATGGTTTCAATGATTTTTTTAAAACATTTTAAGCATTATTTTTTAATTTTTAGACATATCTAACATAAATACACTTAAAAAGTACTCCATCCGTCCCAAAATATTAGTCCTTTATTCCATTTTTCATTATCCCAAAATATTAGTTCCTCTTCAAAAATCAAGTACAAAAATAATATAAATTTCCTATTTTTCCTTTCTTTTAAATTTATAAATAATATAAAAAGTACAATTATGACATTGATATTTTTAAAAAATGTACTATCAAAAGGGTAATTTTGAAAAATTAATTTTTTTAAAATGCAATAATTGTACTACCAAAAAAAGTTGAATTCCCCAAAAGGGACCATTATTTTGGGACAGAGGAAGTATAATTTTGTCCAACAAATTTTTAAAAAATACACTAAATACCAAAAAATATAAAAATTCAATATATTTTTCATATTTTTGTGTATTTATTATTTTTTTAAAAATATTTTTTCACAAATATTTTACTAGTTAGATATATCTACGTAAGATGTATTGAAAAATGTAAAAAAATTACTTAAAATTAAAAAAATATTTACTAAAAACAAAAAAAAAAGAAAATTTAATTTTTAAAAAATTAAATTCAAAAAATTAAAACCAAACACACTGCTTGTTTGGTTTGTTTTTTGGAGAGTTGTTTTTGAAAAAAATTTTGGGGATAGAGTTTAGAAATTTTTTTGGTTTGTTTGGTTGTATATTTTGGGAGAGTTATTTTTTTAAAAGTTTGGGATGATTTGATATTTTGAGAGAATTTGAATAGATGTGTGTGAGAGAAAAAGTGATAAAGAAGGAGAGAGGAGAGAGAAAAAGTGATTGATTGATATGTAAGAGAGAAAAAGTGATTTTAAATTTTTTTTAAATAAAACTCAAACCAAACAATTTTTTTTAAATTTTTTTTCTAAAACTCATCTCCCAAATACAAATCAAACATACCCACTAATTTTTTTTTTTTTTTGGAACCGAGGGAGGGAGTACTAGAATTTTCCTTTCATGGTAAATAATTTGAGTCGGGTTACGTGAAGAAGACGCGCACAGTAATAAATGCATTCTGAGCTGTCTTTTGACAGATAGGACTTAGTCCATGTCATCTCATCTCTCTCCAATTCCAATTCACTGTCCCCACTGTATCGCAGTAGTGTTCTCTCTCTCTCTCTCTCTCCTATCTGTGTGAGACGACTCTGCTCTCTGCTCTTTATTGTTCTCTTGAGCCACCCGTTTTGTCTCCATTTCCTCTTCATCTCCCTCTCTGTTTCTCAACCCACCTCTCTCTCTCTCTCTCTCTCTGTAGCCATGAACAAAGAAAAGCTTGTGGTAGAAGTAGTGGCAGCCCACAACTTGATGCCCAAAGATGGTGAAGGTTCGTCTTCCCCATTTGTAGAAGTAGAGTTTGAGAACCAGAAACAGAGAACCCAAGTCAAATACAAAGATCTCAACCCAATCTGGAACCAAAAGCTCGTCTTCCATGTCACCAACATTGCAGACCTTCCTTACAGAACCATAGAACTCAATGTCTACAACGAGAAGAGGTCCAGCAACAGTCGAAATTTTCTGGGTAAAGTCAGAGTTTCAGGGTCGAGCATTGCTAGAGAAGGTGAAGAGATTGCTCAACTCTACACTCTCGACAAGCGAAGCCTTTTCTCTCATGTCCGTGGCGAGATTAGCTTCAAGCTCTATTTATCGACTCGAGAAGAAGTTAAAGACGTCATCAATGGTATGGTATCTGGTTCTGGTTCTGGTTCTGGTTCTGGTTCGTCTTCTTCGAAGAAGAACAAGAAGTTGCAGCAACTAGCAGAGTCGACAATGGCGGTGAATCAACAAGAAGAAAACAAGAAAAACAACCAAAATCCGCAAAATCCCAAGCCTATTATGCCAAACCCAGGTGATATGAAGCCTGTTATCATCACCACCGCAGGCGGTGGTGGGTTTGGTGTAAACTCTACTGGGTCGAACGAGTTCTCGCTAAAAGAGACTAGTCCTCACCTCGGAAACAAAGATAAAACGAGCTCAACCTATGATCTGGTCGAGCAAATGCAGTATCTGTATGTTAGAGTCGTGAAGGCTCGAGAAATCGCGGTGTTTGGCGGCGGAGAAGTGGTGGCGGAAGTGAAACTCGGAAACTACAGAGGAATCACGAAAAGGGTTAGTTCAAACCATGCCGAATGGAACCAAGTTTTCGCATTTTCAAAAGATTGTTTGCAATCATCAATGGTGGAAATTTTTTTGAAAGAGAAAGATAAAGATGATTTCTTAGGCCGTGTTTGGTTCGATTTAAACGAAGTCCCCAAAAGGGTTCCTCCAGATAGTCAGTTAGCTCCTCAATGGTATCGAATGGAAGACAAAAAGGGCGAGAAATCAACAAAAACCGGCGAGTTGATGGCGGCGATTTGGTTCGGAACTCAGGCCGACGAATTCTTCGCCGAAGCGTGGCATTCGAAAGCCGCCAATGTGCATTTCGATGGTCTCAGTTCGATCAAATCAAAGGTTTATCTCTCTCCAAAGCTATGGTACTTAAGAGTCTCTGTAATTGAAGCTCAAGACATTGTTTTGGGAGAGAAAGGTTCTTCATTGATGAGATATCCAGAGCTTTCAGCGAAAGTCCAAGTCGGAAATCAAGTTTTGAGAACCAGAATCATATCTCCAACAACACCGAATAATCGAAGCTTCTCGAACCCATTTTGGAAGGAAGATTTGATGTTTGTTGTCGCAGAGCCATTTGAAGACTATCTATTGGTTTCGATTGAAGATCGAATTGCTCCGAATACGGACGAAGTTGTGGGAAGAGTTCTTCTCCCTGTGACTTCGATCGAGCGGAGATTAGACGATAAACCGGTGAATTCGCGGTGGTTTAATCTCGACATTCATTCAAACAATTTGGGAGAGTCGAAACTGGCGGGGAGATTTGGTTCTCGGATTCATCTAAAAGCCTCGTTCGATGGTGGATACCATGTGCTTGATGAATCCACAATGTATAGCAGTGATTTGAGGCCTACTGCCAAGCAGCTTTGGAAGGCCCACATTGGTGTGCTTGAACTGGGGATTTTGGGGGCTACTAATTTGATGCCGATGAAGGTCAAGGAGGGCCGTGGCGGCTCCGTCGACGCCTATTGCGTGGCCAAGTATGGGCAGAAGTGGGTGAGAACTCGCACGGTGGTTGACAGTTTCGCGCCAAAATGGAACGAGCAATACACGTGGGAAGTTTTCGACCCGTGTACGGTGATTACTGTTGGGGTGTTTGATAATTCTAGGGTTGATAAGAATACGAGCAATGCTGGTGCGCGTGACTTGCGCATCGGTAAAGTTCGAATTCGGTTATCAACCCTTGAATCGGATAGAGTGTATACACACTCGTATCCATTGATTATGTTGCACCCTTCCGGGGTGAAGAAAATGGGGGAGCTTCATTTGGCAGTCCGATTTTCGTGTACTAATATGGCTAATGTACTACATAGCTACACAATGCCATTGCTTCCAAAGATGCATTATGTGAATCCTTTGTCAGTGAACCAATTGGAAAATCTGAGGTACCAGGCTGTGAATGTGGTAGTGGCTCGGCTCAATAGAGCTGAGCCGCCTTTAGGGCGGGACGTGGTTGAGTATATGCTTGACCACGACTCCCACATGTGGAGCATGAGAAAGAGCAGGGCCAATTTTTTCCGACTAAATAATGCGGTTTCTGGTGTGATTTCTATAGTCCGATTCGTGGAGTCTATGCGGCGTTGGGATAGGCCGGTGTACTCGACTCTGTCGATGTTATCATTTGTTTTTCTTGTGTGGGCTCGGGAACTCATACTCCCTATTGTACTCGTTATCATGGCACTAGTGGGAATCTGGCGGTATCGTTCGCGGCCTCGCTACCCACCCCACATGGACACCAGGCTGTCTTGCGCGGAAGGTGGTGTGAATGTGGATGAGCTGGATGAAGAGTTTGATTCGTTTCCAACGAGTCGGAGTGCGGACATGGTTCGGATGAGGTATGATCGGTTGAGGAGCGTGGCGGGGCGGATTCAGACGGTGATCGGGGACATGGCGACACAGGGGGAGAGGTTTGAAGCGCTGCTGAGCTGGCGCGATCCGAGGGCAACGTTCTTGTTTGTGGTGTTTTGTTTGGTGGGTGCTTTTGGGTTCTACTTGGTGCCGATTAGGTGGGTGGTGGCTGCTTGGGGGTTGTACTTTTTGAGGCCACCGAGGTTCAGAAGCAAGTTGCCTTCAAGAGCTGTGACCTTCTTCAAGAGACTGCCTGCCAAGGCAGATAGCATGTTGTAGATTTCGATTCTTCTAAGGTAGAGAATCTTATCACAGAATTAGATACAATGTTCCAATGTGAGACGAGATTTATATATTTAGTAGCTCTCACTTCATATAAAAATGTTTGTGTTAAATTCTGTGATTAAATTGTGTGTGGTTAGATTGTTTGGTGGTGTATGTAATGTGTAGGGGTTGGTGGGGATTGCAATATGAATAGTTGAATGTATTGTGGATTTTGGGTATTTTTGGATATTGCACTGTTTTAAATATGGTTTTTATTGTCTTTGTGCCCCCATAACTCCAATGCCATGCCAGGGTATCTTTTTGATGTCTGTTCAATTTTGGCAAACAATGAATGCTTGTTATTTACCACCAAAAAATTCAAATAAAATTTTAAGAACTTTTTTGAAAAATTTATAAGCACTCTATACAGGAATCAGTAAAAAAAATTGAAAATTTAATTTTTAAATATAAGCTGTTTTATAAAAACTCGACTCTAAAGAGATTAAAATAAATAAATTGAAGATTTTTTTTTTTTTTAAAAAAAAAAAGAGTAATCAGTGTGTTTGGTTTGAGTTTTTTAGATTAAGTTTTTCGAAAATTGATTTTTTTGGTTTTTGTGTTTTTAGTGAATATTTTTTAAATTTTAAACATTTTTTTTACTTTTTTAAATGGATTTTACTTAGATGTATCTAAAAAGTAAAAAATTTATGAAAAAATATTTTAAAAAATTAATAAATACATAAAAATATAAAAAATGTACTGAATTCTTGTATTTTTGGTATTTAGTAAATTTTTAAAAGATTTTTTTTTACAATTTTTTTACTTTTTAGGTGTATTTATGGTAGGTGCATCTAAAAAGTAAAAAAATTGTTTAAAATATTAAAAAAATTTAGTAAAAAAAAAATACGAAAAATAAAAAAATAAAATTTCCTGAAAAGTATTTTTTGAAAAGTGAAAACAAGCAATGATATTCGATTAAAATTTTTATAGAAGAAATGAACATACAATGATGTAAAATTATACATCTATCACTTCAAAATAAAAAAAAAAATTCACTAATACATCATTTTCATATGAAAAATATTTTGGAGCTCTAATTTTGGAGCTCTAAAAGTAGCTCTAATGAGTTGACAGTGAATTCCACCCACAGTGATGTAATGTTTTGATCTTGATTTGTTTTTATTTTATTTTTTTTATTCATTACTATATCATTGGTGCTCCATTAGAACATCAAAATTAATTATCTGAATCATTACTGTTTTCGTATAGCATTTTTCTTTTTTAAAAACAGGATTTAACAAAAGGTGGGAGAATAAATTCAAAAGTGGTTTGAGTTAGGAAGTCTCTTCTTTAATTAGGGACAATTGAACAACCACATTTACAAGTAAAAAAACAAACAAAATGGTTTAAAGTTTGATTTATATAACATTATTCTTATTTTATTACAAATATGACAATCAATTTCCACATCAACATTTATGCCACAAGAAATTAAGGGGTTGTTTGGATGGAAAAAAAAATATGAATGTTTGGATTAATTTTTTGACTTTTTATGAAAAAATGTGTATTAAAAAATTATATTAAATTAATGTGTAGGGAAAAATTAGGATTGAGAATTGTGCAACCGTAATTTTTGACTTTTGATAAATAATGATAATTTTTTAACTTTTTGCGTAACTTTTTAACTTTTTGACTTTTTAACAACTTGCCAACCTTGGCCTAAATGACCACAAGACCATTTTTTGAACCATTACATACATACAATATACAACTACAAGGAGGAAAATATAATCATTTTGTCTCAAGTATTGAAACAAACGAAATATAAGTATATTATATGTTAAGCTAAGAAAAGTAGTTAAGTAGTAGTAGCTGTAGAAGACATGTTTCTTTCTTGGTGGCTGCACCAACAATGTGGGGGTCGATCGTTGGGACATTGTATCACAAAAAAGGAGCCAAGCGTGGATCTGTGCGGCATGGAAGACCTGTTCGAGCTCCCAAATCTCTACAGCTTAGGGCTGCCTGCAAATCAATTTTGCACACTTACCAGTGGTTAGGGGATGCTGTCTCAAAAGGAAAAAATTTATTTAAAAAAAAAAAAACTACTTTTACTAAAATCTATACAAAAAACAAAAAATTCAAAAAGTATGAAACAATGTCATTTTTGTTGATAAAACACATTTTAACAAATGTTTATATGAAATTTCAATTGGTATATCA
This sequence comes from Camellia lanceoleosa, assembly GCA_025200525.1. Classification (NCBI taxonomy): domain Eukaryota; kingdom Viridiplantae; phylum Streptophyta; class Magnoliopsida; order Ericales; family Theaceae; genus Camellia; species Camellia lanceoleosa. Next base: position 28,663,340 of record CM045768.1, on the reverse strand, counting down.
TTACTCATATTAAAATTTTCATGTCTAACTTCATTTATAATCCCAGTTTTTTTTTTTGGGATCAATAATTGTTGTTAATTATGTGAAAATATCGAAATAAGATAATCTCAAGACATAATTAAACGGCTATAAATGAATTAAAACAAAGGAATGGAGAAAGATTTTTAGGACAGGCAATTTACAAGGTCATGAATAAGTTTTCATTGATTTTTTCATGTTCCTTGTCTCAGATAAATCCAAGATCCATAATCCAAATATAGAGCTAGATCCAATACTTAAAAATTGAATAAACAAGCTTACTAACCACTTGAGCAGCAAATGGCAACATTTTTTCTGGTGGCATGCTAGCACAAACAGCTGCAGATTAAATACAGGGGAAAAAAAAAATTCTCAGTTCCATCACTGGCCCCAGCTTCATATATGTAAAAAAGAAAAAAAGAAAAAAAAAAAGTAGCACCAATGTTTTGGAATGATTGATTAAATATTGGGCAACAGGGTTGAAAGTTAAAACAAATCTAATTATCACGAGACACTGCACAAAAGACCAGACATACTACTGATGATGCAGTTTTATTTGCAATATGGTGCTGCAAATCATCTGGGATACCTCTGCAAGCGGGTTGATTAGGTGATTGCCTATGTAGTTTTTAACCAAAAGTAATAAAAAATGAATGTTTATTTCATTCATTTCACTTACCATAAAGAACTGCTCCAATAAAAGCATCTCCAGCACCTGTTGTGTCAACAAGTTCTGAGGGTGGTATCTTCTCAGCTGTTCCAACAAATAACCTCCCACTCACAGTCCCTATCCCATTAACTCTGAATTTTGTCACTGTCTGTGGGATTTAAGCAGAAATGAAATAAATAATCAAATCCAAACCAACTATAAACATCATTCCTTGCTTTAACATCATGATAAGTGGCATTCAAGAAACAGAAAACTATATTGCAAAAATATTATTAGCATCATTATTTTTTCAATTGCAACAAGAAGATGTTCAAGGAAAACAGACCATCTTATGCAACATTTCTCTCTCTGTTATGTACTCCACATGTATAACAGGGCGAAGGCAAGCTGAGAGATAATTTAATAATTTTCAGTTGTCAAAAGCACCTGAAGTCAAAGAAGTGACAACAGTGTTTTTCCTAATCTTTGACACTAGTACATGGAGGACAGCATAGATGAAGTGGCAATAGAGAACAGAGAAGAGAGTACTCTAATCCTAGAATCCTGAAGCACGCAAGTCTTATATAGAGTAAGGGTCTTTATACAGATATTACTAACAAATGGGGACATTTAAATTATTACACATAGTTGGGTTAGGCTGGGTTGTTTACACCTCCTCTCATCCCCAAACAAGTTTTGGTGTCCCACCCCCAAACCTGATCCTACTCCAATTAAACCCTCCCAAAATATCCAAATAAAGTTGAGGTGGGATGGAGATTCAGAAAGTTGGGTAAATTTTCCATTTAATACACACAAGCATCAAGCATATTATCTTCTCCCAAGTTATTAACCAACACATAAACAATAATTTGTTCATTAAGTTAATGGTGAGCAAGAATTTCAGCTCACCATTCGAATGATAGTAACTCAATAGCATTAAAATTCAAAAGGTAATCTTACATATATGCATGTCTATATGTTATCTATACATAGAATAGGAATATATATGAGCAATCTAAAGAGCAAGGGACTACCGATGAAATGCATGATGGGATGGTTGTGTCACTATCCTTTCTCTGCTTTAGCGTCTCTAACAAAATATCTGCGTCCATTTCTTCAAGCTGATCACCCTCTGTTAAAGATAGGATTACAAACTAGAAATGGTGAATACTAAAGCAAATACATAGACCAAGTTTATCTAGTGCATGTTCATGCTTCCAAATTCTGTGCTTGCAGATAGTTTTCACTGTTGAAAGTAAAAGAACAGGGAATTGTGCACAAACCAGTCACACTTCTCTGAAGCATTACACAACCATCTTTGCCCAAGGTCGCGATCACAAATTTAATATTTGGTAACCTCAAAAGCATGGACACAAGTGCAGTTGGAACAGATGGCGCCTCCGTCCATGCCTGCTAGGCAAGAATTATGTCCATTATTATCCATGTAGTTCAAATTAAGCCAGAAATATAATTGTACAAATCATATGGACTAGAGATTTAAAAGAACAAATTCTACCTCATTGACAGGAGAACAAAGATATTTTAACTTGAAATTAATTGATTACATGAAACCACAAGTCAAATGTCTACATTTTTTTTTGGATCGGCAACAGGAGAAATATTATTAAAAAGAAGAAAGGTACAAGAGAAACGGGAGAACAAGGAGTCTCCAACGAAAAAAAATGAAAGGCAAAAACAAAGAACAACCAAAATCTCACAGAACAAATCACACACTGCCTTGTGATCATATATCCTAGGATATCGATAAAACAATCAACATGAAGGGTTTCAACATAATATTTGTGCAGTGTGATAGATGGATAACATGTTGGAGGTGGTATAATAGGAGAGAACCGGAGCATGAGTTTTCCTCTGCACAGTACATGCACAAATATTGTTTAGGCATAGTTTTATTTATTGCCTGCAGGGCTGAACATAACAGAAAAACAGATTTCTAAGCAATTATATTTGAAGTTCATGCTTTTCTGGTTTCACTGCAAACATTCATTAACCAGCCTGAAAATGTTGACAAAAACTAAAATACTTGATTACCATGGAGAATCTGGAGATCCTTAATAGTCAATATGCAGCAAACTATACTACTAAGATCTTGTGTAAATATTTTTACAATGCTATTTTCTTGATATATTCCATTGATTGTAAGATGTTCTTATTCTTTCAGGAATGCACAAATTTCCAGTTACATCTGTTGAGTTTGACACACTGGTAGACCTAGAAATACAACCTTTATTGATAACACTATAGTACACCAAACACTTGTACACAATCATACACTAATACACTTCACTTATCCACTCACACATACATTCAAGCACTCACACTTTTTGTCTTTCTCACACAAGACCTTGAGACACCTAATACTAGATAGTGCTTGACCACTCACTTTGGACTCACTCTTCTTTCACTCAATTGTCCAATTGTCCAAGTACCTAGTACATGCACTCATTTTATATTTATATTAGGTAAAGAACTTTCTAGAATACACTCATACTTACCCTACACTCTAGAACAATCTATATTACTCTAGTACATATTATAGCTTTTTATTTTTCTCTAAAATATTCTAGAACCTTCCGGAACTTTTTAGATTTCTCTAGTTTTTTACAAACTTCTTTAATGTTCCGGAACCTTCTAGGATATTCTAGAATCTTCCGGATTTCTCTAGGTCTTTCCAAAATCTTCTAGATCTTTCCGGAATATTCTAGATTCATGTAGAAACTTCTAGAATATTCTAGAGAGAAGATTCTAGAAAGTGAGGAGAGTTAGTAATGACTCTCAACACTCCTCCTCAGCACTAAGGGCTCGTTTGGGAAGGAAAGGTTTGGGCTTTTTTGGTTAAAATAGCCACAGAAAAACAAAATAGGCTTTTTAGCCCAATAAGACAAAACATCACATCCAACTCATAATCATTACATTCTTTTTCTCACAAAAAAAATCAAAAAAGCCAAAAGCCCTTCCCAAATGAGATTTTTTAGCCCCAGGCTAAAAAAACCAAAAAGTCAACACACTTCCCAAATGAACCCTAACTCTCATTTCTAAATTATGTAACCATGCCACATTGTTTCAGAAACTCTTCGTGAGTATATCTGCACCCCGGTCCTTTGCCACGATAATCTTTGTCTCCATCTCTTCCAATATTGACTTCCCTCTTTTGAAATGATTTATTCTTCTATGGAACACCACATCTTTGGCTAGCTGTAGGATTCTCATCCTCCAATTTAGATAGCAAGTGTCACGTTTGAATATGTGTTGATGCATCAATATCTTCTTTTGTTGTCTTCCTCCAATTGTTAAATTTTGTTGTTTCCTGAAATGTTATTGGTTCCTTTATATCATCTATCTTAGCAAAGGTTGCATCAATGTACCTTGGATTAGGTTGGCATTGCCTTGTAGATATTGGATGTTGCAACTTTATCACTTCTTCAACTACTTCTTCTTCTGTTTGCTCCCCCAACTTCTCTACTAGGTGAGCTTCTGGATCTTTAAATGTTTAAAACTGAGACTCAATTGCAAGAATCGACTTATCTGTGATAGAGTTTGCATCCACTTCCTTGGTAACTGCATTGCACTGCTCATGTACGCCTTCATCAAAGTCTATCTCCTCTTCTGAATTTGCTTGAGTAACCACGAACATTGTAGGAGATGCTTCAAAATCCCATTCTTCTTCAAATTCTGGCTCTTCTTCTAAGTAACCTGGTTCCACGGTCTCGAACATTGCACATGAAGCTTGGAAATCCCATTCTTCTTCACTCTCATCTTGGTAACCGTTAGATGTTACTATATTACCTTCAATTAGTCTTCTTCTTAACCAACAATCTTTTGCGTAGTGGCCAATCTTGCCACTTTTAAAGCACTTTATGTTGCGTCGTCCAAATCTAGTAACTCTTCGATCATTTTCATTATGTCAAACTTCTCCTCGTTGATAACTTCGATCATCTTGTGATTGTTCATCTTCTTTTTTCTTCGATTTTCCATGTTCTTGCCATTTCGGTCCATCTCTTTTCTTGTTACTAAATAACGCCTCTTCTTCACTTTCATTCTTCAGTGTGACTCCAGCCATTTGCTTTGCTAGAGTTTTTTGATTTGCCAATAGGCTTTCGAGCTCGACCAGTGATGGTTGAGTGGACCATCCTCTAACAGCGACCATAAGCCCACTATACTCGGGTCTTAAACCTCGAGTTATAATGCGTCTCATTCTTGACTCGCTAATTTTTTACTCAGAATCAAGTTGTGAAATTTCATTGCAAAGAGTCTTTACCTTGAGGAAATATTGGTTGATAGTCATTGATCCTTGTGCCACCGTTACAAGCTCGTTCTCTAAATACTGAAGTCGTGCATCGTTTGTCTTCGAAAACTCCTAGACTACTTTTGGAGTAATAGCCTCCTGAACATACTCCAATAACTCTTTCTGAACAATTGTCCTTAACACAAACATCGCTTTTCCAGCCTTAATCCGCTACTTTCGCAAGGCCTCTACATTTTCTTCTCCAGGTGACGCAATTTCCTTGCCGTTAACAGTCTCCCATAGATCTTGTCCTTGAAGATATGCCTCAATGCATATTCGCCAATAATCATAATTATAATAATTTAATTTCTCCATACCACCAATGAAGTTTCCGAAATCCGCCATAACAACTGTGCTCGTTGACTTCAACAATCTCTTGTATCAATCTCAATCACTCTTCGTGTCGCTCCCCCGACGACCAAGCTCTGATACTAAATTGTTAAGTCGACCTTTGGTGGACCTAGAAATACAACCTTTATTGATAACACTCTAGTACACCAAACACTTGTACACAATCACACACTAATACACTTCACTTATCCACTCACACATATATTTAAGCACTCACACTTTGTGTCTTTCTAACACAAGACCTTGAGACACCTCACACTAGATAGTGTTTGACCACTCACTTTGGACTCACTCTTCTTTCACTTAATTGTCCAATTGCCTAATACATGCACTCATCTTATATTTATACTAGTTAAAGAATTTTCTAGAATACACTCATACTTATCCTAAACTCTAGAACAATCTAGATTACTTTAGTATATATTAGAACTTTCTATTCTTCTCTAAAATATTCTAGAACCTTCCGGAACTTTCTAGATATCTCTAGTTTTTTACAAACTTCTTTAATGTTCCGGAACCTTCTAGAATATTCTAGAGTCTTTTGGATTTCTCTAGGTCTTTCCAGAATCTTCTAGATCTTTCCGAAGTATTCTAAATTTATGTAGAAACTTCTAGAATATTTTAGAGAGAAGATTCTAGAGAGTGAGGAGAGTTAGTGACGACTCTCAACAACATCACTTGCCAATTATACAGGTAAGCATTAATTCAACAGTAAAAAATATTTGTTTCCCAGGTTCAGAACCTTTTTTAAGGAGTACCAAGGGAACAAAACATCAATAATCTATCTCACTGGGATAATCACCCAGCATGGAAAAAAGATTCAAAACACAGAGAGAAAGAAATACAGTATTCGTCTATTGCACAGTGGTATTCGTAATAATTTCATCAAGGCTCATATTCTTTGATGGCATTAATACAGTAAAAGACAGACAATAATGTGATTAAACCATAACTTGGTGTTTATCATCTTGATACCAATCAAATGAACACTAGCAAAGAGCATATAGACCTCGTTTTTCAGTTAATTTGCTTTTACATACAGGTTACTCTGATTATGTTTCATTACAACTCTATATGTCAGTAAAGAAAATTTTCAAGTGCTTAATCCTTAACAAACAGATTGCAATATTGAGATAAGGAACACGGATCCTCACAATATAACTTTTATACAAAACTATGAGGAATTCATCAAGAAAACTACTAATAGTAGCTTATACTAACAGTCAGCTTGCCTGTGGAAATTTTGCTGCGCATACAATATAATCTGACAAATTGAGCAGATCGTCCAACCCTTCCCTTTTCCTTTCTGCATCAATTAAAATGGGTATACTCCTGCACTTTGCCTGCACTGGATGAATTAAAGAGATGCTGTTTATTTCCTTTTTGTCAACATAATTTTTTATTATAATTATGTAAATGAGAAATAGCTGCAAGTATGATAAAGTATGGGAAACTTGACTGAGATGCATCAGAACTTTAGAGGACACTTCTATCCCCCTTCGACTACTTTCTTTGGGGGATTTGTAGTATTACAAACATACTACCATTTACCATCCAGTCGTTTCTATTTTCATTTTCTTCTTTCCATTCCTCCATGAAGGATACCTTGTCCTTCCTCTGATGACAAGAAGTAGTTCCTGAAGCTTGAATAATCAGCTTAGGGTATGATTGAATATCATCCCTTATTTATAACTGAGGATTTAGGGTTTACAAGAGCGATAATTATAGAATAATACAAAAGCTAATATAGTGCAACTAGTGCAACTTTCGGCTTAATAAAAAATGCTAACACTTTCGGTGAGTATAATATGCTAACACTCCCCCTCAAGCTGGTGCGAAGATATCTCTCATGCCTAGCTTGCCTAATATGTCATGAAATGGTTTATTCCCAACCCCTTTGGTGAGAATGTCAGCAAGTTGTTCACCAGACTGGACAAAAGGAGTACAAATGGTACCACTAGTGAGTTTCTCCTTAATGAAGTGGCGATCAATCTCAACATGTTTTGTCTTGTCATGTTGAACTGGATTGTGAGCAATGTTGATGGCGGCCTTATTATCACAGTATAACCGCATGGAGTCTGTCTGATCAATACCTAGATCACTCAACAATAACTTGAGCCATAAAAATTCACACACACCTTGTGCTATAGCTCTAAACTCAGCTTCTGCGCTTGACCTGACAACCACATTCTATTTCTTACTCCTCCAGGTAACTAGGTTGCCTCCAACAAATGTGCAATACCCTGAAGTCGATCTCCTATCAGTTATTGATCCAGCCCAGTCAGCATCTGTATAGGCTTCCACACGAAGATGATCATACTTTGAAAAATAAAGACCCTTACCAGAAGCAGACTTCAAGTACCTCAAGATTCTCATGACAGCCTCAAGGTGAATCTGATGAGGAGCATGCATAAATTGACTAACCACATCGACAAAGAATGACAAGAATATCGGGGCGGGGAGGAGATAGGTAAATGAGCCTATCCACTAATCGTGATAGCTCCCTATCAACAACTTCTCCTCCTTCATCATCCCCCTAATTTCGATTGGGTTCGATTGGAGTGGCACATGCCTTGCGACCAAGCATCGATTTCCTTCAACAGGTCAAGCACATATTTTCCCTGTGAGATAAATATCCCATCCTTAGAGCGAGCAACTTCAATTCCCAGAAAATACTTCAAGCTTCCCAAGTCTTTGATTTCAAACTCATTAGCTAAATATTTCTTCAACAGAGGTATTTCCTCACTATCATTGCCTGTAAGAACTATGTCATCTGCATAAATAATAAGTGCTGTAGTCTTACCATGTGAGGAATGTTTCACAAACAATGTGTGATCTGCCTGACTTTGTTTGAAGCTTTGAAGCCATATTTAAACATAGCCTGAGTGAATCTCTCAAACCAAGCCCTTGGAGACTGTTTGAGACCATATAATGACTTTCGAAGCTTGCATACTTTGCCTTTTGTCTGATGATCTGCAAAACCAAGAGGAATGTCCATATATACCTCTTCTTCGAGGTCACCATGGAGAAAGGCATTCTTGACATCAAACTGATAAAGCGGCCAATCAAGATTAGCTGCTAGAGAGAGAAGTACTCTGACTGAATTCATCTTAGCCACGGGTGCGAAGGTCTCCTGATAATCAATGCCATATGTCTGAGTAAACCCTTTTGCCACAAGTCTTGCCTTGTAATGCTCAATAGACCCATCTGCTTTGTGTTTCATAGTATATACCCATTTACATCCCACAGGTTGTTTGCCCATAGATAACTCAGTCAATTCCCAAGTGCCATTCTTCCTAAGTGCTTTCATTTTCTCAATCATGGCTAGTTTCCACTCAGAGGTAGCAAGAGCATCCTGAAAATGGTTAGGAATGCTAACAGAGGAAATATTGGACACAAACGCTCTATATGAGGATGACAAATGAGAGTATGACACAAATTGTGAGATAGGATGTTGAGTACAAGATCTCACACCCTTCCTCTTGGCAATAGGAACATCAAGATCAATGAATTCAAGAGATTCAAAGTTACCTAGACTCTCATCAGAAGCAGGAGATGGCAGTGGAGTAACAGAAGTGGTCCCTTGTATCCAGTTAACTTGTTATCTGTCTATGTCCCGAACATAAACATGTCCGACCTTATCCTTGGTGACAGTGGGTTCTAGAGTCCCAGTAGAAGAGGGTGGTGCAAGAACAACTGGTTCAACAACTGGTTCCACCATAGGGAGCACAGGACTCACTTCACACTAAGGCTCCCCCGAAAATGAGGACGGTGACACCGGAGAAGACAAGAAATAGGACTGGGACTCAAAGAAAGTAACATCCATGGACACAAACCACTTACGAGAAGAAGGGTGGTAACATTTATACCCCTTTTGAGTAGGAGAGTAACCAATGAAAACACACTTGAGGGAGCGAGGGTCCAACTTATCACGAGAGGGAGAGTGATTATGAACAAAACAGACACAACCAAAAATTTTGGAGGGAATAGAAAACAAGGACTGAGAACCTAGGAGGATGTGAAGAGGAGCCTGTTTTTGCAAGACCTGGGTAGGGAGACGATTAATAAGATGGGCAGCGGTGAGAACAGCGTCGCCCCAATAGAGCCGAGGCACATTCATAGAAAAACACATACACCGAGCCATGTCAAGAAGATGCCGATTCTTGCGTTCCGCCACCCCATTTTGTTGAGAGGTATTGGTGCAAGAGGTCTGATGGATAATGCCATGAGTAGAGAAATATTGTCCTAACCCAGAATCTATGTATTCCCTGCCATTATCAGAACGAAAGAGTTTGACAGTGGCCCCAAACTGAGTATAAATCATCTTATGAAAAGTGCGAAACACAGAGAAAATCTCACTCTTATCTTTCATGAGATACACCCAAGTAGCACGAGAAAAATCATCAATAAATGTAACAAACCATCGATGACCTTTCACAGGTATAACTCGAGAGGGACCCCAAACATCAGAATGTATTAAGGAAAAATGAACTAAACTTTTATTCAAACTAGGAGCAAAAGAAGCTCTGTGCTGTTTTCCGAGTTGACAAGACTCACAAAGAAAGTCAGACACATGATGATTGGCGAAACCAGAAGGAAATAAATGCTTAAGTAAATGAAATGAAGGATGCCCAAGACGCCGATGCCATAGCCATAAATCAGCGGGGGTAGTAGAAGACGTGGTGGAAGAATAAGCAAGTTTGTCCGATTGATCTAGGAAGTAGAGACCATTTTCTGCACTACCACTGCCAATCGTCCTCCTCGTGACAAGGTCCTGAAAAAGACAATGATCAGGAAAAATTGTCACACTACAATTCAAATCCTGGGTGAGACGACTCAAGGATAACAGATTAACAGAAAAATTGAGAACATGGAGAACAGAAGACAAATGTATGGTAGGAGTGACGTGGATTAAACCTTTTCCAGAAATGGAAGAAACAGTACCACCGGCAATCCTAACTTTGTCCTGACCTGAAGAGGGCTTATAGACAGAGAAAAGATCAGAGGAGCCAGACATATGATCTGAGGCACCAGAATCAATGATCCAAGGCAAAGACTTATGACACAGGAAAGCACAAAGAGCAGAGGCCAAGTTACCTGAGCGGGCAAAGGACGAGGAAGCTGTACTGAGAGCAGGAGAAGACCGGCGATCCAACAATTGGCGCAAAGCATCCTCTAGCTCGATGTCGAAGCTTGGCCAACAGAGCGAAATTAGAATCGAGTGGATCAACACTAGTCGATGAGCAGGAATAGGAACCACGTCCTCTAGATTGGCCGACCGCCTCGAGAACCAAACCGATCGCCTCGACCCCGGATGGAGTCCATGAAGCTTCCAACACGTCTCACGAGTGTGCGCGGCTTCTTGCGAGAATCACGAATCTGAACTCCTTAGCGTGACGGAGGGATGGGAGTCGGTGAGACCATCTCGAGGTAAGCGATGTCTTGGCGGCAGTAGAGGCGGGGACATCATAGCGGATCGGCGACTCTCCTCATTACGTACATAGGCAAATGCCTCTGAATCAAGGAAGAGTGTCCATATCGAACTTCGACCCGGCGAATCATACTCCACATTTAGGCCGGCCAGAAATTTAAAGACCCGTTCCCGTGCGAGGAACTTCTTGTACCCGACAGAATCAGTAGGGCAAATGGGCTTATAGTCTTCCAGGTGGTCAAGGCGTTTCCAGCCGTTGGTGAGGAAGGTGAAATATTGCAGGACAGTCTGCTCCCCCTGAATTGAGCTCTCAATACAGCGGCGCAACTCAAATGCTTGTGAGAAATTCCCTTTGTGGAAATAGGTGACAGCCACAGCATCCCAAACTTACTGGGCAATCTCCATAGACAAGTAGCCTTTACCAAGTTCTAGAACCATAGAATGGATAAGCCAACTCATAATCAAAGAGTTGTTAATCTCCCATTGGACATAACCTGAGTCAGTGGTACTCGGTGCCTGTATCCTGCCATCAACATATCCCATCTTCCCTCTGCTCTTCAAAAACATAGTCAAACTTTGAGACCATGTTAGGTAGTTCTAACTATTAAATAGAGATGTGGTGATTTTCATACTAGGGTTGGGGTTCTCAGTCATGGTAGTAGGTATAATGGGACTCTCACTCCTTGGTGTTTGAGAAGAAGGGGACACACTGGAAGAATCTGTCATGGATACAATACTACCAAACCCGCAACAAAACTAGTGGTAATCACAAACCCGGAAGATGGTGACAAAATGACTACTATGAAGGCATAACAAAGTTAAGAGGGCATAACAAAATTAAGAAATCATAAATTTTTTTGTTTTTGTTTTTGTTTTTTTTTTTTGGTTTTTTTTGTTTTGTTTTGTTTTATATATATACATATATATATATATATTTATTTAGTTAGGTATTCGTTTACATAGATGTATTGGTACCGTGTTTATACAAAACACCAAACCGAGATGAGAGAATACGAGAGGCGTGAGGTATGTGAGGCTCGGCGAAAGGCTCGTGCATTTAAGGCTGAAGGAGCTCGGCGAAGGAAGTGACAAGCTTCTTGGAGGAGCTCGGCGAAGGCTGAGGAAGATCGACGAGGGCTGACGGTGATTGAGGAAGATCGATGAAGGCTGAGGAAGGCGACGAAGGTTGAGGAAGACGAAGCAGAGGTAAATTTTTAAACCCTAGAGTGTCATTGGTGCGAAGGGCGACCAACAAGGATGAGCCAAACCTCTAGTGGTTCTGCTCTGATACCATGAAGCTTGAATAATCAGCTTAGGGTATGATTGAATATCATCCCTTATTTATAACTGAGGATTTAGGGTTTACAAGAGAGATAATTACAGAATAATACAAAAGCTAATATAGTGCAACTAGTGCAACTTTCGGTTTAATAAAAAATGCTAACACTTTCGGTGAGTATAATATGCTAACAGTTCCCAATCTAAATTTTACTAATGAAATTGCACCATCTATAAGCATGTATGGAAAAGGCAAGTATTCTTATCACCCTTCCTAAGCCAAAGTTCTCCAACTAATTTACTCCATCTTAGCTATCCTCCCAAGTTCATCTTTTAACTAGTTTGAAGGCAGAAGAAATGATATTTACCTCCTGTGCAATAACTAAAGCTGTTTCGTGCAATCTTCCATCAGAATAGACAAGTCTCACTCCATCCAAAGCAGATAACAAACTTGACTTGGAAAGGTCATCAGGTATCATTGGAGGGAATCCAGGAGTATGAATACAAGTGCGAGTTTTCCTGAAAGTGCCATTCAATATTTATTCTCCCAGATATGCAACTTGTAAACCAGCCTTGCTAGATGTTTGAGAATAGAAACTAAAAATAAATTTCTGATAAACATTTGAAAAATGCCTGATAAGTGCAGCCAATAACCCTCACTTTCATCCAGTTTCCCCACTACCTACTGGTTTAGTTCCCCAGGAAATACAAATTATAATTTTGTTCAAAAGACCACAACTTTTAACAATGAAGAACAATACTTCTTCTATCATATTGATCTTCCAAATCCGACCATAAAAAATGGGGGGAAAACACAAAAGCAAAGACCCTCACGTCTGGTTGTCCACAATGATATAGGAAAATGGTGAATTTCCCTCCTTGGAGACCTGGAACCAAGATAAATCGAGTCAGAAAAATCACAAACAAGAAAGATGGCAATCTCATGTCGCAGAGCTACCTGTCACACCCCAGAAACACACAAAATGAACTTACAGAGTCAGGTATAGAGAATACAGGTTAGAGAATTATGTAAAACAAACGGCCTAGGGCTTCTTTGGTATTGGGGAGGGGAACTTAGACAAGGGTAAGGGTGCCCTCCAGCATTTAATTTTTACAAGCGTAGAAAAGATTTAAAAGTTTAAAATAAAAAGAAAAGCGAAATTTTTTGACAAGCTTCAAGCTATGTGGTTCAAAACAGAATCACCATATTTGAGGTAAATAGATCACACATTCAACTCCAAGAGAGGATCATGCTCCGTAGCACAATTAATTAGAATATGCAGACCTATCAAAATGCTGACAACCTTATGACCTCAATAAAATCTAAAACTTAACCACATGCAATATTTACTAACGCTATATTTGGTTGGGGGATTTGGGAAGAGATTTGGAAAGGGAAAGGAAAAGGTAAAGGTAGGTAAAATATAAATAAAATATATTTACATTTCACATAGTTTCATACATTTTTTCCCTTTCATTTTCCAAATCCCTTCTCAAATCCCCCAACCTACACACATCGTAATTTGAAAAGTAAACTTCCAGTATATTAGATACATGCGTACTGAAATTTTGATAAATTGAGACACATATAAGATAGGAAGTTGAACAGAATATATAGGATAAAATGACTAAGAGTTTAAATTCTTAAACAATTATCGCATATAAACCATGTAGTCAGTAAAATACTGAACAATAATCATCCACTAGGCCACTTCAATATAGATAAAGATAGCTTACAATTCTTTTCGAACTTACTCAAATAAGAAAATCAAATCACATGAATAAATGGTTCATAAATCACAAGTGGCATAGTATTTTCCAGCTTACCACAAGAAAAGACGCATCTACACCATCAGCTTCCAGTTCCTCTAGGATTCCTCTCCCTTGAGCATCATCAGCAACCTAGAGGAACACTAATATTATGAATGTGAGGGTAAAAGACCCCTGACAATTATATAATGAATTAATGAAGTAATATCAGATGCTAAGATATTAGTAATGTTGTATGGCTCCTTTTGTTCTTAAGACAATTCCAGTATAGGGAGTTAGAATCTATAGACACCTTTATGGAGATATTACTTAATGTTACTACCAGAGATGATGTAAATGATTTCATATGTTGGAGGGCTCAACAAAAGGGCTTTAAAGTGCAACTCTGAAGGCCACTTTGAATAATGATAACCTTAAATTGAGGGGTCATTCTCTCTGAAATTGTTGTTATAGTGGTTGCTACCTATTTAATGGGCTGGCTTATGCTGCACTCTGTCAGTGACGTGCCCGGGAGTTGGAGGGCTATTATGGAATGAAGGAGCATTAATGAAGTGCACAAGGCAATCCATTTACAAGTAATACGTGGTGCTTCTAGAATGAGAGCAACAGGCAATCACTCTCCCTTTACACCTGTTAAAGGTAGTGTTATTGAGAAGTTTGTTGTTTTGGGTATAAGTTCTTTAGTTAGAGTTTTTCGGTGAAAAACCATTTCCTTCTTGATCTTGGTTTTGTCCTCTATGCTATTCATGAATATAGGTTATGCCCGTTTTGGCACTTTTAATGGATGTTACTTATCACAAAAACAGAATAGGCCAAATTTAAAATTTTAAAAATACAAAATCCTCAAATTAAATGACAACTTTTTTATGCCTTCTTGTTTTAAATTTGTAATTTTTTAAAAAAAAAAAAAAAAAAAATTGTCAGTAATGACTACAACATTATTTGAGCAACAATAAGTTATTCATTCAACTGAAATGATGTATTGATTATTTGATAATAGAAATCTAAGACCAAAACATCATTTTATGTTTACAATAATTTATATAATTTTTAGGATCATCATCTATGGAGAATACTAGTTTGTTTAAAATTACTGCAGTCAAATTACAGTTTGTAGAATGTACAATCAGGAGTTGAATAAATAAATAAGGATCACAGCAAAAGCACAGGTAATTAACAACTGAAATTGATTACATATTTATTACCTTTGAAATCAGCCTTGGGTTTAAACCCAAACGAGCTGCACATGTTAAAGCATTTCCCGCATTTCCACCTCCTTGAAGCTGCAAAGTAAAAACATCAAAACATGATTAAAGTCCCTTATTAGCTTAGCTAGCTTGTTCATAAAATAGATAAATTAACTCCCCCACAAACCAAAAATAAAAAGAAGAGGTAAGTATATTGGAGAAACACACAAAGCCCATATTGAAAAATTCAAATTATAGAATGATGAATGTAAACAACTTTATATATATATATATATATATATTTAAAAAAAACAAAAAAAAAAACAAATGAGCATAAATTATAATGTAAAAAAAGAGTTAGGTACCTTCAAACTGGTGGTTCTGATCTTGTCGTCTGGCTTGGGGTAAGCAGCCACAGCTGCCAAGAAGTCCACTCCCACACCACCGCATCCTAGCTGCTAACATACGCATATCACAGCACTAATAACAAAAATCTCTCATATGGCTCCCCAATTGATGTGCGCATGTTACAAAATGCATTCAGTATACATTATACATATGTGTGTGTGTGTGTAAAAAAAAATTAGAGAGAGAGAGAGAGAGAGAGGAACGTACGACGATGCGATTATGAGGGAGAGGAGGAAGCGGAAGAGATGGGGAGGAATTGGGAGAAGAGTGAGTGGACATTATTTTGGACCTGGTTGTGGAAGCGAAGAGAGAGAAAGTGGGGCGTGAAGGAGGAGGAGGAGAGAAGCGATAAGTCATAGAATTGAAAACAATGGTGGTGGTGGTGGTGGTGGTGGGACGTGTGTGGAGTATTGCCATAGAAATCAGGATGACAAATCACACGAAACTCTTCAGTGGCTCCAGTGCACGGTGGACGGAGACTGCTGATCGTGATTGTAGATGTATTAGCCCTTCGCCTTTGGCTTTGCTTGGGAAGGCTCTCTCTCGACAGTGGCTGGAGTTGGGGCATGTTTGGTAATGTTTAAAATCACAAAACAAAACAAAACAAAAGTTAGAAGCATTATTATTGAGTGATGCTATTACCACATCATGAATTATTTTGGACTTTTCATTTTTTTGTGTTGTCACTTATAAATTTAAAATTCTCAAAATTTCTTTCTCTCCAAATAATACTAAAATTATTCTTATAAAAATATTATATCCATTGAATGCACACCCCCCACACACAAAAAAAAAAATTCCTAACAAAACCCACTAAGAATGTGATTACTTGCTGCCTTATCCATCATTGTCACACTTGGTATTCTTTCTCTCTCTCTCTCTATATATATATATACATAATTTCTTAGTTTTCTAGTAATAATCTATTCTCTTGTAGGGAAAAAATTATAATAATTGGTTTGGTTAATTTTGTTGATAAATACTATAAAATTGTGAGTTCAGCAGAGAATTACGCAACAATATTATTAAAGCTACACGATGAATGAATAACTTTTGAACCTAATAATGTATTCGGGTTACTTCTGATAACTTCTGTAAGTGTTAAAAAATTTGACCATTTAATGTGTTAAGAAATTTTCATGTTCGGGGCTGCATTTCCAAACTTGAAAAAATGTAAACTGTTTCTGGTTTAGACCTGACGCATTTTGTATTTTGGACTCGGGTTTCATAGCCTTGTATGGTTATTCATGTCTTTTCCCTCTTATTCTTCCTTAAATTTGATTATTGGATGGTATTGGAGTTGTTGGAACAAATTGGTTACTTGATTTTTGAATCTTTGTTGCCCAAATTTTTGCTCTTCCACTCGAGCGGCACTTCTTGCGCTTGAGCAACTTTGCAAACTTTCAGTATTTTTGTAGACCTGCAAAATACTGGATGAGTGTATTAGACGCTCGAGCGGGTGGCCGCTTAAGCGTCTAATCTTGAGTTCGAGCGATGTTCTTTGCCTACAAAACTTCTGAAAGTGTGTATTCTGCGCTCGAACGTAGCGGGCTGCGTGTATATCAGTCCGCGAAGACGACTTTTTAGTTCACTTTTTAATCTCTCTCTCTCTCTCTAAAACTTTCCAAAAACCTAAATCTTGTGTCTCTTTCTCTAAAACTCACATTCTTTCTACATTTTTACTTGGATCCATTGGGTTCTCCACTCTAGTGCTTTTGAAAAAAAGTTAGAGCATTCTTAGAGCTTCGATTTGATCTGATTGGAACTTCGTTTCGGCGTCACTGAAGTTTCCACCTTGCTTTGCTTGTCTCCTAACTTTGAGATAGGAATTTTCTACACCTTTTTATGGATTTTAACTTAGTTATTGGTTGTTATGTAACAATGATGAGTTTTGGGAGTATTTTGGACAAACCTAGGGTTTGGGATGTAAAATCAAAAGAGGGGTTTATAGTGAATGTAATATAAATAGTTATGGGGTTTGAAAATGAGGTTATATTGTGTCACAATTGTTGATTTTGCCACTTGGGTTGGTATTTGAAAAAGAGAAAAGTTAACCTAAAATGGTTCAAGTATTTATTTTGTATAAATAAATGAAATTGGTATTATAAATATGACATTGGATGAATGTTGATATTAATGGTGGAGTTGGATATGCATTATCTCACACATTTTGAAAATCTGAATAAATTATTTGTCTTAAGATTTAATATATGTTTAGAAATATCTGTATTGAGCTATCGGTGGAAGGTAGCTATGATTGTTGTAAAAATTGCCTGAGGATTAGGTAAATTGAGACTAATCTCTTGTTGATTACCATTGAATATGACTAAGTTATAATACATTGTATATGTATGATTGTTTGAGAGAAGAAATGGGATGTACTCCATTGTTTAGGAGGAGAAATGGGATGTACTCCATTGAACTAAGTTGGCATGTGTGTCCTGGGTGAAAGTCCCTGTAACAACCCCAACCTCTGATTATCGTTAATCCATGATTAATTATGCCTAATTAGCAATTAAGGTGAATTCTGCATTAAATTGCATGTGTGTGATGCATTGTTTTTGTCTATATCTGTTAGGCGTAGAAGATCTGTTCACGTTTTAGTTTGGGTTTGCGAATTGAAAGCCTTATCGGCGTTCGAATAAAAAATTGACTTGATTTATGTGCTAATTAGGATTTATAGAATTTTATAGTAGGTTTAATTAAAATTTGGTTCTGTAATAACCCTCATCACTGATCACTGATTAATACTGATTACTACTAAACTAAGACTGATTATGGTGATTGAACTCGAATCGACCGAATTGGAATCTGGCGATTGACTGTATCTGTTTGAATTGCACTTCTATCTGTTGGTTGTCTAATTATCTGTTTGTGTATATGTGTTTAAACTGTAAATTGAAGGCCTTATCGGCGGCCGAACCCGAAATCGAATAGTGTTGTATGATCATTGTAATTTATGCGATTTTATGGTGTAATTATCTGAAAATTGATTTAGTATGATTAAATTAGATTAAATATTGACAAATGCCCAAATTAGGCTTAATTACCAAAATACCACTTAGTGGCCCATTATCTCACACACATTTGAGCCTTCACTTGATCACATAACATATTTGCTCAGCTATTCTCTATGCTATAGCCGATCAAGAGAGGGAAATAGTTGAGTAGTTCTTGAGAGTTTGGCTTGGAGAGCTTGAGGAACTGAAGTGTAGATTGTCAATTGAGCTCCTAGTCTTGTGTTTGAAGACCTAAGGTAGGAGAATCAACCTTTCATTGTTGTATTTAAGATAGTTCTTGCATGCCTCATGCTTAATTGTAGAGTTAAGGCACGAATTGGTTCAATAATGTTGAATTAGAGCTCAATTGTTGCATGCATGTGCATATTGACAAGTTTTGAGGTTGTAATTCATAATTCCTCACGTGTATGTTCATAATACTGTTGTAATTCATGTTGTCATCATGTTTTTGAAAGATTTGAGCTCATTTGAGCTAGCATTGAAGCTTTGAAATGATTTGAATTCATCCATGTTTGCATGTTCTTTATATTCATGAAAATGGGTTTGAAACTTGGATTTAATTGACTCGCCCTTGGGCTTTAAATTCACAAATTGAGCTTTGAAACTTATTGTATATTGAGTCTAGATGTGTTTTCCAGAATTTGGGCCCAAGAGGTCGAGTTTAGAGTTGTAGAATGTTTGGTTTGAGCTTGGGAGGCAAATCTGGAAATTCCAAATTTGGCTTCTTCGCTCGAGCAACCATCGTTTACTCTGAGCTACGCTCGAGCGAAGGAATGGTGGCTCGAGCGTAAATTCCGAGCTCTCAGAATCTTGGTGCGCGTAGACGTACGCTCGAGTGAAGAGACCCACGCTCGAGCGAAGAGCTGTGTCTCACGCTCGAGCGAGCATCGAGCGTAAATTTTGAGCATCCAAGATTTTCTTTCAGATTACGCTTGAGCGACGGAATTCATGCTCGGCGGAGATCCTTTGTCTGCATGTCCGCTCGAAGGAATCTCGCCGAGCGAGACCCTGATTTTCGACAAATTTTGTAAAGTGTTTTCTAACTGCATTTTTGCATCCTCATCCCATCCTAGGCATCCTTAGGCCTAGTTTAAGGCATCTAAAGAGAATATGGATGTAGAACACACTAAGGCAAATTTAGGAATTAAGTTATTATATTTCCCAACTGTGAAACTTAGTGTGTGTTCAACCTGTTAACTGTATAGTGTTGGCATTCCGAGGAGACACTCTAGCTTACTATAGCCCAAAACTCTGTGAGTAACAAATGTGTAAAGATATGTTCAAAATGATTATCTTCCTAATCTGAATCGAATCTGCATGAATCGATATTGTTCTTGAATGAATGTATATCCTATATTCTGAACTGTATTGTGGCATCCTTAGCACCTCACATCTTGATCTCATAGAGATCTCTGTCGGTTCCCTCGTGGAATCACTACTGTTTGTTGATTGATGGTCATCATTACTGTTCGATCTTTAAGACCTACTGCTTACTGTACTGTTATGCTTATGGATGTACTATATATGACTGATTGACTAAAAGACTGAAATACTGATTTAATGAACTGTTTTCATTACTGTAAGGACATTCATTCTAAACCTCTTTACGCATTATGTTATTCACCGGGCTTTAGCTCACTGCTTATATATATATATATATATATGTAGGTGTACAGGCACCGGACCATTGCTAGAAGCGTCGGGGTAAACTCCAGTTTTGTCAAGCCAACCACTGTGCTTCACTACGAGGTTCCGAGCCTGCCAAGCTAAGGCTTAGGGGTGCTTAGTTTTCCCCTTTCTGTACTGTTTTGCTTACTGTATAGACTTAACGTTGCACTGTACTGTTTATCAGGGATTAAGTCCCTGTTCTGACGGGTTGTATATTATATGCATACTGTTTCGTGTTGCTCTGTATAAATGTATGAAAAATCTTTTTGGCATACAGACTGTCACAGCTCATTGGACATTGTTTAATTACTGTATTGGCTTCCTTCAAGCCTCTGTACTCTGTATTATTGTATTACTATTAAGCAGGCCTTCGGTAATCTAGGATTACTGGCCAGTTACGGTGCTAAACCCATAGGGGCGGATTTGGGTCGTGACAGAGTGGTATCAGAGCGATACTTAATCACGAGTTATACCGCACACACGTGTCCAAATGAGCTATAGGATGTCCTAGAAAGGTGATTAGGGCACTGCATGAACATGAAAAGTGCGTGGTTATGACATGATTGAGCATGTGCTAATGTGATAAACTGTTAAGTATGCAACTGCTTATGTTTATAATTGCTATAATTGCTTATAGTGAAATGGATAATGCAAATGAATCTGAGTCCTCATCCATGGAGGCAAGAATGGCAAGAATGGAAAGGATGATGGAACTGATAACTGCTAGACTTGAGCAACAACAGAATCAACAGCCCCCACCTCCTCCTCCGGTACAACCGGAACCGAATGTGAATGTTGATGATGGGGACATAATTGCTCTTACCTAGAAGTTCAGCAAACTGAAACCGCTATCTTTTCAGGGAGGCCTTGAACCGTTAAAAGCTGAGGCATGGGTTTTGGAGACTGAAAAATTGTTTGAAGTGTTTCCGTGCTCGGAGGCACACAAAGTACTGTTAGCTACCTTCACCTTGCAAGAAGAAGCCAGAAGGTGGTGGATACTAGTCCGTGACTGTAATGACCCCAAAATGTATGGTGTAATTTTCTGTAATTAATTATGTGTTTATATGAATGTTGGAATTAAAACTTCGGGACTAAAATTGACGACCGTAATGGGTTCGGAATATGAAATTGAGCACGCCTATGTGATACCGAAAATTTTTAGAACCATTTGGGACGACAAATTGAGGACTGAATTTCGTCTGATTCGTTAGGCCATGTTTGGCTCAAGTTTTTGGTACAAATCTATTTATTTGATATATATGACTTAAGATAAGGTTGTTGACCCATTTTGACTCAAAAATAAGAAAAGAAAATATCTAAGGGAGAGAGAAGAGAGGACATTCGGGAGAGAGATGAAGCAAAGGGGGAAATCAAGTTGATCTTCTTCAATTAAATAATCAAGGTAAGAAATTCTTCTCTAATTTCTTGAAATAAGGTTGGTCGATCAATAATCTCATGTTATCTCATGTTAAATAAGAGGAATGAAAGGGAAATTATGTTTACTTTGAGCATACATGGCATAAATTTATGATTCATGTTTATATTTGGCATATTTGAGGGAGACCTCCATGGATTTTAAGAATGACGCTTTTATGTGCATGTTTATGGTTTTCCATCTTAATTCAAGGGTTGCTCGTTTATATGATGCATTTAGGTTTTGTTTAGAAGTTATGAAGTTTAATTCAAGTTGTTTTTCAAGTGTTTGGGCCTTGAGTTTCATGATTTTGAAGTTATTTTTGTAAAAGAAGAAGTCCCCTTTCAAAACAGAATTTTTGGACTGGTTTGGCCAAAATACATTCTGCAGTTCCACCGCTCGTGCGGCCTTGGCCACCGCAGGAGCGGACATGTACCGCACGTGCGGCCAAACAGTGTTTTTTTTTCCAATTTTGCTCTTTTGATGTTTTCTGACTCCCGGGACTTCATTTACTTGATTTTTACATGTCATTTGCATCATTTAGTATCTCATAAACATGAAATAAAGTAAAGAAAGAAAGATTAGAATGGCATGAATTATGTGATTTAATGATGATGTGTATTGAAGAAATGTGTTATAATGTTGCTAATTGCAGGTCAAGAGGTGAAGACCATGCAACCGGTTTTGGAAACCCACTGTGAGTGACATTTCTGTAAAGTTATGTTGATAAGCAATATATTTGAAATGTTATATGGAATGTTGTATGATATGATATGTTTGAAGTGTGATTTTAAACTGTGAACGAATATCCTGATTTGCGAATCTAGTATGGCATCCATAAATAGTCCTAAGTGGATCAGTTTACGAGATCTCGGTATGTGTTTAATCGGTGTCCAGGACCGGTTACTCTAGTCGTTGGACGACAAATGATATGTTCTATGGAGTATGCCATTATGTATGTTCTGATATGAGATGATTATGTGTATGAATGATTTATTTTATGGATATATGAAATGTACGGAATTCGTTCATTACCCTTTTACTTTAATGTTACTTGCTGAGCTTTAACTCATTGTTTGTATATATATTTATAGGTGAGCTTTCTGGGAGTCAAGCCTAGGCGGAGTCTTGACCGAGCCGCCGTTTTGAAGCCTACCTGAAGTTTTGTGTGCCTCCGAGCTGGGGCTAGGCCTGGAAGGCCGGTAGTGTGCCTTGTTTTGTTATACGTCTGTGGCATGTATTTTCGTGTGGTACATGATCTTTTGGTACATGTATGTAAAGTTAGTGGGTAAATTAACATTTTTGGCATGTAAGTGTATGTTCATATAAATGCACAGCTCTTTGGACCATAGTATTTTGTTTTCGCTTCCTCGAGCCCCGATTAATTATGTTTTGTACAAGAAGGCCTGTGGTAACCTATGATTACTGGCCGGTTATGATCCCAAACTTTTAGGGGCGGGTTTGGGTCGTGACAATGACATCAACACCGTTCTGACTTGGGCTCAATTCAAGGGAGCCTTCTTTGAAAAGTACTTCCCTCAGTGTGTCAGGGACAGAAAGGTGACTGAATTTGAGCAAATTGAGACACAATGTCAATGTCCGGCTTGAATATGAGACAAAATTTACTGAACTTGCTAGATATGCACCACACATGGTGGACACCGACTATAAGAAGGCCAGGAGGTTCGAAGGCGGCCTTAATATTGCTATACTGGACCGAATTAGCGTTTTGAAGCTACCGAGCTATGTGAATGTTCTTAACCGAGCTTTGATGGCTGAGTCGAACATCGAAGCTGTGAAACAATCTGAAACGCCGGTATCTGAATGGGGTAGTAAAAGGCAAGGTTTCAAGTTCAAGAAAGGCAAGCATAACCCATCAAATAAGAAATGTATCACGGGCAAAACTAGCTGACCAAGGGAGTGGTTTCACTCCATCTTGTTCTGAATGTGGCAGGAAGCACAAAGGGGTTTGTTACAAAATATCTGAAGCCTGTTACAGGTGTGGCAAGGTGGGCCACATGGTTAAAGACTACCCTTCTGCTCTGCAGGCCAGTAGTAAAGCTGCACCAAGCGCAGCAGCATCAACTGTAGCACCGAAGCCTAACCCCAAAGCTACCGGGAAAGAGCCTATGAGGTAAGGCCGAGTGTTCGCCCTAGTACCGGGAGACGTGCAAAATACTGAAACCGTTGTGTCAGGTATCCTCTCTATTTGTGCTCAAAATGCATATGTACTGATTGATTCGGGGTCTACACACTCATATGTATCACATGTTTTTTCACAGAAATTGAGTAGATCCTTAGAACCCATGAATTATCTGTTAGCTGTATCATCACCTATTGGGGGATCCATGACATGTGCATATATGTATCCTGCTTGTGAGATTATTGTTGGGGACATGCATTTGTTTATTGATTTATTGCCACTGAACATTGATCATTTTGATGTAATATTGGGGATGGACTGGTTACAAAAATACCATGCTACCATTGACTGTGTGTCAAAGCAAGTTGTTTTCCGTCCACCTGGGTTACCCGAATTTGTGTTTAATGGGGTTGGAGTAGTACCCCCTCCGCATTTGATGTCTTCGGTGAAAGCTGTTAAACTGATTAGAAAGGGGTGTAAAGGATATCTGTGTTCTGTACTGACTGTATCTACTGATGATAATGTTAAAACTGATGTGAACTATATTCCTATAGTCAGAGAATTCCCAGATGTATTTCCAGATGATCTGCCAGGAGATTTGATTGATAGGGAGATTGAGTTCACCGTTGATGTGATTCCAGGTACACAGCCAATATCTAAAACTCTCTACAGAATGGCTCCGACTGAACTGAAGGAATTGAAAGTACAATTGCAAGAACTGTTAGACAAGAAGTTTAATAGGCCCAGTACTTCATCGTGGGGCGTACCGGTTTTGTTTGTAAAGAAGAAAGACGGCTCACTGAGACTGTGCATTGATTACCATGAATTAAACAAGGTAACTGTGAAAAATAAATACCCATTGCCGCGTATTGATGATTTATTTGATCAGTTACAGGGTGCTCAAGTGTTTTCCAAGATTGATCTCAGATCGGAGTACCATCAACTGAAAGTTAAACCAGAAGACATTGATAAAACTGCTTTTAGAACGAGGTATGACCATTACAAATTTTTAGTTATGCCTTTTGGAGTTACTAATGCACCTGTAGCATTTATGGACCTCATGAATAGAATCTTTAAACCATACCTTGATGACTTTATTGTGGTATTCATTGATGACATATTGATTTACTCCAAAAGTATAGAAGAACATGAACATCATCTGAGACTTGCCCTGCAGACCCTAAGAGAACAGAAACTGTATGCTAAACTGTCTAAATGTGAGTTTTGGCTTGATCATGTTATGTTTTTGGGGCATGTTGTTAGCAAAGATGGAATTTCTGTTGATCATGAAAATTGAAGTAGTAGTGGTAGCCTAGACCAACAAATGTGACAGAAGTCCGAAGCTTTTTGGGATTGGCTGGATATTACAGAAGATTTGTCAAATATTTATCCAAAATTGCCTTACCATTGACTCAACTGACACAGAAGGGGATATCATTTGACTGGATTGACCAAAGGGAATCAGCGTTCCAAGAGTTGAAAACTCGATTGGTGACTGCACCGGTTCTTATCTTACCTTCAGGTACGGATGGTTATACTGTATTTAGTGATGCTTCTTATAAGGGTTTGGGGTGTGTTTTAATGCAGAATGGGAGAGTTATTGCTTATGCTTCCCGACAACTGAGACCACATGAAAAGAACTACCTGACCCATGATCTGGAACTTGCTGCAGTAGTGTTTGCACTAAAAATCTGGCGTCACTATCTGTATGGGGCAACATGTGAAGTATATACCGACCACAAGAGTCTGAAGTATTTCTTTACCCAGAAAGAACTGAACATGAGACAGCGGAGGTGGCTAGAATTGATCAAAGACTATGACCTACAGATTTTGTATCACCCGGGAAAGGCCAACACCGTTACCGATGCATTGAGTCGGAAATCGATTGGGAACTTAGTTTGTTTGCTCACCGGACAGAAAGAGTTGCTTTGTGACCTTGAAAAATCTGAAATTGAGGTTGTTTTGAGAGAACAAGGTGGTACAATGGCTGCTATTTTTGCTCAACCGGCATTGATTGAGGAAATTAAAGAGAAACAGCAACAGGATGACTTCTTGAAAAAGATCATCGAAGAAAGGGAATCTAAACTGAGACCGGGTTTCAAATTTGAAAACAATGTACTGAAATTTCAAGGAAGACTGTGTGTACCAAATGATTCCGACTTGAAAAGAAGAGTTCTGTAGGAGGGCCACAATTCAAAATTTTCTATTCATCCGGGGAATACGAAAATGTACAAAGATTTGAAATTGAATTTCTGGTGGCCGGGAATGAAGAAAGAAATCGCTAACTTTGTGTCAAAATGTCTTCATTGCCAGCAAGTTAAAGCTAAACATCAACGACCCGCAGGCTTATTGCAGCCCCTACCAATACCGAAGTGGAAATGGGAACACATCACCATGGATTTCATTGTTGGGTTACCTCGCTCTAGTAAAGGTATGGACTCGATTTGGGTTATTGTTGATAGACTGACTAAATTTGCTCATTTCTTACCCGTTAAGACAATTTACAATGCGGACAAATTGGCTATACTCTATATTGATGAAATTGTTAGACTGCATGGAGTGCCTGTGTCTATTGTTTCTGACAGGGATTCGAAGTTTACATCGAAATTTTGGCAAAGCTTACAGACTACATTGGGTACTGAACTGAGATTGAGTAGTGTCTATCATCCTTAGACAGATGGCCAGTCAGAAAGGACCATCCAGACTCTAGAGGATTTACTGAGAATGTGTGTCCTTGATTTTCAGGGAAATTGGGAAAGCCATTTGCCATTAGCTGAATTCGCCTACAACAACAGCTATCATTCAAGTATTGGTATGGCGCCTTTCGAGGCATTGTATGGCAGGAAATGTAGATCTCTGATCTGCTGGGCAGAAGTTGGAGATGGGCCTTTGCTTGGGCCCGAGATTGTGTATGAAACGATGGAGAAAGTGAAACTGATACAACAGAGACTGAAAACTGCACAGAGCCGACAGAAAAGTTATGCAGATGTCAGAAGGCGAGACCGAGAATATGAAGTGGGTGATCACGTGTTTGTGAAAGTGACACCGATGAAATGCCAGATTCGTTTTGGAGTCAAAGGCAAGTTAGCGCCAAGGTATGTCGGACTGTATGAGATTATTAAGAAAATCAATCCGATGGTGTATCAAGTTGCACTTCCTCCTGAAATGGAGCATATGCATAACGTCTTCCACATTTCTATGTTAAGAGATTATCTCTGGGATCCATTCCATGTGATTGAGCTACTCGGGTAGTGTTGAGTGATGACTACACTTACGAGGAACGGCCTATACAGATTGTAAACAGACGGATCAAGAAACTGAGAAACAAGGAGATCCCGTTAGTGAAAGTTGACTGGCAAAACCATGGTGGCGTGTATGCCACTTGGGAAAGGGAAGATGACATGGCTAGGAGATATCCTGAATCGCTTCCCATGAATCTGTTTTCTTCGGTGAAGGTAACTCGAGTTTAGAGGACTAAACTCTTTTTAAGGAGGGGAGACTGTAATAACCTTCATCACTGATCACTGATTAATACTGATTACTACTAAACTATGACTGATTATGACTGACTGAACTATTGAACTAACCGACTGGAATCTGAAACTGATTGATTGACTGTATCTGTTTGAATTGCACTTCTATCTGTTGGTTGTCTAATTATCTGTTCGTGTATATGTGTTTAAACTGTAAATTGAAGGCCTTATCGGCGGTCGAACCCAGAATCGAATAGTGTTGTATGATCATTGTAATTTATGCGATTTTATGGTGTAATTATCTGAAAATTGATTTGGTATAATTAAATTAGATTAAATATTGACAAATGCCCAAATTAGGCTTAATTGCCAAAATAACACTTAGTGGCCCACTATCTTACACACATTTGAGCCTTCACTTGATCACATAACATATTTGCTCAGCCATTCTCTATGCTATAGTCGATCAAGAGAGGGAGAGAGTGAGAGAGTTGAGTAGTTCTTGAGAGTTTGGCTTGGAGAGCTTGAGGAACTGAAGTGTAGATTGTCAATTGAACTCCTAGTCTTGTGTTTGAAGACCTAAGGTAGGAGAATCAACCTTTCATTGTTGTATTTAAGATAGTTCTTGCATGCCTCATGCTTAATTGTAGAGTTAAGGCATGAATTGGTTCAATAATGTTGAATTAGAGCTCAATTGTTGCATGCATGTGCATATTGACAAGTTTTGAGATTGTAATTCATCATTCCTCACATGCATGTTCATAATATTGTTGTAATTCATGTTGTCATCATATTTTTGAAAGATTTGAGCTCATTTGAGCTAGCATTGAAGCTTTGAAATGATTTGAATTCATGCATGTTTGCATGTTCTTCATGTTCATGAAAATGGGTTTGAAACTTGGATTTAATTGACTCACCCTTGGGCTTTAAATTCATAAATTGAGCTTTGAAACTTGTTGTATATTGAGTCTAGATGTGTTTTTCCAGAATTTGGGCCCAAGAGGTCGAGTTTAGAGCTGTAGAATGCTTGGTTTGAGCTTGGGAGGCAAATCTGGAAATTCCAGATTTGGCTTCTTCGCTCGAGCGACCATTGTTTACTCTAAGCTACGCTCGAGCGAAGGAATGGTGGCTCGAGCGTAAATTCCGAGCTCTCAGAATCTTGGTGCGCGCAGACGTATGCTCGAGCGAAGGGACCCACGCCGGCGAAAGAGTCAGGTCTCATGCTCGAGCGATCGGCGTAAATTTTGAGTATCGATATTTTCTTGTAGCACCACGGATCCGCTCGAGCGACGGAATTTATGCTCGAGTGGAGATCCTTTGTCTGCATGTCCGCTCGAGCGAAGGAATCCTCGTTCGAGCGAGACCCCTGTTTTTAGCAAATTTTGTAAAGTGTTCTCTAAGTGCATCTTTGCATCCTCATCCCATCCTAGGCATCCTTAGGCCTAGTTTAAGGCATCTTAAAGAGGATATGGATGTAGAACACACCAAGGCAAATTTAGGAATTAAGTTATTATCTTTCCCAACTGTGAAACTTAGTATGTGTTCAACCTGTTAACTGTATAGAGTCAGCATTCCGAGGAGAGGCTCTAGCTTACTATAGCCCAGAACTCTGTGAGTAACAATTGTGTAAAGATATGTTCAAAATGATTATCTTCCGAATACTGAACTGATATTGTTTACTGAATGAATGTATGTCCTATATTCTGAATCGCATCAGGCATCCTTAGCACCTACTATTTCTTGATCTTTATTCAGAGATCTCTGTCGGTTCCTCGTGTGGAATCACTCATTTCTTGATTGATGGCCATCATTCTTGTTAGGTCTTTAAGACCCTCGCTTCTTGTCTTGTTATGCTAATGGATGTACCACATATGGTGATTGGTGAAAAGTCAAATCTTGATTTAATGAACTGTTTTCATTACTGTAAGGACATTCATTTTAAACCTCTTTACGCATTATGTTATTCATCGAGCTTTAGCTCACTGCTTATATATATATATATATATGTAAGTGTACAGGCACCGGACCATTGCTAGAAGCGTCGGGGTAAACTCCAGTTTTGTCAAGCCAACCACTGTGCCTCACTGCGAGGTTCCGAGCCTTCCAAGCTAAGGCTTAGGGGTGCTTAGTTTCCCCCCTTCTGTACTGTTTTGCTTACTATATAGACTTAACGTTGCCTTTGTCTTTGTTTATCGTGATTAAGTCCTGATACGGGTTGTAAATTATATGCATACTGTTTCGTGCTGTTCTGTATAAATGCATGAAAAATATTTTCGGCATACAGACTGTCACAGCTCATTGGACATTGTTTAATTACTGTATTGGCTTCCGCCAAGCCCCTGTACTCTGTATTATTGTATTACTGTTAAGCAGGCCTTCGGTAATCTATGATTACTGGCCAGTTACGGTACTAAACCAATAGGGGCGGGTTTGGGTCGTGACAGGTTCGGAACGATTAAACTAGATTAAAATAATGCCATTTGATTAGTTTGGATTAATTACTACCTAAGGCACCATTTTGAGCCCACTCACTTCTTTTCTTGATTCCATCACATTATGAGCTCATCCAAGAGAGAGAGAGTCAAACGTGAGATAGAGAGAGGGAGAGGAGAGTTGAACTCAACAAGAAAATTCTTGAAGGTAGAGGAAGTTGAAGAGAATTTGGAAGATTAAGCTACCATACTTGAGAATTCAGGACTTAAGGTATGCATTCACCCTCTTAACTATGAAATTGAATTGCTAGTACAAGAATTCTAGTGAGTTAAATGAACTCATGTAAGGATTAAGCTAAGAATTGGTGAATTGAAGCTCAATACATACATGCATGTGTAATTCATGGCATTTGAGGTTGTCTTTCTAAAGAATCCTTGTATGCATGTCATAATCCAAGCTTTGTTTTAGAAATTCTTCATGTTCCATGTCATATTGTCATAGTTGATCATGTTTTTGGGTTGAACATTGCATTTGGTCATGTTTTGGAAGACTTGAGTTCCAAGAATTGTATACAAGTCATGTACATGAATTAATTTCAGGTTTCAGGTTGAATGTTGCACAATTGGCATGCTTTTGGGCCATGATTTCTTGTTATGATGCTTTAAACATGTTGTTTTATGAGTCTAAGTGTTTTCCAAAGTTTTGGGCCCAAAAAATTGAGTTTTGATGCATTTGGGGTTGAATTTGAGCTTGGTGATCAAATCTGGAAATTCCAGAAATTTGATCCACGCTCGAGCGAGGAACTTCACGCTCGAACATGCACTCTGAGTACATGCATTTCCGCTCGAGCGTCGAGGGTTACGCTCGAGCGTGAAATGCATATACCCAGGAGTTTGTGTGTTTTGCAGTTCGCTCGAGTGAGGGAATTCACGCTTGAGCGAGGTTCTGAGTCTCACGCTCGAGCGGAGGTCGAGCGTGAAAATCATGCATCCAGTACTTTTTCAAGAGTTTACAGTCCGCTCGAGCGGGGAAAGTCACGTTCGAACGGAGTTTCATTGTCTATATGTTCGCTCGAGCTAGGAAACCCACGCTCGAGCGTAGACCTTATTTTCAGCGAGTTTTAAGAAATGTTTTTCAATGCATTCTTGCATCCTCATTCCATTCTAGGCATTCCTAGGTCATGTTTAAGACTCCATAATGAGGAGTAAAGGTTAGAAACACACTAAGAGCAAACAGCATAAGTTATGTACAATTCGAACGTGTGTTTCAAGTATGTATCTGTTATGTGTCATGTAGGTCACGTGCCGCATACCGTTTAACCAATCTGCTCCGTCTGTTTGTCTCAAGGCCAACTGTGAGAAATAACATAGTAAAGCTATGTTCAATCTTATTTATTTTCTGTATAATGAAATAAGAATTATTTTCTGAAATGTTATGTTCTGTGCAATGAATGATTGTCCAATTTCTTATATGTATTCGCGACATCTTTGGTATCATGTGATATGTGTTAGCTGTTACCTGGTATCGGAGGTTCCATCATGGAACTTAATTTGTCTGCACTCTGTTACCCGTACTGAAGGCTCTATCATGGGGCTCAGCGTGTTTATTCTCTGTTACCCGGATTCGGAGGTTCCTTTATGGAACTGGTTGTTCATAACCCTCACGTGTTTGTATCTGTTCTGTATCTACTCTGTTAGTGCTTATGGATGTATCACGTATATTTACACATGCCTTATGATTTCTGTAGATGATCTGGACAAAGTACGAATTTGATACAAAACTGAATTGCGAATTCTGAATCTGTACGGACTCATTCATTGAAACCCCTTTACTCTGTTATTGTTCACTGAGCTTTCGCTCACAGTTTATATATGTATGTAGGTGAGTCGGCGCGTGATCAGGGCCAGAGTTGACAGCCTTCATTTTTACTTTTTGTCAGCCAACCGTTGTGCCTCCCGAGGAGGTTCCGATTGAAGTTTAGTTACATGGCTGTTTTTGTACTTATGTTAGTCTCTATCTGTTTTGTACAGTCGGGTCCTGGATATTACACTCTTGTAAATGTTTTGTAATTATGATATCCTTTGACCGACACGCTTATGTA
Organism: Camellia lanceoleosa; assembly: GCA_025200525.1. Lineage (NCBI taxonomy): Eukaryota > Viridiplantae > Streptophyta > Magnoliopsida > Ericales > Theaceae > Camellia > Camellia lanceoleosa. The sequence continues at coordinate 28,631,690 of CM045768.1, read as the reverse complement.
TATACAAGTTTTGAATATTATGTCCCATGTTTATCGACACAACTCATTGGACTATTTATGTTTGGTACATCTACTTCCGCAGCCCCTTATTATATGTTTATCTGTTAAGAGGCTTTTGGTAATCCACGGACTACTGGCCGATTATGATGCTAACCCTATAGGGGCGGGTTTGGGTCGTGACAGAGTGGTATCAGAGCACGTGTTCTACCGCACACACAGGTCCATATGAGCTTAGGATGTCCTAGTAAGAGTTAGGGGCATTCCATCTGCATGTGTAAGTGGGTGGTAATCTAAATGAATATGAAAACTGAATGTAAATTTGAGCAAATGAATTGAAACAAACGAATAAGATTATGCCTATGTTTATTATCATTTGATGTCTCTATAGCAACATGGAGAATGCAAGGGGAAGTGATGTAAATGAATCTTCAGAGGCTCGCATGAGCCGAATAGAACAAATGCTTGCAGCATTGACTGAAACTTTGACACAACAGCAAGGACAACAACCTTTGCCTCCTCCACCTCCGCCGGCACAAGCCGAAGCAGATAATAATGACATCATCAACTTGACACAGAAATTCATGAAAACGAAACCGCCTACATTCTATGGTGGAATTGAACCGTTGAAAGCAGAGACGTGGTTACTTGAAATGGAAAAACTATATGAGGTGTTTCCTTGTTTTGAAGTCCAAAAAGTCCTCCTAGCCACCTATACTTTGAAGGATGAAGCTCGAAGGTGGTGGTTTCTGATTCGAAGTGGCAACGGGAATATGACGTGGGCACAGTTTAATGCGATCTTCTATGACAAATATTTTCCCCAATGTTTCAGGGATCGGAAAGTGTCTGAGTTTCAAGAACTTAAACAAGGAAGGATGTCTGTAGCGGAGTATGAAGCCAAATTCACCGAACTAGTACGGTTTGCTCCACATATGGTGGATATTGATTATAAGAAAGCACGAAAATTTGAAAGTGGACTGGATTTGGAGGTGTTTGATCGAGTAGGCGTATTGAAATTGCCTACTTATGTGGAAGTTTTAGATAGATCCATAATGGCGGAAGCCACACTAGCCGCTATGAAACAAAGTAAGGCCCGAGCAGCTATACACACGGATTGGAAAGAAAAGAGGTCTGGGTATGGTTTTAGAAGAGGCCGGTCTTATGTCAGTAAGAAGCAGAACACGGGGTCTACAAGCAGCTCGAGTCAGAGTAGTGAGTCTATTCCAGTCTGTTCTGATTGTGATAGAAGGCATAGGGATGTGTGCTACCGAGTATCCAATGCTTGTTTCTGATGTGGCCGGGCAGGTCATGTAGTGAAGGATTGCCCACTCAGGTTTGAGAATACTAGCCGTCCTACGGCAAGTTCAGCTGGATCCGCCTCTACGGCCAAAGTAAATGCAAAAGCTAATACTGGGAAAGAACCTCTGAGGCAAGGTCGAGTGTTCGCCTTAGTGCCCGGTGACGTACAAAACACCTATATTGTGGTGTCGCATCGTAACAACCTCGCATCGATTATCGATAAACTATCAATTAGCTACCGTTACCGCTAAATCGAATCGATAATGACCGATAATCAATTAACCGGCTTGAATGGGTGATTGAAATCTAAACCAAATCGAATAAGTTTATCTATTGAATTGCATATTGCATCTGTTTGATTATTTGATTATCTGTTTGAATTCATATGTTTAAACTGCTAATTGAAGGCCTTATCGGCGACCGAATTAGGAACCGTTTAGAGTTTTGGGATCGGTAGAATATTTGTGATCTAATGGTATATTTATCTGAAAATTGATTAGGAATGATTAAACTAGATTAAATATTGGTTTAATGCCAAGATTGACTTAATTACACTTAAGCCACCTAGTGGACCTTTATTTATTTATTATTACTTGAGCCTATACACTTGATCAAAGCTTTCCCTCAGCCATTTTCTTGCATTCCAACCGACCAAACTAGAGAGAGTGAGGGATAAGAGAGAATTGGACTCAAATTGGTGAAATTGCTAGAAGAACTTGAAGATTTGAGGCATAGATTGTATAATTGAGCTCGTCATCTTGTAATTCAAGGTCTAAGGTAGCATTCTATCTTCTTATTTTAGTGTTTGAGCTTAATCTTGCATGATTCATGCCCAATTAGAGAGCTAGGCCATGATTTAGTGCAAATAGGTTGATTTATGCTTGAATTGTTGCATGCATGGTTGAATTGTTGATTGAAGAGTTGAATTCATGCTAGAATTGGACGTGCATGTTCATAATCATGTTTAAGTCCATGTTTTTATCTTGTTTTCCAACTATTGAGCTCATTAGAGCAAGATTTAAACCTTGAATTTGGTTAAAAGTTCATGCATTGCATGTTTTGAAAGTGTTCTTGAAAATGGGTTTGAATGTTGGATTTAATTGACTCACCTTTGGGGCTTGAATTCATAAATTGGCTTTTGAAACTTGTTATACATTGTTTTGGGATGTATTTTCCAGAATTTGGGCCCAAGAGGTCGAGAATTGAGTTGAGAATGCTTGGTTTGAGCTTAGGAGGCAAATCTGGAAATTCTAGATTTGGCTTCTTCGCTCGAACGACCGACGTTTCCTCTGAGCCACGCTCAAGCGAAGGATTGTTCGCTCGAGCGAAGCCTTTGATTTTGCAACCTCGCTCGAGCGAAGGAAGGCTCGCTCGAGCGAGACCCCTGTTTTCAGCAACTTTTGAAAAATGCCTTCCAACTGTATTTTTGCATCCTCATCCCATCCTAGGCATTCTTAGGCCTAGTTTAAGGCATCTTAATGAGGATTTAGACATAGAAACACACCGAGGAAATTTAGGGATTTAATTATCATCCTTCCGACTGTAAACTTAGTGTGTATTCTATTTGTTAACCTGCTTAGGTGGTTTCTCGGGACGCTTTAGCCTAGCTATTAGCCCAAACTCGTGAGTAACAATTGTGTAAAGATATGTTCAAAATGGTTATCTTTTGAATCTTGAATCAATTGTTTATTGAACCGATATTGTTTCTTGAATGAATGTATGTCCTCAGATTCTCGAATCAGATTGTGGCATCCTTAGCATTGATTTATCACATAGAGCTCGGTTCCCTTTGTGGAACCATACTGCTATCGATCGATGGCCATTATTATTGGGTCTATTAAGACCGTCCTTTTGGACCCTCATCATTTATAGGCTAATGGATGTACCACATATGACTGATTGACTGAAATACTGAAAGACTGAAATACTGTTTAATGAACTGATTTCATTATTGTAAGGACATTCATTCATAACCTCTTTACGCTTTATGTTATTCACTGGGCTTTAGCTCACTGTTTATATATATATATGTAGGTTCTCAGCAGCCAGACCGGAGCTAGCAGCGTGGGTCAGTCCCCAGTTTTGTCCAGCCAGCCTGTGTGCCTCTCAGCGAGGTTCCTAGTTGCCATGCTATGGCTTGGGGTGTTTTTGTTTCCCCCACCTGTCTCCCTACTGTTTTGTACCATCAGATAGACTGCCTCTCTTTTATCTTGCACTATTACCGAGGGATTAGGTCCCCATACTGAATGATTGTATAGACTGTACTGTTCTGAACTGTATGAATGCATGAAAAATGTTTTTGGCATACAGATTTTCACAGCTCAATGGACACTAGTTACTTATCAGATATTTCCGCCAGTTCTCAGATTGCTTAACTGTTATTGTCAAGAGGCCTTCTGTAATCTCGACATCGCCACATGCTAAACCCATAGGGCCGGGTTTGGGTCGTGACAGGTATATTCTCTGTATGTTCTCAAAATGCATGTGTACTGATAGATTCTGGTTCTACACATTTCTTTGTATCTCATGCTTTCTCGTGGAAATTGACTACACCATTAGAACTTATGACATATGTGTTATCTGTATATACGTCGTCTGGGGGTTCTATGACATATGCTCATGGTTATCCCGCATGTGATATTATGATTGGCGATATGATGTTATATGTTGACTTATTACCCTTGAACATTGATCATTTTGATTGTATTTTGGGAATTGATTGGTTGACTAAATATTGTGCTACCATTGACTGTGCAAGTAAATCTGTTGTGTTTAGACCACCGGGTATGCTTGAATTTACTTTTACTGAGAATGGGGTAGTTCCTCCCCCATATCTGATTTCAGCTCTGAAAGCTAGAAAACTGCTTAGGAAGGGATGTAGGGGTTACTTGTGTTGTATACTGACTGCATCATCTGACGGAACTAATATAGAAACTATCTCTGTTGTTTTTGAATTTCCCGATGTGTTTCCGAATGACTTAACTGGGGACTTAGTTGATAGAGAAATTGAGTTGACTATTGAGGTGTTTCCGGGAACACAACCTATTTCCAAGACCCCCTATAGAATGTCTACCTCAGAATTGAAAGAATTAAAAGCTCAACTTCAGGAGTTATTGACTAAGAAATTTATCCGTCCGAGCACTTCACCTTGGGGTGCTCCAGTCCTGTTTGTCAAAAAGAATGATAGATCTTTGAAGTTGTGTATAGACTATCGAGAACTGAACAAAGTAACTATCAAGAAAAAATACCCTCTGCCCCGAATAGATGACTTATTTGACCAACTTCAGGGTGCCCAAGTATTTTCCAAAATTGACCTCAGATCTGGGTATCACTAGTTAAAGGTTAGGGCTGAAGACATAGAGAAAACTGCATTCAGAACTAGATATGGACATTATGAATTTTTAGTAATGCCGTTTGGGGTGACCAATGCACTTGCTGCCTTTATGGATCTTATGAACAGAGTGTTTAAATAATTTCTGGATGAATTTATTGTTGTGTTTATTGATGATATCCTGATTTACTCCAAAAGCAGGGAAGAACATGAGAATCATTTGAGAATTGCCCTACAGATTTTGAGAGAAAAGAAATTATAAGCTAAATTGTCCAAATGCGAATTTTGGCTTGATAGTGTGGCATTTTTGGGTCATGTAATCAACAAAGATGGTGTTTCTGTTGACCCTCAAAAAATTAAAGCTATTGTGGATTGGCCTAAACCGACAAATGTGACAGAGATTAGAAGTTTTTTGGGACTTACAGGTTACTACAGGAGATTTGTAAAAGACTTTTCCAAGCTTGCCATGCCATTGACCCAGTTAACTCAGAAGAATGTGTCATTTGATTGGAACGAACAAAGAGAGGCAGCCTTTTAAGAGTTAAAAACCAGGTTAGTGACTGCACCAATTTTAACTTTGCCCAATAGTACTGATGGGTTTCAAGTTTACAGTGATGCTTCCTATAAAGGTTTGGGGTGTGTATTAATGCAAAACGGGAAAGTGATTGCCTATGCTTCTCGACAACTTCGACCTCATGAAAAGAATTACCTAACACATGATCTTGAATTGGCAGTGGTGGTGTTTGCTTTGAAAATCTGGCATCACTACTTGTATGGGGTAACTTGTGAGGTGTATACTGATCATAAAAGCTTGAAATATTTCTTCACCCAAAAGGAATTGAACATGAGACAGAGGCGATGGTTAGAGTTAATCAAAGATTATGATTTGCAGAACTTATATCACCCAAGAAAAGCCAATACCGAAACAGATGCCTTGAGCCGAAAATCCAATGCAAATTTGTCATGCTTGCTGTCCAATCAAAAAGAATTGCTAGATGACCTGGAACAGAAGGAGATTGAGATTGTCGTACGAGAACAAGGTGGGATTTTGACTGCTATTTCTGCTCAACCTACAATTCTTGACGAGATCAAGCAGAAGCAATACGAAGATGAATACTTGAAAGAGATCATAGAGGAATTTGATTCAAAGCCGAGGCCGGGATTTGTGTTTGAGAATGACGTGCTGAAATTTCAAAACTGTCTTTGTGTACCCGATTGTTGTGATTTGAGAAAACGTATTATAACCAAAGCCTACAACAGTAAGTTTGCCATGCACCCGGGAAACACAAAAATGTATCACAATTTGAAACAGAATTTTTGGTGGCCTGGAATGACAAAAAGCATCGTAGATTTTGTGGCTAGATGTCTATATTATCAACAGGTTAAAGCTGAACATCAACGACCCGCTAGTTTGCTACAACCACTCCCAATACCAGAATGGAAATTGGAGCACATTACCATAGACTTCATTGTGGGATTGCCTCGTTCTTCCCGAGGTATGGACTCTATTTGGGTTATAGTTGATCGTCTAACTAAGTCTGCTTATTTTCTACCTGTTAAATCTGTTTACAATGCTGACAAATTGGCCAATATTTATATGACTGGAATTGTGAGATTACATGGAGTGCCAGTATTTATTGTGTCTGACAGGGACTCAAAGTTTGTGTCAAGATTTTGGCAGAGTTTGCAACAGGCTTTGGGGACTGAACTAAGGTTAAGTAGTGCCTATCATCCACAGACAGATGGATAAACTGAACGGACTAACCAAACTTTGGAGGATATGCTCAGAATGTGTGTATTAGACTTCCAGGAAAATTGGGAGACCTATTTGCCATTAGCTAAATTTGTGTACAACAACAGTTACCATTCAAGCATCGGAATGGCTCCTTACGAAGCTTTGTATGGAAGAAAATGCCGTTCTCCGATATGTTGGGCAGAAGTAGGTGATAGACCTTTGTTGGGACCAGAACTGGTGCAAGAAATAATCGAGAAAGTGAAATTGATCCAACAACGTCTGAAAATTGCACAGAGTCGGCAGAAGAGCTATGCTGATGTCCGAAGAAGAGATAGGGAATATGAAGTTGGGGACCATGTGTTCATAAAGGTGACCCCGATGAAGGGACAAACTCAGTTTGGTGTTAAGGGCAAATTGGCGCCAAGATATGCTAGACCTTATGAAGTCCTTGAAAAGATCAATCTAGTATCGTATCGGGTAGCTTTACTACCGGTAATTGAGCATATGCACAATGTATTTCACGTATCGATGCTTTGAGAGTATTTGAGAGATCCGCTCCATGTCATTGAACCAACACATATGCTCTTGAAGGACGACTACACTTATGAGGAAAGACCTGTCCAGATTATGAACCGCATGATCAAAAGATTGAGAAACAAAGAAATACCGCTGGTAAAAGTTGGTTGGCAAAATCATAGAGGAACTTATGCTACATAGGAAACAGAAGAAGACATGATGAAAAGATACCTTGAACTGTTTCCGTTAAACCCAATATTTTTCCAAAATGAAGGTAATCCGAGTTTGGAGGACCAAACTCTTTTAGGGGGGGGGGGGGAGACTGTAACAACCCCAACCTCTGATTAACGTTAATCCATGATTAATTATGCCTAATTAGCAATTAAGGCGAATTCTGCATTAAACAACATGTGTGCAATATATTGTTTGTGTCTATATCTGTTAGGCGTAGAAAGATTTGTTCACATTTTAGTTTCAGTTTGCGAATTGAAAGCCTCATCGGTGTCCGAATTAGAAATTGACTTGATTTATGTGCTAATTAGGATTTATAGAATTTTATGGTAGGTTTAATTAAAATTCAGTTCGGAACAATTAAACTAGATTAAAATAATGCCATTTGATTAGTTTGTATTAATTACTACCTAAGGCACTATTTTTAGCCCACTCACTTATTTTCTTGATTCCATCACATTATGAGCTCATCCAAGAGAGAGAGAGAGTCAAACATGAGATAGAGAGAGGGAGAGGAGAGTTGAACTCAACAAGAAAATTCTTGAAGGTAGAGGAAGTTGAAGAGAATTTAGAAGATTAAGCTACCACACTTTAGAATTCAGGACTTAAGGTGGGCATTCACCCTCTTAACTATGAAATTGAATTGCTATGACAAGAATTCTAGTGAGTTAAATGAACTTATGCAAGGATTAAGCTAAGAATTGGTGAATTGAAGCTCAATACATACATGCTTGTGTAATTCATGGCATTTGAGGTTGTCTTTCTAAAGAATCCTTGCATGCATGTCATAATCCAAGCTTTGTTTTAGAAATTCTTCATGTTCCATGTCATATTGTCATAGTTGATCATGTTTTTGGGTTGAACATTGCATTTGGTCATGTTTTGGAATACTTGAGTTCCAAGAATTGTATATAAGTCATGTACATGAATTAATTTCAAGTTTTAGGTTGAATGTTGCACAATTGGTATGCTTTTGGGCCATGATTTCTTGTTATGATGCTTTAAACATGTTGTTTTATGAGTCTAAGTGTTTTCCAAAGTTTTGGGTCCAGAAAATTGAGTTTTGATGCATTTGGGGTTGAATTTGAGCTTGGTGATCAAATCTGGAAATTCCAGAAATTTGATCCACGCTCAGGTGAGGAACTTCACGCTCGAGCGTGCACTCTGAGTACATGCACTTCCGCTAGAGTGTCGAGGGTTACGCTCGAGCGTGAAATGCATATACCTAGGAGTTTGTGTGTTTTGCAGTCCGCTCGAGCGAGGGAATTCACGCTCGAGCGAGGTTCTGAGTCTCACGCTCGAGCGGAGGTTGAGCGTCCGTCGAGTGTGAAAATCATGCATCCAGTACTTTTTCAAGAGTTTACAGTCCGATCGAGCGGGAAAAGTCACGCTCGAGCGAAGCTTCATTGTCTGCATGTCCGCTCGAGCGAGGAAACCCACGCTCGAGCGTGGACTTTATTTTCAGCGAGTTTTAAGAAATATTTTTCAATGCATTCTTGCATCCTCATTCCATCCTACGTATTTCTAGGCCATATTTAAGACTCCATAATGAGGATTAAAGGTTAGAAACACACTAAGAGCAAACGGCATAAGTTATGTACAATTCGAACGTGTGTATCTATTATGTGTCATGTAGGTCACGTGCCGCATACCATTTGACCAATCTGCTCTGTATGTCTGTCTCAAGGCCAACTATGAGTAATAATATAGTAAAGCTATGTTCAACCTTATTTATTTTCTGTATGATGACATAAGAATTGTTTTCTGAAATGTTATGTTCTGTGCAATGAATGATTGTCCAATTTCTGATATGTATTCGTGACATCATTGGTATCATGTGATATGTGTTGGCTGTTACCCGGTATTGGAGGTTCCATTATGGAACTTAATCTGTCTGCACTCTGTTACTCGTACCGGAGGCTCCATCATGGGGCTTAGCGTGTTTATTCTTTGTTACCCGGATCCGGAGGTTTCTTTATGGAACTGGTTATTCATAACTCTCAGGTGTCTGCATCGATTCTATATCTGCTCTGTTAGTACTTATGGATGTATCACGTATACTTACGCATGACTTATGATTTATATATATGATCTGGACAAAGTACGAATTTGATACGAACTGAATTGCGAATTCTGAATCTGTACGGACTCATTCATTGAAACCCCTTTACTCTGTTATTGTTCACTGAGCTTTCGCTCACAGTTTATATATATATGTAGGTGAGCCGACGCGTGATCAGGGCCAAAGTTGACGGCCTTCATTTCTATTTTTGTCAGCCAACCGTTGTGCCTTCTGAGGAGGTTTCGATTGAAGTCTAGTTACATGGCTATTTTTGTACTTATGTTAGTCTTTGTCTGTTTTGTACAGTCGGGTCTTGGATATTACACTCTTTGTAAATGTTTTGTAATTATGATATCCTTTGACCGACACGCTTATGTATATAAAGTTTTGAATATTTTATCCCATGTTTATCGACACAGCTCATTGGACTATTTATGTTTGGTACATCTGCTTCCGCAGCCCCTTATTATATGCTTATCTGTTAAGAGGCCTTTGGTAATCCATGGATTACTGGCCGGTCACGATGCTAAACCTACAAGGGCGAGTTTGGATCGTGACAGTCCCAAAATCGCGTGTATACATGGGTATCAATCCCGCGGATGAAATTTTCGTAAAATGACAAATTAAAGTGCTTGTGTGATGATTATGTTAATCTGGGAACCATTGAGTTGTAGTCTCAGATGGGTTGTTTGAAAGATAATAAAATTAGGTCATGAATTGGAATGAAATGATTTAGCTTGAACTGATGAGAAGGAAAAATGATTGAGTTATGAAATTTGGTACTTTATGATGATATAAAATATAAATATTTTCTCACAGGCATTATAAATGCACATTGTACTTATATCTTTGTTAAAGTACATATACTGTGTTAGATTGTTCCTACTGGGGTTTTACTCACCCTATTTGAGAAAATAATTTTCAGGTGTTGATGTTATGCCTCCGCCAAGGCAGTAACTTGGAAGGAGTTTAGAGCACAGGTCCCACTTTTGTACTTATTTAGGCCTTGTTTAGCATATATTAAAAAAGTTAAAAAGTTAAAAAGTCAAAAAGGCACTATCCTATTTAAGTCATATCATCTTACTTAAGTCACATCACCTCTCTACCACATCACTTCAAACCCAACCCATATTTCATAAAAAGTCAAAAAGTGCACTTATTTAGAACATCTCAAACCACCCCTTATATTGCTAAGGGCTTAAATTGTATAGAGTTAAACTCTCTTTGTTGTAACCAAGTAATGACTTGGAAAGTTGTAAACCTTTAGGGCATATAATTAATTATCTGTTTAACTTTCATTCCTTTTTACCACTTGTAACACATGTTGTAGATTCAGGATGAACTATTTATGAATATATATCACATGTGTCACTTTTGTATAATAATTTAGGTTAATGGAAGTTTATTATTTTGATTACGTTGTCTTATGTATATTGTGTTGGGTCGAATTATTGTAATTATTTCCTAGGCGTTACAAAATGAAAACTTCTACAAGCGTTAACAATTTTAACCGTTTAATGTGTTAAGAAATTTCCATCTTCGGACCTACTTTCCCAAATATTACTTATTTGTTTGGGAAATTCTCGAACAAATAAGTAATGTTTAGGCTTGTATTCCTAAATTTGAAAAAATGAAAACTTCTGCAAGCGTTAACAATTTTAACTGTTCAATGTGTTAAGAAATTTCCATGTTCGGACCTGCATTCCCGAACAAATAAACAATGTTCGGGCCTGTATTCCCGAATTTCAATCATATGTTCGGGAGTTCAGTCCCGAAAAAAAAAACGAACATATTTTATTAGTTTTGCCATTTTTTTCAAAAAATTTACCCTTATAAGGCAAATCTCCTTCGAGCTAAGAACAACCTCAAAGCTATGAACCTCCTATAAGCTTTTATTGTTATACTTCTTTCATCTTATGAAGTTATGGTTAGAAGAAAAACTTCCACTTATTGTCATTGCTGGAAAAGTGTAGGCAGTCAAATGATTGTCACTGTTACCATCGGAATATTACCGCCAAAGGGTTTTTAAGGTTTTGAGGGTTGGTAAGTTTTGAAGGTTGAATTTGGGAAAGATGGATGGATGGTGATGGAGGTGGGTACTCTCATAAACCCTAATGCATGATATAGTAGGTGTGTAGATTTAATTGTGGGATAGGGTGTCCCAAAATTAATAATATCTTTTTTAGTAATTTTATTTGAGGTTATTATTGTAATAAAAAAAAAGTAAAAAATTAGGAGGTCCAAAACAATTTATGGGGTGCTAATAGCAGCACTCTTATTATTAGGTAAATTATAAATACACCTTTGAGATTTGATTAAAATATGAATCACCCCCTATAGTTTTGAAAATTACATTCCACCCTTGAAGTTTCTAATTTCATAACAAATTGTTCATTTTATTAATAAATTATCAAGTCAATTAACTATTTTTTAATGATGTTAAAAATATGTTTTAATTAATAATTTAAGTAATTTTATTATTGTATAAGAGAGTAATTATGAATTTCAATTTTTTAGTTAATTCTGTTAAATAAAAAATTCTAATGAAGGGGTATTTGTAATTTTTCAAATTACATGGAGCAATCTGTATTTTAAACAAACTGCAAGGAGTGTATTTGTAATTTACCCTTATTATTATTATTATTATTATTAACATCGAAATTATACCAAATAATGTGATATAATGTCTCAAAATAAATAAAATAATTATAATCAAGTTTAATAAATTACTCCCCTTTAACTATGAACTTTGAGCAACAAAAATGTCGCCAACTAGCCAGGCTGCAACAGGGGTTCAAATGATTTAAATAAATATATTTTTTAATTACTTATGAAAAAAATATATAAAAAAATAAAAAAAATAATATAATTTTAAAAGATTAAAAAAATAAAAAACTGTATTAAAATAAAGAATACCAAATAGTACCTATAACTTAAAAAGATTAAAAAAAAAAAAGTATTAAAATAGAGAATACCTGATCCGAATGACGTTTGGACTAGATGTGTGCCTAGGTTTTGAAGACCGACTCGCCTATCAACCCAACCCTGTTAGCCAGTAAGAGCATCTCCAGAAGCCTCTCTATTCCTCCATTTTTGTTACTATAGCTAGGTTGGAAGGGTAAAAGATGGCTCTAGCAGACTCACCCAAGCATCGCTAAGATGATTGTGAGCTACAGTACCTTGCCAGGACAAGCGAGGTAATGTTCATGCACCTTTTAATTTTTCATTTGTTTTTGGCGGTAAAATTTTCCCTTATTTTGGCGCTAAAAGTTGTATCAATACCTCCCCAACAAATCCATAGAGAAAGCATTCTAAATCTCACAAACTCTCTCATCCTCTCTATCTTTTTCTCAAACTTTTTGCTCAAGGGAGGTAATAAATTTTGTCATTTCTGTTTATTTGTCTATGTATTTGTATTGCACACCATATGTTTGTTGTAATTTCTGTTAGAATATAGATTGTAAATTGTACCCAATTATGCTTTCTGTTTGTTTGTTTCATATGCTTTCATATAGATTGTCATTTTTGTTTGTTTCATATGCTTTCTGTTGACATAAATTCCATAGACAGAACACTTTAAATATAAATTCTCTTATGTTTGGTGCAAACAAGACAAAGGTGTGGAAATTTAAGTGAACACATAAATTTGCTTCCAGAAATCCCACATTTACTAATTGTCATTGTGCAGTGTTGCATTTTAATTATTCATTAAAGCCAAAACAGCATCTATCAAAATAAAAATGTGCGAGGGGTAAAGACCGAGATATTTGCAGCAAGTTTTTCACTAATCACAATGGAACTAAGACATTATACAAATCTATAACATGGGCATCCTTGTAGAATACTGGTGGTCATTGTAGAACAAAGTACTAGTCTCACCTGCATCATAACATGTTGCCTTTTGCAATCAAAGAACTAGGTCGAATTTATTAAGATAAGAACATCTCAAGGAACATTCTCGTATATTCCTTGAACATCCATGCAAAATACAGTCCTTTGAGAGGACCAATTCATAGTTCAACAATTTGGACTACAAAACCAGGAACTTCAAAACTAACATGTATTTGAGAAGTCTCATGTATAAGAGGTCATTCTATGATTATATTATTTGATGATGATAAACTTGGATGAAGCACCAAAAGCAAAGAACATAAAACAACAGACTATTAGAAACTACGCATGCAACAATCCAATGTCAAGTATGCCAGACCATCATAAAATCTCCAAAAGTTTTTTTAACCATAATCATTATTTTCTCATGATAGGGTTCTCAATAACAAGAGTATTTCTTGCAGTAAGTGCAATAAGTTGTACCAGACAGTAATTGTTTCAACATGTTGAAGACCCGCTAGGTGCACTACATACATAGAGTATATTATTACAAAAATAGCAATCAAATTAAACTGCACGTGTCCCAAAAAATATCCTCCGTCAAGAAAAAAGCATCATGTTATGAAAGAAGGCCCATCTGAAGGAATGAAGATTTCCAGAGTAACTAGTGTATCAGCTGCAGTTTCTTCTGAACTACAGCTTATGTAATTACTTAAATTTGAAAAAATTGTCAGCTTATTTTTATCACAGAATTTCCATATAGAGGGTATGATTACTTTGATTACTTCTTTTTAGATTTAACTTTAGAACTCAAGTATGATTTAGAGTATCAAATTGTCCAATTAGTCATAGAAAGAAAAAAGGGGAAAATTCTAACTAGTTTAGGCAACCCAGTCTTAAATAACACATGGTTAATAATAATAATAATAACAACAAAAAACAATTTCTAATTTCTATATTTCCATCAGCATCAGCATCAGCATCAGCATCAGCATCACCAACTCTTAGCCATAAATTTTAGGCAAAACCCAAAAGCAAGCAATTACCAAATTAGTACTACCACCTTAGGAAAGAGTGTTAGATAATGAAAACCAGGTAAAAAATAGAAATGGAGATGAAACTTCAAAAAGAGGTGGTGATTAGCCACAGGATTAGTGATGACACATTTTCTTATCATTTCTACTTTATCAGAATTTCTGTTAAGTTTAAGATTTTTTTTTCTCTCAATCTATTTATAAATAAAATGGGAAATAGAGATAACTTTTGTTTGATACTCCTAGCACATGTTGTAACTTGTAATGACTTAGCATGTTTCATTGTGTTTTGGTGTGCTGATAGGTTTTTGGTCAATTCGATGGAAACATAAATAAATAAATAAATTCTTCTTTGCTCTACACTGCTTTCTTAATTCTTATTTATTATTCAATCATAGGTATGGATTCACAACAAGATGGTTACTTTACCAATCTGTTACAAGAAATGCCCAACATTGATGAACATTATCTGATGGAATCTCAATATTTGAATCAAAATACTCAAGTATTTGCCCAAGAGTCTCAATTTACTGCTGAAATTGAATCTCTGTCGAAGAAACCTCAACGTGGAGGAAACTTCACAATAGAAGAAGACAAACTCCTTGTATCGGCTTGGCTTAATATTAGTTTAGATACGGTACATAGGAATGAACAAAAACGCTCTACCTATTGGAAAAGGGTATGGGATTTTTTCCATGAGCACAAGAAATTTGAATCTAATCGAAATGAAAATTCTCTTATGAATCGATGGTCAACCATTCAGCTTGCCATGAATAAGTTTTGTGGGTGCTATGCCCAAATTGAATCATTGCATCAAAGTGGCATAAATGAGGATGACAAGTTATTGAATATTGTACATCTACAATTATTATTATTTGTGAATTTGCTAAATATTATTTATTTATTTAATTTTCAGATTTGCAAGGCGAAAATTATGTACAAGGAACTCAAGAAATCTACATTCCAATTCGAACACTGTTGGATTATGTTAAGGGATCAACCAAAATGGGTGGTAGAGTCTGAGAAAAAAAAACAACCAAAAAGACCAAGAACAGGGACAACCTCTTCTCCTTGTACTCCGGATTCGATAAATCTAGGGGAAGACGATGTCTCACCTAATGATTTTGTAGACTTGGAGAGACCAACCGGTAGGAAGGCTGAAAAGGAGCGATTGAATAAACGAAAGAACAAAGAAAGCGTACATTCGAGTATTACAAAAACTTTGGAGGACATCAAACAAGACAAAAAGAAATGATTGACAAGAAAATTGAAATGATTGACAAAGTGTACGTTCAAAAAGAAGTGGAACTTCGTATCATGCAAGAAAAGCATGAGGTGGAACTTGAAAAGCATGAAATGGAACTTTTCAAAGAGGACGAAAGAGTTATTTTGATGGATCTCAGTGGCTTGCCGGAAATCTAACAAGAATTTTATCGTGCTCAGCAGATGGAAATCATTAAGAAAAGAAGAATGAATTAGTATTCATTCTTTCTTTGTGATGATACAGTTCGTTCTAGGTGGAACGGGTCAGACTAACCCACGCTCCTCAAACCTGTGTCCGAATGACCAAGCCTACAGTGGAACCTGCACAAGAGTTCAACGGGGAACGGGGTGTCACGACCCGCTCCCCATACCCAAGGGTTAAGCATCGTGATGGCCAGTAACTGAAGTTGCATACAGCCAATTCTTAAACAAATCAATAAACGCGAGCGGAAGAAATATTTAAATAAGGGTATCAAAATAATCATCGAAGCTTCTATTTTTATTACAAAATGTATTGACCAAAAAGGCCGATATTTATATAGAAAAATATCAATAAAAGTGTTGTTTGTGTCTATTCCGCAGTCTCGCATCTAAGACTTTCCAAAGGCTATTTCTGAATTGCATTATTTCCTGAAAATTAGTAAACAACTATAAGCACATGGCAGAGTGAGAAATATTATACCAAGAGTATAAGGGACACGAAATAACCATGGATCGTTAGTTAGGCCAAAACATTTACATAAACAAATCATTTAAGTAGCAGAAACCGAAATACAGATATTATATAAATATATAACCATAACCACTAAGAGGTAATGCAAGTAGAGGTCATGGTAATGTAAGCAGGTACGGATTCAAGAGGTGGCTCCCACAATAGTGTAGCACTTAGTTCCGTACAGCACTTTGCTTCGCACAGAATAGAGGTCAATGGATCCATGACAAACAGAGGACCACAAAGTGGTCAAACAGAGGCCAATGGTTATTTAAGTCCCCCAATGCGTGGGACTCCCGTGATAGTACTACAAAACATAATTGTATATAAGGTCATAACCAAATATTCTTTAAAATATAAACAAACATATCCATGGGTTTCCTTTTAAACAAATAAGGTTCAGAAATTAAACCACGTAACTGAAACCTTTATAAAACATAACTTTTATTAATATACTAATAAAACATAACTTGTATAAAACAGATTTTGGTATGTCAAAACATACGTAAAATACATTTTGGTAACTCTAGGTATAATATAACTCACCTTATCTTTAATACCTTACTCTTTCTTTCTACTATCAAAGACTCTTTTAACTTTCACCATTATTTCCTTCATTTCCTCTCTTTCTTTTCTTCTTTCTTTCCTTTCTTTTCACTCTTTTTTTGCTTCCAGTTGATCAGCGCCTCCCATAAATAGGGAGGGGAAACCATTCGGGGGCCAACACTTGGCCGAGTCCAATCCTTGCTGTATCTGCCTCAGATTCGTTCTTATCTAATATTTATATTTAAGATGATTACTCTTTGACCCAGTATTTTAATATAATTATATAAATAAGTTAATTTCTAATTAAATTACACTTTATCATATACTAATGGAAAATTAATTATTTATTTTAATATCACACCCATTATTATTATTATTTATATTATCTATATTATTATTATTTATATTTTGACCCCTAAACTTTTAATAATTATATTATTATACAAAATTACACATAATAATATATAATAAATTATATATTTTTCGAACTGAGATTAAATAATATTAGTATAATTCTACAGAATAATTAAAAATCTGGGTTGTTACAATCTTCCCCCCTTTTAAAATTTCGTCCTCGAAATTTGTCACAGGTGTAAGTTATTCGCTGCGCACTCTGATATATATATATTAGATGATTAATCTGATAGAAAATAGTACCTTAAAAAAAATTTACTAAAAATAACTCACTGCCTAGTTGTCAAAAATTAGTTTGGGCCGAAATGAGAAATAATGGGTGTCTTTAAAAAAATTTCACTCGTTTTATTTACGATAAAAATAAATAAAATAAGAACACAATGACAGAATTATATGCAAGAACTGAAAATCTTGAGATGAACTTTTCATTGATGGGAAATAGTTTTAAAATTAGTATCTTTAAAATTTGAACCCACTTTTAAAAAAAAAACTTCAAAATAAATAAATTTTTTTTTCAATACTGAACTGAAAATTATATATATATATTTAATTATATTATAATTTTGGTGAATGCTTAAGTCTGACATCCTTCTTTTCTTGTTCTTCTTTTACTATAACAAATATAAATTATGTCTAATATCCTTCACAAATTAGACACACTAAAAAAAAAAAATTTATTCTATATATATAATCATATAAAATTATAATATAATTAAATCGACGAATAAAATATAATAATTTGGTACTAATTACCCGCTATCCCACTTCTTAAATGTGCATGTGTCCTATGCTCCAATGATGACTTTTTTTTTATAAACCATTGCTCTGATACCATTTGTCACGACCCGCTCCTCGTACCCAAGGGTTAAGCATCGTGATGGCCAGTAACTGAAGTTACCTACGGCCAATTCTTAAACAAATCAATAAACGCGAGTGGAAGAAATATTTAAATAAGGGTACCAAAATAATCATCGGAACTTCTATTTTTATTACAAAATATATTGACCAAAAGGCCGATATTTACATAGAAAAATATCAATAAAAGTGTTGTGTGTCTATTCCGCAGTCCCGCATCTAAGACTTTCCAAAGGCTATTTCTGAATTGCATTATTTCTTGAAAATTGGTAAATAACTATAAGCACATGGCAGAGTGAGAAATATTATACCAAGAGTATAAGGGACACGAAATAACCATGGATCGTTAGTTAGGCCAAAACATTTACATAAACAAATCATTTAAGTAACAGAAACCGAAATACAGATATTATATAAATATATAACCATAACCACGGTACAGAACAAAGGTCACAGAAGTGATACTCAGAACAGAGGTACGGATTCAAGAGGTGACTCATACGGATTCTAGAGGTGGCTCCCACAATAGTGTAGCACTTAGTTTCGCATAGACTTTGCTCCGCACAGAACAGAGGTCAATGGATCCATGACAAATAAAGAACCACAAAGTGGTCAAACAGAGGCCAATGGTTATTTAAGTCCCCCAAGGCGTGGGACCCCTGTGGTAGTACTTACAAAATATAATTGTATATAAGGTCATAGCCAAATATTCCTTAAAATATAAACAAACATATCCATGGGTTTCCTTTTAAGCAAATAGGGTTCAGAAATTAAACCACGTAACTGAAACCTTTATAAAACATAACTTTTATTAATATACTAATAAAATATAACTTGTATAAAACAGATTTTGGTAAGTCAAAACATACGTAAAATACATTTTGGTAACTCAAGGTATAATATAACTCACCTTATCTTTAATACCTTACTCTTTCTTTCTACTATCAAAGACTCTTTTAACTTCCACCATTCTTTCCTTCCTTTCCTCTCTTTCTTTTCTTTTTTTCTCTTTTCTTTTCTTCTTTCTTTCCTTTCTTTTCACTCTTTTTTTTCTTCCAGTTGATCAGCGCCTCCCATAAATAGGGAGGGGAAACCATTCGGGGGCCAACACGTGGCTGAGTCCAATCCTTGCCGTATCTGCCTCAGATTCGTTCTTATCTAATATTTATATTTAAGATAATTACTCTATGACCCAGTATTTTAATATAATTATATAAATAATTTAATTTCTAATTAAATTACACTTTATCATATACTAATGGAAAATTAATTATTTATTTTAATACCACACCCATTATTATTATTATTTATATTATCTATATTATTATTATTTATATTTTGACCCCTAAACTTTTAATAATTATATTATTATACAAAATTACACATAATAATATATAATAAATTATATATTTTCCGAACTGAGATTAAATAATATTAGTATAATTCTACAGAATAATTAAAAATCTGGGTTGTTACACGGGGGGTCCCCCAGCGAACCCTCCGACGAGCAAGTTAGAAAAGAGAGATGGAATATAGGAAGATTAGAGATAAAAAGCTTAACCTTCTTCTTATCTTCGACGTCTGTTTATATTCTCTGGTAATCATTTCGTTGTCCCTTCCGACCTGTCGCCATGGCCGAAAGTCTATGCCCTAGCTTGCCTTATTTATGGTGAGGCCGTTCTGTCTCAACGGGGAGGGTTTATCCCAATAAATGCTGTAAGGGGCTTCATTAATGGCTGATGTGCAGTGCAATAACTTTACAGGATCTTTGTCTGCTTATATGGCTTGTCCTTCACCTGCCACGTGTCTGAGTGTCATTGGTCCTTAATGCCATGTTGACTTCCAGCTATGTTGGGCCTCATCAGTTGAATTATGTATTGGGCTCTAAGTGGTGGGCTTGGGTTGTTCATAGTGGGCTATGGCCTTTATGGGCCTACCCATGTCACTTTGCTCTTTATGATATTTTGGCTTTTGTCTAGTAGGCTAGAAACTTGGTATATGATATTTTGGCTTTTGCTTTTGGTTCTGCTTTTGTCTAGGATAGATGTTGAACTCAGCAATGTTTTGGTACACAATGTTAGTTGTCTAATCTGATGCTTTTTGTGCTGTGTTGTTCTGCTACTCTTTGTGCTGTGTTGCTGCCATTTTTGGCCTATTTTCTAATCTGTTTTTGTTGCTATTTTGCTGGTGTTTTTGGGCTATTTTGATGGCATTTTTGGGCTGTTTTGTTATTGTTTAATGTAAGTACTAATATTTACTTGTTCTTAGATTTTGAATCCAAAAATAGGTTGTGGTTGAGACGGGGCAACAACTAGTACTAATTGTGGTTTAGCTTTGAGCATTGATGAATGATCATCAAAGATAATATTTGGGAGGAGTGATGTGTTTAAGCTTGAGGTGTAGTTTGGTGGTTGGGCAGAATCATTATGAAATGGATTGATGTATATATGTAAAAGATTTATAGTTTTAGGATGCCAATGTAGGTTGATGGTTGTTATTTTATTTTTTTTGGTTTACATGCCATGGTACTAATCTATGCAACAGAATAGGATTGCATAAATCTATCCTTTCTTATAGTCTTGCTGCTTGGATCTCCAAACCATTACATATGTTCTTGAGAAAGTTTCAAAGGAACTTATAAGATAATACATCTTCAGCTCATCAAATTCAACTTGCCTTCAATTTTTTTGAGTACCAAGTTTTACTAATGAGGTTTTAAATTTTCAAAAGTTCTATTATCTCTCAGAAATTTTTCTTTATAAAAAAATAATAATATAGTATTAGTGTATGTAAGTTTTAACAAATTACTTTTTTTTAATTGTATATATAATCTCCTGCTTCAATCCTCACTTTTTTTCTTTTTTATTCAGAATCTCTAAGAAATCAGAAAAAAATATTTTAATATTTTAAAATTCTAAGAAATCAAAATTTTACTATAACTATTGATATGTGATTTAGATTTAATGTTATATAATAATGAATCTCAATCATTCAATTTATTTATTTTTTAGATAAAATTTTTAAGAGCTTAGTTTTTTTTGTTTTTTTTTTTTTTTAAGTACAACTCTCCCTTAATAGGCTACCATGATAACCATATAATTAAAAGGCATATAGAATTATAAAATTACACATAAATTAAAAGCATATACTGATTACATTCAAAACTAATAGCATACTACATAAAATGAAACTTCAAATTCAAAACTTTTACAACTCGCTGTGTAATTGCCACAAGTGTTCGACAAGGTCCGATTGGAGATGAGAATGTGTTTGCCTGTCTCTAATGTTATGATGATATTGAAGGAATTCCATAAGTTCAGTAGTTCTCTCCTGTAACACTGTTACATGGGGACTATCATCAATTTGACCATAATTGAAATCTTTTACTCCATTGTCATCCCACTCATCCTCAATGATCATATTATGTAGAATTATGCACACCTTCATAATATATTTAAGCATTTTAGTATTCCAAAAACGTGTCGGTCGATACACAATTGCAAATCATGCTTGAAACACTCCAAATGCACATTTTACATCTTTTCTTGTCGCCTCTTGAGCTGCAGCAAAAAGTTTTTTCTTATTTTCTTGAGGAGAAGGAATTGTTTTCACAAATGTTGACCATTGTGGATATATACCATCGGCGAGATAGTATCCCATTGTATATTCATTACCATTGATGGTGTAATTGACTGCAGGAGCACGCCCTTGAGCAAGTTCGGTAAATACAAAAGACCTTTCTAGTACGTTGATATCATTATGAGACCCACGTAATCCAAAAAACGCATGCCAAATCCGAAGATCATATGATGCAACAGCTTCCAAAATAATTGTTGGTTCATGAATGTGACCAGTATACATACCTTTCAACGCAGTCGAACAATTTTTTCATTTTCAATGCATGCAATCAATGCTCCCCAGCATTCCAGGAAATCCACGACTTTCACTAACCGCTAGTAGTTTAGCGATGTCATTGCTATTTGGTGACCTCAAATACTCATTAGAAAAAATATCAACAACTGCTTTAACAAAATACTTTAAGCTTTCTATTGCAGTGCTTTCTCCAATTCTCACATATTCGTCCATAAAATCAGCGGCTACTCCATAAGCAAGCATCCTAAGTGCAACAGTTATCTTCTGAAGAGAAGACAAACCAAGCTTTCTAGCACAATTTCTTTTTCGGAGAAAGTATGGATCGTGCGCTTCTACTGCAGCTTGAATTCGAAGAAAAAGTGAACGCTTCATCCGAAACCTCCTTCGAAATAGTTTAGGAGGATATACAGGCGATTCAGCAAAATAGTCGAGAAAAAGCCTTTCATGACCTTGAATATGATCACGATAAATGACTTTACGACCTCAAACAGAACCATGACATGAGCTTGATCCTATCTCACTATCTAGTAGTTCTTCATCCATAGTAACAGCTTTGAGTGTAAGAACCTGAATTTTTAGACAACTAATTAGTTTATTAATAATAATATTAAGTCAAGCAATAGTGATTATTAAACTATTAAATTATAATATTAAAAGCACCATAATTAATACCAATGTTAAATTCTTTTAAATAAAATTATTTATCTTGATGTGATTAAAATTTTGTATCAAAATACCGTGGTGAAAGCTAAATGGATTAAATTGATAGTAACTAAGCTAGTTAGAATTTAGTAGGAAGAAAACCATCCAGTTGAAAATGATAATATTAAATAAGTAAACAAATAAATAAATAAATGAATTATATATACATATTGACACCAATTTCATTTCAATTCAAAAAAAAAAAAGGGTGATCAAGTTGCAAGGAAAGTGGCTGACTACCACTTCCTTTTTACCTAGGCTGCTTGCATGCTTGTTTCTCCAAGCTCACACTCAATCCTCCCTAGGGAAGTAAGCATGCATAGATGGCCTTTTCAGCCTTTATTTGAGGTAGCCACGGCATGCCAATTTTGCTGGCTGTCATCTAAGCATTAGATGAGAATTCCAAAGCAAGAAGAAGAAGTCAGAATTTTTTTTTGGCTGCCTTCTTCCCAATAAAGCTGTTGCCAAGGCATGCTATGGCATGCAAACATACTCTAAACCCCTAGCCCATACTTGTAGATGACAATTCCAGGCAAAGAAAATAAAATAAAATAAAAATAAAATAAATTCTCCAAGCTCTCCTACATATAGAACACAATCCAGCCCCTTTGCTTTTGTTCTCCACGGCTGAGAAAAAAGAGAGAGGGAGAGAAAGCAAGAGGGAAAGGAGAGGAGAGAAGGGAAGAAGGGCCAACACTTGGGGTTTGTTTTACCTCACTAAGGTAAGAATACATCACCTCTATCCTCCCTTAGATACCTCTAATTGAATTTATATATACAAGACTAAGTATGGTTAAGTCACATATTGCAAAATAGTGCCATGCATGCTTAAACTTTTAAATAGGATGATGGTTTTATTATGTTATAATTTTCATGTTCCTTCTTGATATAAATATATGGCTTAGCTACTATTGTTTTTATGTATTTAATATTCTCCATTGTTGATATAATCTTGCACAAAAAAAAAAAAAAGGGTAAAATGAGATGAGAATGGCTCCTCTTTACCTAAGACTTAGATTCTTCCTCACTGTTTCAGACTTATTGGATGAAAAGAGGGCTCTAATAAATTGAAATTAATTGATGTTAAAAATATGTGTATACTGGAAGTATCTGTAGGTGCTATACACGGTGTAAAATTTTTATAAAATAATTGGACAGCATTTTCTTACTGAAATAAATATTTTCCCTAAGCATCGCTTACAACACAGCAGAAGCAGTGACTTCAAACAGGTCCCATTTTCTCTACAAATGGTACTTTTCTGCATGATCACTTGGAAAAGTAATATTTTTAAGTTAACTTTCAAACGCCGCTGGTTTCATAATTTTTTATTAAGTATTGAGAGAGAAACGCCAAATTTTCCAAAAGGTGACAAAATCTGTCCAGTTTTCTTATAAAAATTATTTGACCTCCTTCAACTGGTTTTCAGTCTTCATACTCTTCTGGAAATATGTTCTAAACGCAAAAATTTAGCAAATGGTCCTAACCATGCCTCTTTTCGACACCGTTTGAGGACCCTTTTTATTTTTCAAACCCGGATCACTTGTGCCGGAGGTGAATGTAACTCACTGTCCCAGCAAACCAGTTTTCTTCCAAAAATTATTCCTCCATTTTAAAATCGTTTTTAGCCCTGGTATTCTTCTCGAAATATTTTCCTAACTTGATGAACTAGCACCAGTTAAAATATTATAATGGTTGAACATTGTGTGGTATGGGTTTCATATTTTTTTGTTTGACTAAACAGTGCTGAAAGGAGAAGTAGGAGAATCCTTAAGAAATTTTGTGATGACTCCTAAGAAACTTTATCACATTTATTTTGGTTGCCATATATGATTGTGTTGTGCTATATAAACATTATATCACTGTGATTCTCAAACTAAAACTCGCACATGCATAAAAATGTGGATTCAACGAAGTAAAGAAACACAAAATTGAATCGATGATACATTAAAAATTTAAAAGTGATGGGGTGAGCCCGGTTTAGAATCTTGCGCGATGAGTTGCGAACCCTAACATGGCACGGGAAGGTATTTCGGCTCTTATCGGTGTAGGCGATATAAGGTTGGTGGTGCGGGTGTCACAACATAAACCGTTCCCTTGGGGCAGACTGTGATGTCACGACTCGGGTATGTAACCCTGGTGCGTGGGCATCATTAGTAGTTACAGCAAGTAACATTTGAATATTTGACCAAGGGGGAGTCAGAATTGCCCGTGGCCATTGCTTAGCAGTTGAGGGGAAGTAGTGCTCCGCGGGGAGTTACTTAAATTTATTTGATAAACTGAATTGATGGGAATTTAAAAAGAAGAGCATGCATTTCCTTATGATGAACCACTATTTCCATTTGCCATTTATTTATTTGTTTATCTATTGTTATTATTTTAACTGTTAGTATTTCTGTTATGCTTATTAAATGCTGCTTATTATTCTGCTATTACACAATAATTATTATTTATGAGTATTATTATCGGGGTGGGTATTTCGGGTTGTAATATCTTATTGAGCTCGTCGCTCATTGGCATCCTCTTTGCCCTAGCGTTTCATGCCAGGTACCGAAGAAACCGAGGGAAACACCGAGGTGTTGGAAGGCAACATTCAGCCTTGATTAGCTTGAAGCGTGCCAAAGTTCCATGAACCATTTTTTTGAGTTTTCTAGTTTTTCTCTAGCTTTCTTTTTTTTTTATTTGTGTACTAAGACAAAGTTTTAAGTTTGACTGGAGTTGTAATTTAAGAACTTTTAGTTTTTGGTCATTAATTAATGGATGATGGTAAATTTGATGGCAACATTGATGAGGATTCTTAATTAAGAAAATTGATTTTGAGTTTTAAACCTTATTATGATGTCCCCAAATTTTGGGGCGTCACATTGAGCATCTCCAAATCATCATCAGATTCAGAGAAGTCAGAGTCATTTACAAGCATATCAGAAAGAGAATTGAAAGCCATAGAGAGATATGGAAGTTTGGATGAAGTAGAAAATTGAGTTGAGGGTAAGATCAAATGATAGAAAATGTCTTATTTATAATGAAAAAGTATAAAAGTATGACCGTTGTAAAAATTTGAAAAAATATGACCATTGTGAAAATATGATCGTTGTAAAAATTTGAAAAAATATAACCGTTGTAAAAAATTTTAAAAATATGACCGTTACAAAAATATGACCATTTGAAAAAATACGACCATTTGCAAAATACGACAGTAGAAAAATGTAGCTTTCACAAAAATATAATTATATTTAGAAGAATGAAAAAAATAATAATTTGAAAGAAGTTAGTTTTTTTTTTTTTTTTTTAGATTGGAAAGAAGGTAGTTAAAGTATAAGAATATTTTAATAGAAGATAGCTAAAGTAGATAGCCTTGTTGGAGTGTATATTAAAAAAATGACTAGCTAAAATAGTAAAGTAAAATTTTGAATAGTTATTTTAACTATCCTTGCTGAAGATGCTCTAAAGGATGACTTGGCTAGCGAGCCTGGTAGAAATTATGAAAAAAATAACAAAAAAAAAAAAAACATATGCCTGAATTTTGGGAGATTTTATTTACACCTAAAAAATTATTAAATACTTTCAATTTCTAAGTACACATTATTTAATTATTTAAAATTTTATTTTACTCTCATTACACATTATTTTTCTCAAATTACTTTCAAGGTAAATCCAAATAGTAAATAATAAACAAACTAAAAAAATTAAATTATTTCAAAAACTTTTCAATACATAAAATAATTCTCAAATACAAAAAATAAATTTAAAAAAAAAAACCAAACTTATAAGCGCATAAGCATTATAAATACAGATAAAACCAAACTTTTACATAAGCATTATAAAACTTTTCAATACAAGAAAAAAATCTTTTATATTATAAATTATCCACAAGAATGTTCGTGGAAAAGTAAAAACCAAACTTATAAACACATAAGTATCAGGCATTAACAAGAAAAAGTAGTTCTCAAATAATGTATTATTTAAATGATAAAATAAGAACAACTCCAATAATATGTTATTGTTAATCTAACTACTGGGCCCTTTAATTTTTGTAAAAAAATCGATATAGAAAATAATTGATGGTGCTCTACAAAAATTGTGAAATCCCTTTATATAAATACTTACCTCCTTTTTGATGAGTTGCTTAAAAAAATTGTTTTGATTATTATTCTCATCCATTATTTGATTTTGTCCAAACTTTCTTCTAGGGTTTGGGGTTTCAAAATAATAAAAAAACAATGATTTTAATGATGATAATGAGTTTTAGTATGGTGGATTGGAGTTTTAGAGGGAGGATAAAGAAGAAGAAGAATAATAAATAATTTTGATCTCTTGGGAAAGAAGATACAGAGATCTGAATAGGAATAACTAATTAGGGTGTATCATGAAAGAGGAAAAAAATTATTTTAGGGTTTAATATATGTTATCCTTATTAGTAAATTTATATTAAAATATAATATGAATTTAAATTTATGAATTTAAATTGGGTATACTGACATATATTTTGGATGTAAATAAAATCCCTCTTGAATTTCAATCCATTGGGCAGAATTGGACCTAAGGTTTGGCCCAACGATCGACCCAACAAAAACAGGCCATTAACAGACTTGGAGGAAATTGTTAATTCCTAATTATTTTATCCTATATATATTTTTTACAATTTGATGGGTTCCCCTCTTACACATTTTTTTTTTTTTTAAATCAAAATTTTTGTCTGCATCATGTGTTTCGAGGATATTATCAATCGGAATTGAAGAATTAATTGTAAATTATTTATTGCAAGTAAAACATGCAACCTGGTGTCAATGACAACTGTGCCTGGGGCACAATTCTCACTTAAAACTCCACTAAAATGTAGCCGATGTCCTAATTTTGATTTATATGATTTACGATATTTCTCCAAAAAAACAAAAAACTTCAGTAACTGCTTCCCATAAGACCAAGTTGAAGTTATAGCCCAATCTTGAAAATGCAAGTCCAAGAAAAAAATAGCCTAAAACAAAATGAGAATCAAAGGAAAAAGTATGCTCAATCCAGCATTGAACCAAAGTAAAATTTAGAGCATGTACAATAACAAAGAGTACTTAACTTACATCTCTCCCTTTGTATGGTAATGAATTTCATCTCCCCCCCCCCACATATGAAACCACAGCAATTGAAACTCCTACACTACACCGAAAACCACTTCTTCAATAACCATGGTCGTTCGGTACTATACATTTCAAAAAAAAACGCTCTCAAAACGAAGCCTCAAATCCGGTACCATCATTCCAAGCACGTTTCCCAAGAAGTCCACCATGTTCACTCACACTCCCCTTCAACCTGTAAAATGCTGGCTTGCTCCGAACAGTCCTCAAAGGACCCGATCTATTTCCATGCCTGATGGGTAAAAAGACCCTTCCGCCAATCAAGCTTGAACCTGAAAACGGTCTGTTTTCTGTGTCTTCAAGTGGGCCCGAGCTATAGTCCATGGTTATGTAAGAAGAGGCGTGCCCATAAGTCAAGCGCGGTGTAGCCCCACCAGCATTCCACCAACTGCTATCTGAAGGGCCAATATCGGCTTTGAAATCGGAGTCCCAAGCTGCTGAAGACTCTCTCTGACTATAGCAATCAGCACAAGTCTCGTCTGCATCGTTGTATATGAGTTTCAGTGCCTGAACAACTTCACCCATGAATGGCCTGTGAGTCACCTCAGGGTGAACACACATGGAAGCAATGGCTGCCACTTTTGCCATGTCATCGAAGTTGTAGTTTCTGGACAAGGAGGGGTCCACCAACTGCTCCAATCCTTCCCTGCTGGTAAGCAGGGGGCGGGCCCAAGTCACAAGGTTCTCTTGTCCGGGAGGTTGAGACATGTCCACGGGTTTCCTCCCGGAGAGAAGCTCCAAAAGCACAACCCCGTAACTATAAACATCGCTTTTGACAAGTAGATGTCCTGTCATTGCATATTCAGGAGCAACATACCTGCAAATCCAAGTTATAAATCCATCAAAAGATGTACACAAAGTCAGGTCACAACAAATGAAAACCAAGTAGATAATTATACAAGCTGTCGTATTAGTTTAAAAAATAAGATTCAGGAATTTATTTAACAAAAGATATAGCTTGAAATTCATGCAAATTTAGGCAGCCAAAACGTCAGATTAAAAAAGGGGGGGGGGGGGGGGGGGGGGCTAGAATTTCAGAAATTTAAACATATAAACCTTTAGTTTTGTTTTCGAAAATATTTAATTTAATTGTTTGTTTGTTTATTTATTATCTGCTAAGGTTGAAAGGAAAACATATTATGGGTAGTCGTGATGAGACAAGGGCATAAATGGTGACTTCCAGAAGATTTGGGAATCGCACCAATGTTCAGGAAGTCAGAACACTCAGCAGTAGATGTCCTATCAAAATATTGTTTATTATGGTTCATATGGTAAAGAAAATATCAGTACAGCTCAGGAATACTAAAGAATTTTGTACGATTTTTGGACATAATGATAGGTTATGCAAGAATAGCACATACCCAAAAGTTCCCATGACCCGAGTTGAAATGTGATGACTTCCTTCTGTTGCTTCCCTTGCCAACCCAAAATCTGAAACCTTGGGGGTGAAATCATCTTCTAACAAAACATTACTAGCCTTAAAATCTCGGTGAATTACACGAGGGTTAGAATCTTCGTGAAGATAAGCCAGTCCTCTAGCTGCACCAAGTGCAATCTTCAATCGCACATCCCAGTCAAGATGCCCATTTCTCCCATCGGCACCTGAAACACCAACAAGAATGATGATGAATTTTGTATTCTTAAGTCTGTTTCTTTCGACGGAATACAGGATCAAAGGACTGCAACATTGCCATCCCATGAGGTACTACCAGATATGGTGGTAGGAATGATTTGATGTACTATACACATAAAGATAAAGAAGATGTGCTTAACCCACCAATATTACACAAAATGGAATCAAAAAAGAGGGAAAATTTCAAAAGTCACAAAAAAATTATACCATGCAAATGAGACTCAACACTGCCATTGCGAACAAGCTCATAAACCAAGCAGCGTGTATGATCTTCAACGCATATGCCAATCAGTTTCACAAGGTTACGGTGATGCAATCGGCTTAACATCTCAACTTCTGCAATAAATTCACGATCCCCATTCTGAATATCCCTTGTGAGCAATTTAACAGCAACTTCAGTTCTATCTTCCAGGATCCCATGATAAACACGACCAAATCCTCCTTCACCCAAAACCCTTTTTGAACTAAACTTTTCTGTGGCTTTCTCAAGCTCCAAGAAAATGTTTTAACAGAAAGAATGGAAGTAGGCATGGCAGAAATGAGGGATACTGAAGTTGAGCTTGCATTGCTACATGATAAAATAGAACCAGTTCCTGCATCATACAACAAAAATTCATTTCTGTTTTGCAAGATCTCCATAACTTTAGATAGATGAATTGAAAAACACAGACAAAAGTATCCATCAACCATCATATTCCACGTCCCTCCAGCTAGTTCCCCGCAATTAATACAGTGAACAAAGAGAACACATATCATGTGACATACAAAGCAAGAAGAAAAAATTTAAGCAGAACCAAAATTGAAGAGTCATGATGCTTTAAAAAATAGAACACTAAATGTAATGCATGAATTTTAATCTATGTATAAAATAGAAAAGATAAAATATGGTAAGGCCAATATTATAAAGACAAAAAACTCATTGTAATGTTTCTACATCAGCTCCAATTCAAGCATGCCAAAGGTAGTTGATTACTTCTAGTTAAACAGGTTGATGACAGTCATGAGACTTTGGGCACTAAGGATATTTGAGGTACAAGTGTAGCTCTGAACTAATTTTATACACAAGTTAATTTGTCATCAACAAGAACAAATAGCTAACCCTACAAATGAAATAGAAATAGAGTAAATATTCGCCAGTTGGATTGCTAAATTTGGGGCAATCCAATACGACAAAAGGAAAATAAATAACTAAATAAAGGACTCATTACACTATTACTTATGATGGGACTTAAGGTTTGGTTTGGTATTACACTATTACTTATATAATATAATGTCATAGAAATGATTATCGCTGAGTAAAAATACATATATATATATACATTTTATTTGACTTGATAATCCATCTCATCGAACAGAATGGTTATCCAACACAACTTGCTTTTCCAACTCAGCAATTTACAAGATGCCATTGAGCCAATTACAAGAGTAACATGAAGTCACAAAATGATTTTTATGTGTGCACACAGCTTACAGGTATAGGAATAATTCACTCAATTTCAATGATGTACAACTCCTTTTTCTCAGAAGGAATTAGACTCCCACATTTTCAAAAACTATGAAAATATAAGATTGTGTTTGTGAGCAAGACTGAAAAATGGTTCGCTAAGATTTGTAATTCATTAAACTAGTAACTATCAGAATCTAGTGAAGCAAAGTTCGCAGAACATATGAGGCAGAAAAATAGAAACTTTTATGAATGAAATCAGCTCTTGTGGCACACCACAACCATCAAACCTTGTCGCTATTCATGTTAAGCAATAAACAAGCCAGAGTAGAATCTTTCTAACAAGAGGGAACAAGTATTTCAGCAAAAAAAGAAAATCCACTGAATTTTTTCATGGAAACTACTTTGGGATGATTCTTGGATATGTGTCCTCATTATAAAGAAAATAAGGAAAAAAGCATTATTGAAGTAAAAATGAGGAAGATAGACATGGGCTCCTATAGAGCTAAGCAGGAAAACATACAAGCATCGAGCCAATGACTTGATGTGCATTACTAGCCTACGTTCCAAACCATTTTATGAACATGGATGCAATTATATCCAATTCTGTGTATCATTTCTAACAAGTAAGAACAAACACACAAACTTACCAGGTCTCTTATTAGCAGCTGGTGTAAAGACAGGACCAACAGCATTTGATGGTCTACCAACCTTCCTACATTTTAAGATGACGGAAATTGCTCCACAGCAAACCACCAAGATTACCAATGCCGATAAAGCAATCATGAAAATAGTTTTAGAGTTCATCTTCGGGTCCTTGTCAACAAAATCTGCAGTAATAGGGAATTGCTGACTTCCAGCACTTCCGCTTGGACCATTACCCATGGAACCCTCAAATGGCGGTGAAGAAGGAAGCCCTGTTAATTAACTTTTTCAGACTCCCAACAGCATTATCACATAACATATAACATAGACAAAAACTCAAAGATCTGAGATTGCTACCTGGATAATTAATGTACATCACTTCATAATTGCCAAAAAGAGTCTTATTTAGAGGCACCTTCTTCTGCCAAAATCTCTCATAAGTCAACATAGCAGAAGTATTATCAAACTTCTCTCCCAAAGGAACCAAATTAATATCCACCACTGTTTTTCCCTGATTTTGACTATCAGCACTGGCACCAATAATAATCACTTGGCTTTGTTTTAAATATGTGCCCTCTGCAATTTCAATCTCCAGTTCTCTAACCACAGGGAAGATAGCATAGAGAGATACATCTAAAAGAAGTCTGACTTTCATTGGAAACACACAACCGCATGGGGAATCCAAGGGATTTGAAGTAAATGGCTCTGCACATATTTGACCACAACCTAGAAAAAAAAAGAAGGAAAAGAAAGAAAAGATTTGACTATCAAAGCTATTAAATAAA
Organism: Camellia lanceoleosa; assembly: GCA_025200525.1. Classification (NCBI taxonomy): domain Eukaryota; kingdom Viridiplantae; phylum Streptophyta; class Magnoliopsida; order Ericales; family Theaceae; genus Camellia; species Camellia lanceoleosa. The sequence continues at coordinate 28,599,655 of CM045768.1, read as the reverse complement.
GCATCTCATAAAAACATAAAAAATAAAATAATAAAAAAGGGGGAAGAGAGAGGAGATGGAGACATTGAAATAGTATGCACAATGTTAAAATAGGCAAACAATATCATAGAATAGCATAAATCTATTATAACAGGCAAGAAAAAGAATAAACTACCAAGATAACCCAAATTTACCACAGATCTAAAAGTAAACAAGAAACGGTAATGAGAGTTATTTAAGAATACATCTAATAACTAACATAAAAAATAATAATAATTTTAAAGCGTCATCTCCTTTTTCTTTTCTCCAATTTTGCACCTTTGTGTTTCAACTTTGTTCCTGTTCCAACATTCTGCATTTCTTGTACACTAGAAATACGAATACCCATTGTTATTTGAATGTATTGAAAGTCTAGAGACTAGAATACTATAATGGGTCATTCAAAACCATCATATCCTTGACATACCAAATCCACCTCTTAGCGCACATTGTCCCACTCAAGTTTACTTAATACACACTTTAAAAAAAGTATATTAAGCAATTTTTAGTAAATACAGACATGCTTTCTCTTTTTCTATAGTTTGATAGAACACTTGCTTAGATGGACATTTAAGTCCTCTTTATTATTTCCTTTTTTATTTCAATCAATTGGGGTGTGTTTGGTTTGGTTTTGGGAGATAAATTTTCAAAAAAAAAATCTTGGAGAAAGAGTTCAGAATTTTTTTTGATTTTTTTGGTTGTATATTGTGGAAATAGTTTTAGAGTATGAGAGTTTGAGATGATTTAATATTTTGTTGTAGATGTGTGTGAGAGAAAAAGTGATTGAGAAGGAGAGAGGAGAGAGAAAAAATGATTGATTGATGTGTAGGAGAGAGAGAGTGATTTTGGAAAAAAATTTCAAAAAATTTTCAACCAAACAAAATTTTACAAATTTTTTTCAAAAATTATGTTTTGAGAGTTAAACCAAACAAGGCCTTGGTTTCTTATCACAAGACAAGCAACAGATATGAAACCACGAAAGTAAATTAAATACATAAATATATCTAATATGGACAGCAGTAACAAGGATAAAGGACCTCACTGAACGTCCTAGATAGAGCTTTTTCTCACAAAACACGGAAACCTTACAGAAAGTTAGACCATCACACTGCTGTACTTTGGAACAAGGAATTCTTTACGAGAATTAAGAAGTGTAGTGTTTGCTCAGTCCACTGCTAAATAGAGCTCATATATAGATCTAAGTGACCAATTCATGAGTGGAGCAAGAGTGGGAGAGTGTCCTTGATGAAAATATCTAGGGAGTGAGAGCATCTACAGAGCACTGAAATCAGTTTTATGCATTAACTATTACATAGAGCCATATTTAGAGCAAAATCAAGCTTCCATGATTCATATTTACTTAATGCATATTTTGCATATACTTATAATAATAGAAAAAAAAATTTAAACAATACAAGAGGTAGCGCAATGGTAAGTGCCTTACGTTTTGAACAAGTTAAAGGGGTTGCTAGTTCAATTCTCAATCCGTTCACTGCACAGATAAATGTTTTAATTCTTATGTGTGTTTAACTCTCCTCAAGCCACCAAATAATAGGATGCTTGCAAGTCTACAATAAGCCTGGTCAAAATCCACAAAATATTCAACTAAAGAGCGGCCTGATATTGGATCGGCACTCTTACTCATCAATTTGTGCTCTGAAATTTTTGAATTGCTGAATTCAGGCCAAGTTTGTGAAAGCGCTATTGAGAGTGCATAGTGCCATGGTCTTATTTGGACAAAATAGAGAACTTGGATCCAAAATGCAAAGTTTGAAACAAATCCGCTTATATTAAAACAGAAAGACAACAAACAAATTGTCTACAATTTGATCTCTAAAAATAAATAGACAAGGTGGTACAAAAGAAGGCCAATGGTTGAAAGTACACAGAGCCCAATTCTCAAGAGTTTTTTTGCTCCTTTACTTGTGTTTTTAGTAAAGGGTGTGCTTACAAGTGAGAGTTGAAGCTCAAGAAACCAGAAATGATTAAAACTCAAGACTCGTTCCATATAATTAAGAAGCCTAACACCTTCTCAATAGGGTCAAATACTTGCACAGTTCTACATATTTTCCAGTAAGAAAACTGCATAGAAATTTTGAAACTTGTGAAGTTGAATTTTCTGGTATACTATTGGATTGCTCATACCATTATGGTTTTACACTATTGGATTGTAGAGGTTATTTGGTGGTCTTGGAGCAATGCATCACATAACACTCGTCAGGTTGTCTCTCCAAAACCAACACAAAAGTACTGGGCTCTTCTGTTGAAACCAATAAAAATCAGATTGGGACATCACATGGACTTGCCCAAGACCACCAAATAATTTCCATTGGATTGTAGTCAAATTATCATAACTTGACTAGCAATCCAATACTGTAGTCATGATGGCTTGACTTTTAGTTTAAACATATGGTATTAGCAAAAATAGGTCTTTCATTTTTATTTTTTTGATGTCTTAAGCTCCTCTTGGTATATGACTTTCAAATTAGCATGGATGAAAAGAAACTAAATGACAGGGATTTCTGTTATAAATATACCAATTTTTTTAACACATTTCAATTGTCTTTATACTTGTGTTTTTTGGCACCGCAACTCTACATTCTTAGTATATGGAGATTATCAATAGGAGGGGGAGATGGACCTGACTAAATAGTTCAGTAACTAGCACTCAAATATACCTGGTTTAGAAGGGGCTGGGGAGATTGAAATAGGTTTCATTTGATGGTGATGACGATGATGTCTTGGCAAGTTACTAGTAGTGGTAGGACCAGCAACAGGACCTAAAAGAGGAGTTCCAACATCAGGGAGAAGTCCTAAGAAGAGAGAGAACCACAGACACACACATGCCCACATATACACACAGTGCAAAGCCATAAATTGGAAAGTGCAAAGGGTTCACACTATGATACACTAGGTACCTTGATACAACGGAGAAGGAGCAGGTACAACCGATGGCTCCAAAATAGGGTTGAGCCTTGGCACACGGGGAGACACTGATGGAGCAAATGATGCACTCATTGGCATAGGCCTCCCTGCAAACAACAATGCAACACCTCCATGTGATCTACTGGAACATGCATAAATATCGAAAGAAAAGAAGAATGAGACCTTGATAAGCTGGGATTACCACCAAGATGCAAGGGAGAGAGAAACAAAAGCTATCAAGCAGCAAAATATTGACTCCCATTATAAGTTTAGGAAGAACATATACCAAGCATATATATAAATATAATTTAATCTAAATATCTAATAAATGAATTGGAAAAGCTAATAACGCATTTCCTGCTGAAGTACCCAAGTGGGGCCCTCTTGGCCATCCACACCCTTGGCAGTTTAGAGAGTCCCATGCTCGTATCATAGGACTTGTAGCTTGGCAGTCCACTGGTTGGTTTGTTTATCCTTCCAATTTCAAGTATCACGGTAGCCCATACGCGCAAGATGAACCTTATTGGGTGTGGCAGCCCCCTGCACATATTGTCATTTCAGGTAATGGCCGTCCAATCCATGGTTCATTGGATTCAAAGGCCAGAAATTGAAACAGATTTATTAAAGGAATCAGACATGCTCTCTATCATTTGATCATGTTTTCATTCTTAAGCAACTGCAGGCATTGACAACCTTTCTTCCTGAAATAAATTAACATTACCAGTAGTGATAGCATACAGTAATTTTTTGAGGCCTTTCTTCCATGTAGACACATTAATAATCACTAGTTAGATGCATATTGGCACGGTCAGTATGACAATCGTTAGTGGTGCAATCGGGAAGCAATGCCAGGCACCTCATGACATATAAAAACATCATAATTTTATCTAATATTAGTTTTTGATTGCTTAACGTTTACCTCCTGCGACTCACCCAAAAAAACGTTTACCTCCTGTGCATCAAATAATCATACACATGCACAAATATAAGTGCATCTCTGCACAGGTGCACATACACAAGTAATTGTCATTGGTTAATCTTATTTCCTGTATGTCCAAGTCAGATTTTAATTCCAAATGAGGGAAACAAAAAAAATGACAAATGCAACAAAAAAAAAACACACACACACACACACGGGGAAAACCAAAACCAAAAAACAAAATGGCAGAAGAAAGCAAGAATAAGAAAAGTAAACTCCCATTCTTTGGAAAGAATAATTTCCACCTTTACCATGCTCCGGTGAGATTTCCCTCAGAAATAATGACTGGCTTGGCAGTAGAGTAGGAGACAAGTATGTATGCAGTAACGGGAGCCCTGAAGCATTCAAAAAAATTCATCAGAACAATTTAATGAACAAATACAGAGGATGCTCGGATTTTCATCAGAATACGTGACTGAATGTTTCTTTATTTGTAAGACAGTCTCTGAGTGTAATTAGTTCAAGTGACTGACATATAAACAGTTGATAAAGGCTAGGTACCCCTAGAGAAGTTCATATCATCCTTGGATCTATTGGTTCTTTCCAGAATGTTGCAATTTGACCAAGGTATCTCCTATTGTAGACCAAAGCATAATAGATCCACAAATGCTGTAAGTTTGACTTTGTTACTCAATTACTCGGAGTCAGTGATAAAATAAAACCTAAAAATAGGTAAGTCATCATCATTTAAGGTAAGCAGGTTTGGTGCTTAATTTTACGAGTGTGCTATAGGTTTAGCTTAGCTAAATGGACAACATAAATTTACTTGAATTTCCATATTCTTCATTAGATATGAACAACAGCTTACAATGAGTATTTTCATAATAATTTCAACTATTCCCCTTCCCATAATGAGACATCTCATCCAACAAGTAAACACTATTTATGCAATCTAACCCAGATTCCAAGTTTGATGTATATATTCCATTATATATTTGTCTCATATGAGTGGGGTCAGACTTTAAACAAAACTTTGATAAATACCAACAATATTTGTATTTGCTATCCCATTGTGAATAGTTTTTATGAGTTGGGGAGGTGAGAGAGGAAAGTTAAATTCACCCCATCACAATATCTTTCTCACACATGGAAATAAATGTGCCGGTTACAAAGGAAACCATTGATAATCTGTGCAATACATAGACAAGCAAGCCTCCATCATTTACTGCATATTAATGACAAATTAACTGCACGTGTGCAATTAAGATTCACAAACAATAGCGTTAACGATCATGCATTGGGATTAACAAAAAAGCATAATTTTTTTAAAAAGTAAACCAAAAAATAGTACTGTAAAATCACAAAACACAAAGAGAATACATTTTATACAGTTTCCCCATGAACCAACGGATTTATGGACCACCAATTACATACTGCCACTTCAATAAAATTGTGAAGCCCGTAAATTTTTAAGTTACACCTAGCTACACCCTCTCACAACTAATAACCTCCCTCCCCTGCCTCTTCTACGTCATCGACACTACCAGCCATCAACCACCAACCATTGCTCCTCCCAGCCCTTCCCTCCCTTCCCCATCCCCTACTCATTCCTCTACTCTCTCTATTTACATATGTATATATGTACCCATGTCACTGCAATCGCACAAACATAACGCACGATGAGCATCCTTGATCGATGACAACAAAACTCCATCAACAAATCGACGACAGAGAACGACTGGTTGTTTGTCACTCAACCAATATTCATCAACCAATTGCGTGCGCGAGTTTTCAGCCATGGATGATTAGATCTGCTTGGCCCTATTCAGTGGTGGGGTGAGGAGTGGAGAAGTGGTGGTGATCAATGGTGAGGGAAGGGCAGTCATTGACAGTGGCAGTGGTCAGTGGTTGCTGACGAAAAGGGTAAAAGACGCAGACATGGAAGGGGGAGGGCATTAATCACGTACTGGAGGGTGGAAGTAGGTGATAAAATTTTGGTGAAAATCATTTTTTTGTGAGGTGGCAGAATGTTACTGGTCGTCCGTAAACTCTGGCTTTACAGTAGAGCCAAGTAGACTTTAATCTCCAAGTGAAAGTGTGAGCTAGTTATCAGATACCAAAACCACAAATTGCATGGCTATGAGTTCTACTAACTGGGTATACATCCATAAGAAGAATAATTGAGACCCCTATAAGGCCTCCCCTAATTTACCCACAAATTGACACGGACTATGTAACACAACTCCCTTGCCATGCCAATGTTGGTGAATTGTGGGTCTCTACCATTCCTGATATATTCCTTTCTGGGTACAAAACAATGAGAATTCCAAATGGGAACCTTCCAACCCTAATTACACTATTTACACGTTCAAATCAACCAAAAACACTCTTTAACATTCCAAAATCGGTCCATGATTTTCATAATAGCTACACAAAATTACTTCTTTTTCTTCATCGGGAAAAGTTTCACATTGACACCCCAATAAATCAGCCTAATGACTGCAACAAATGATTGTCCTAAATTAAATTTGAACCTACATTTAGTTTCCAAGAAACTGTATCCAAATAAAACACAAATAATATATAACTTTGAGTCTAACAACCAAACAACGCATAAAGCTGAGAATTTAATTACCAGAGCTAGAGCTAGATGAAACGAGAGTGAGCAAAGCAAGAAGAAAACGAAGCAGCATTAGAGTTCGCATCTTCTCTCTTCTTCACAACAAAATTCAAACACACCATCATCAGAAACAAAGACCGCCAAGCTCGAATGCCTCGCCGGAGTCTCAGCGAGTGTTTCTAGGGTTCCGGTGTAGCTCCTGTTGGCAGCAGCGCCGGAGTTGACAATCAGCTCCTTTGCTCGAAGCAAGCGATTGCATGGCTTCGAAAGAGCGAGAATGGCGAACGAAGCATGTGGCTCGTAAACCCTAGACGAAAGACAACAATGCAGGTGTGTGGGTTTATAGATCCATGAAATCAGGTTGAGAGATCTAGAAAGTACAGAGAAAAAAAAAAAAAAAAAAAAAAAAGGAAGAGAAAGAGATTGGGAGGTTCTGCTAGAGAGAGAAGAATGAGAGTGATGTGCAGCTAGATCTTGATAGGTGGTTTGGAGATGGAGAGAGAGAGAGAAGTGAGACCTCAGCGAATTGAGATGAGAGAGAGAGGGGGTGGGGAGGAGTGAGGTGGGTCACTTTATTGCCGGAATTGCTCCAGCGGGACTCGTATTTCGGCACTTGATGCTGTCTGTCCACGCTCTTATTTTGCGCGTGACAAACTCAGTTCTTTGGAAATTTGTTACGTACACAAAATGACAACGAGGACATGCAATAAATTTTTAGGAAAAATTACCTTTTAGAGTAAAGCAATATTTGACATAAATTAAGGCATTGTTTGGGAATGAAAAAGGTAAAGCAATATTTGACATGAATTAAGGCATTATTTGGGAATAAATGTTTTTAATAAATTTTTTTATTTTTTTATAAATAATATGTAAAAAATAAGAAAGTGATGTGATAATTTATAATTTATAATTATTTTTAAATTTTTTAATTAAAATATATAATTGACAAATGAGATTTACATAAATATATAGTCACATAATTTCTCTATTTTTTAACATATTTTTTAATAAAATGTCAAGCGGATATCATCTCAAACAACCTCTAAGTTTATATGCATAGAAATCAAACACATAATAAAATACAGTCTTCTTATAATAAATGAGACTTATATGTGTGGGACTCACATATGGGACCTACCTCGTTTGGGATAAATGTGTTTCAGTTTAAAAGTCAAAAAGTTATTAAAAAATTCAAAAAATTTATAACTTATATTAAAAAGTCAAATATTCTCTTTTCTTTACTTTTTACAGATTTTTTCGTAAAATACTAAAAAGTTATTCCAAACATACTAAGTTCTGTTTGGTGGAGTTTTGGAACATTTGTTCCAGAGCTTGATTTGAATATGGTGTTTGTTTACGATTTTCAAAAATTAATTTCACACTCACTTTTGAAAATGCGGTGGAAGGCGAAAAAATTTAGGCTAACCGGCCGTTCCACTGAACATTCCACCGGCCGTTCGGCCAGTTAACCGGAACAGTGCAATTTTTTATTTTTTGGTTACAATTGACACATGTTAATTTTTATATATTCAATAAAAAATATTTTCTAAATTTTTTAAAATTTTCTATAAGCTTTAATAGAATTTTGAATTGTGTTTTAATTATGAGTTGTAAATTTTTGTATCAAATATCATATGTCGTATCAAAAATTTCCTACTTAATTCAAAATTCTTTTCAAAACTCATCTACGAAACAAATTTTTCACACTCAAATCATAATTCTAAAACTCATAAACTTGAAATACAACTATATTCTCAAATCATATTTAGAAAACTCTACCAAGTGCAATTCTAATTTTTTTACCTCATATTTTAATTAAAAAATTATTAAAATAGCATGTTTCCAAATAAGACCATAACATTACTATTATCGTTTATAATATTTAAAAAATTATTACACATTAATAAAAAAAAATTATGATTTTAATAATTAATTTATATAATATTTATTATTTTTTGTGAACAAAAAAAATCCTCACATTTATTTTGGTGTGATTCTTTTTTGCTACATTGGAAATAAAATTGTGGTGTGATTCTTTCAAATTTTTACCAAATACACGCATCAGGACGTTTGGTAACGCTTACGTTTTCAGTTTTTTGTTTATATTTATAAAAATTTTAAAAACTCAAATAAAAATTTGTTTGGTAAAATTTTTAATTTATAAATCAGTGGTCTCAGTTTATAAATTTGGCAAAAAAATAAAAATACAAAAGATGTGTTTCCGTTTTGAGTTTTGAGTTTTTTTTTTTTTTTACGACTCGACACTAGCCACCACCACACGGCCATTTTCCCAATCCATTTTCCACCACCACCACCCACCCACCCACCACCACCCACCATCACCCACCACCCACCACGCCACCACTCGCCACCCGCCACCACCACCATACCACCCGCCCACACCACCACCACCACCACCCACCACCACCATACCACCCACCACCACCACCACCACCCACCACTACCACCCACCACCACCACACCACCACCACCCACCACCACCCAATTTCCACCACTTTCACCGCCTTCCTCCGCCACTTGCCATTTCTCACACTTTTTTATATTTTTAAATTTTTTTAAACATTTTGTCAATTATCAAACGCGTTTGTAGTTTATGTTTTTCTAAAAATAAATAAAAACCAGTTTATAAAATTTTTGTAAATATAAACTGAAAACGTAAACATTATCAAACACACCATGTTTATTGTTTTTTAATGACACTCGTTAAAAAAATATCATTAAAACTTTTTTTCTTTTTTTTTTGTGTCTAGTAAAAAAATTTAAAAATTCAGTTTGGACTAATTTAGGATAGTCTACAAAATAAAAATATATTTATTTAAAAAATAATATATATACACAAAACAAATAATAGTAATTTTTTCCCCTATTTAAGTTAGTTTAAACAACTCCTTTTTTAAAATAAATAAATAAAAATACTAAAAAAATCAATTGTTGAATCGACTTTAAACTCATGAAATCCTGTTTCCAAAATATTTTATCTTTTTAATTTATTTTGCATACGAATTTAAAACACTTTAATTGCAAGTATACTTTTAAAATTTATAAAAACAACATACAAATAAATTTGTTTATAATTAAAAAAATAAATGTTTTAAAGCATATTGTTTGATTAAAGAAAAATTTGTTTAAGCAAATGTTTTAACATTTATTTTTATAAAGGATGACATTACATTATAAAATTTTCACTAGTAATTGTCTTCTTCTTTTTTCTTTTTTTTTTTTGTGGCATTCAATTAGTTTCTCTCATTATCTTCCTTGAATTGAATAATTAAAATATTTCAATATATTTCAAATTATTATCTATAGTTTTCAAAATTATGCATGCGTCACATTGCCACATTAAACACGTATGTAAAATAATCAATTAATACTTTGTTTCACATTTTAACTTTTAAAATGGTTTTTTTTTTTAGTTTATTAATGAACCTCTAAGACCGATCTAAAGATAATGAAAGCAAAATAAAATGTTAAAACAACTTTAAAACACACAAATTATGCAATCATGTGGTATAATTATATTACATTATGCCTTTCGCATGCCGACATGGCATGGATAATAGCCACCAAATTATGATGGAGTGGAAAATTAGAACAATAATGTACTTTGCCTTTTACGATCTCACGCTCATGTGAATAGTATATATAAGAGACAAAATAAAGATTTTATAAATTAAAAAAAAAAAAAATTTGTTCACAAATCAAATGGATGTATGTGCACTATATATCATTGCGCTTCTACTTTTCCTTTCACTTAATGTTTAAGTTTGTATTGTTCTTGTAGTTTTGTTTTATAATTTTTAAGAAAATTTAAACTATGTTGCCTCAATAGTTATTGAGATTAAATTATTTATGGTACATATGTGAAACAACACTGCTACACACCCCCACTGGGGGTCGACCCCCAGTGAGGTGGCGCAGTGCAATTGGCCTATTTTTTTATTTTTTTTTTTTTATTTCCTTTCAATCCCGCAGTGTCACGTGACACTGGAGGTCACTGAGTGCCACTTTTACTGGGGGTAGGATGCATTTTCGTATGTGAAATATGGGATATATGGCACTCACTAAAAGGTTGCTACCTCAACAACTTTCTTGAAGTAAATGAACAACATATTGCATATGCATATCAGATAACTAAATCTCTTCAAGACCTTTCTGTTTTCTTCGTCATTCTAGTTTTCCATGGTTTATCTATATTTATTAATTTATTTTATTATGACATTCAAATCCTTTATGAAGGGGCTCATTCATTTTTGATTCCTACAACTACAAAAACATTCCTTTTATAAATTATTAAAATAACAAGGAATTAACTAATTAAGTCGCAATAACAGATATATTGAAGAAATCCATATAACATTATTACAAATTTTCCATACTTGAGTAATGCTTTATAATAACATGAATGTTGTTTATAAACATGGATTTCAATTGGTTAGAAGGATTTGAATCATATAAACAAAATATAACAATTATCAGAAGACAAAAGATGAGAGATTATAGAAAATATGATGCGTCGCTATGGACGAACCTTTACTTCTCCATTTCCCGTTTGTTTGACTGACATGCCAATTATCACGTGGATACCTACAAATTGTTGATTTACAAGTAAATCGTCTGCAATTTAATCTTATAACTACTTTTACGCATACATCAATAATTTAACAAACTAGTTGACTTGCTATCAATTTATTCGATTATCTTAACTATCTTACTATGTGAGTCATGACTCAACGTTATTTATTTATTTATTTTTTGTCTTCTAGTTATTAATAGTTGTTATTTGGAAAATTTAGCATTCGATAAAACCTTATCATAAATACTCTGAATACATAATAATGAGGTGGTCAGTGAGTGGGGGAAATTATAATATACACTAGGGGTGTATTATTATATTTTTAATTATGTTATTTTTTTTAGAAAAATTACTTATAAATCCTATATGGAGGAAAGTTAAATCATTTGGTCTTGAAAGTTTTTTTGTACACTAATTAGTCTTATTTTTTTTGTAAGGTTTATTTAGATGGGTTGGATGCTATTTGATTTTACATGTATATCCTTTGTGTGATTGTTATTTCATAATTGACTGTTTTTGTTTTTTTGTGGGGATAAGGAAATGTTATCGTGGGGGAGTCTGGGTTAATTGGTTAACATTGATCTCATTGGTTTGTGGAGAGAGAGTGTGGGGATATTGTCTGAGGTTTTGGCCATATTTTCCGTCGCCAGCTGTAATTCATGGATGTGTTCATTTCTGGTGGTGTTGTTGTTAATCAAGTGGTGTTGACGCCAATCGTATTGTGACAGGTTAGTACTTTTATTGTGTTTGTATGTTATGCTGATTTTTTTGTGGGATGATGTTGGCTCTGTGCCGCTGTTAGGTTGGTGTGTGGTGTTGTTTTTGCTGGGGTTTTATGCCGATGTGTTTTGTGGGTGTGGGTGTTCAGCGGCGTTAACATCACATATGTACTGCTGGTTTTACATGTATGCACCTAAAATGCGTTTTGTTGTGTTGTATTTTACGTAACCGGATCGAGAATATTGGTGTTGCAAGTATGAAGAATGGTATATTGTTAGTGTGCATGTACGGACAGACCAATGTTATTGTTCGGTTGCAATACGAGTTGACGTTTGCACAATTGATTGATCATATCTGCGAGAAATTTGATGGTTTGGTGCCGGGGGTAGTGCGTATGTTGTTTGACGTTCCTAGGTATAAGAAGTTTAAGGTGGATAACGATAATGATATTCAAAATATGTTGTGTCTTGGTAAGTCGTTTGGGCTAAATCACATTGATGTCCTAATTCAGGCACAGAGTGTTGGGGCGGGGGGGCAATGTTGGGGTGGTGCATTACGCGGAGGATGGTGTGAGTTTCCATGGTAATCCAAATTTCGATGTGGAAGACGAAACGGATTTGTTACTAACATATTGCCCTAACAGATTGAAGATATTTTTGTCCACTCAATGGGCGTATGGGATTACCCATGTGGGTTAATGTTTCAACAGGGGTGCCAATGAATTCCATGAAGTTCTATGCAAGTATGCTGTGGAATGTGGATTCCAATTCAAGTATGTTAAAAATGATTCGGTTCATATTATTGTAGTGTGTAAGTTTGCAGCGGATACGAGTTGTGCTTGGTCAATTCATATGAGAGTGCTACCATTGAACGGGGTGTTATGTGTTAAGAGGTTTGATGGTGTGCACACTTGTGGTGCAGCAGTGCGGACTTATAAGAACCCACGCGTCTGGTGCGAGTTGGTGTTCTGTATATGGCGGATCGCGTGCGTGAGCTTGTTGATACATCCCATGGATGTGGTGTTTGATTTAAAAAATGATTATGGATTGGACATTAGTTACCGGGTAGCATGTTTGCGTGTCGAGAAAGCGAGGGGTGAAGTTTATGGGGATCACGCTATGTCGTTCGACCAACTCAGGTGGTACAGTGAATCAGTTATGGAAAAAAATCCAAACAGTTACATTAATCTTGAATTTGATCAAAAAAGTGGGACGTTCATTCGATATTTCATATCGTTCCGTGCTTGTATAGATGGGTTCAATCATTGTCGGCCTTTGCTCTTCCTAGATGGAACATTCCTCAAAGGCAGGTTCAAGGGTAATTTGTTTGCCACTACCGCAAAAGACGACAATCAAGGTACCGTTGTGTATTTATTTTTTTGTCTCATATGTAACTAGTCACATGATGGTTCGTCTAATATGTTTACAATGTAAATTTACCGCAAAATTACCCCACGTACTAATGGGATGCCATGAGATTGACAGCAAATGGTAATTTAAAACATATTGACATGTTTATTTTAGATTTATTATAGTTTATCACATATGCATTGTACAGATAGTTACAAAAAATGACACATTGTAAATTTGCAATATCATTTTTTTATTATACAATTTTTCATGCTATCCAATTAACTATAACATATTTTTGTTATACCATATGGTTTCATGCTATGTCTGTAGGTTTGTTTCCTGTTGCGTTTGTTATTATTGATTCTAAAAATTCAGCCAACTGGGAATGGTTTCTTCGGAATTTGAAATAAGTTATTGGTGACGTCCAGACGCATACGTTCATATCTGACCGCTACATTGGGTTGTTGCAATCTATGCCCAACATATTCCCCTCTGCACATTATGGATATTGTTTGTTTCACATTCAAATGAATTTACAAGATCGAATGAAATACGTTTACGCTTCGCACAAAATTGGCTTGCTACGCAAATTACATGAATATGCTTACGCAATCACTGTAAGTTGTTTCAACGAGAAATTGAAGGTATTAAAGAAGTGCAGCCCGGTTGTGATTGACGATTTTATGAAAGACTTACATCCCAAACACTGGGCCAACGCGTATTTCAGGTAGTTTACACTCTAGCCAATGTGTTGTGTTAATTAGCTGCGTGTTTGTTGCTGTTTTTGTTCTTCGTTTGCATTCATATTGGTTATTTCGCAGAGGCCAACGATACGGTGAAATGTGTTCTAACGCTGCTGAGTCATTTAACAATTGGGTAAGTGATACTCGATATCTTCCTATCACTAGACTGGTTGATATGGTAAGGAGAGAAATCATGGAGCGGATGGTGGAACACAGAGTTAAATGCACAAAATAGGCCGGCGTAATATGTCCGAAATATGATAGAAAACTAGCAACGGCATACAATGACAGCAGGTCGTGGTGTGTCAACCAGGCTAATGACAATGTGTACGAAGTCCACTCTCATCTGTCAGTGTTGGTCGACGTGGCCAGCCAGACGTGTTCTTGTTTTCAATGGCAGATAAATAGGTTTCCATGTTCCCAGCCGTCATCGCATTTCGTAATAGCAAGCGAGACATTCATGAATCGATAGACCGTGCTTTTCATATTGAAACATTCAAATCATCATACAACGGAACGATATATCCTATTCTAACTATGGACAAGCCATTTGCCACCATAGTTGACTACATGATTATGCCGCCAACAATTAAGCGTCCGCCGGGTAAGGCCAAAATAAAGAGGACTTCATTGATGGGCGAAGTAGTTTAGCGTATTCGATGTGGTCGATGTGGAAAGTTGGGCAACCATAATAGGAAAACATGTAAAGAGCTAATATAGACGGCCAGTGTTTGCTTAATTTGTTGGCCCAAAAACTGGGTTTGTTACAAAGACCATTTTGGTGTCAATTTCTTTTAAATGTTTTTTTGCTTAGGGAAATGTTGACTGTGTTTACAATGTTAATAAATGTGCTTTGATAACATGATGTCCAAATGCACACCATTCCCTTTCATATTGATCCCATTCTATACACTGCGTAATTGTTGCCCATTCGCGGTTTTCAACATACTTATCGTCGCGACCCAAACCCGCCCCTAAAAGTTTGGCATCGTAACCGGCTAGTAATCCAAGATTACCAAAGGCCTTCCTGTACAAAACGTAAATAATCGGGGCTAGCGGAAGCAAAGACGAAATACCATAAGTCCAAAGAGCTGTGCAGATATATGAACAAATATTTACATGTCAAAAATGTTAATTTACCCACTTACATTACATACATATAATGAAATATCAAACACAAAACAAAGCTTGCTAACGGCCTTCCAGGCCTAGCCCCAACTCGGAGCACCCAAAACACTTGGTAGGCTTCCAAAACGGCGGCTCGGTTCAAGACTCCGCCTAGGCTTAACTCCCAGAACGCTCACCTATAAATACATATATAAAAACAGTGAGTTAAAGTCCAGTGAATAACATTAAAGTAAAGGGGTAGTGAACGAATTCCACATATAACATATCCGTAAAACAAATCATGTCACAACCATTCATATCAGAACATAACATAATGGTACATCTCACAAGATACAACACATATCGTCTTCCGACTAGAGAATCGGTTCCGGTTACCGATTAACACATATCACCACAATAGAGTGGCTAACGAGATCTCGTATCACATATATGTCATGAACCCACACAAATGTGCCGTCCCCCATGACTTGGGACTATCCGTGGATGCCATACTAGTTTCGCAAATAGGATATTCGTTCACATAATCAAGATAGCACTTTGAGAAAACATAGCGTATCAATAACAGTGAAAACATAATTTTATATCAACATAACTTTACAGAAATGTAACTCACAGTGGGTTTCCAAAACCGGTTGCACGGTCTTCGAGTCTTGACCTATAAATACAAACATTCATAGCATAATTCTTAACACACATTGTCATCGAATCAATTAGTTAATTCTATTCTTTTCTTACTTTGTTTCATGTTTATGAGATGCTAATGGATGCATATAACATGTGAAAATCAAGTAAATGAAGGTCCGGAAGTTAGAAAACGATAAAAAAAACAAAATTGGAAAATTACCTTTGTTTGGCAAGCGTCTTGAATGTACGCACTTTATGCGGTATGTCCGTCTGCGGTGGCCTTAACCTGGCAGTGGAACTACAGAATGCATTTTTGGCCCAAAAATCAGTCCGAAATTCTGCTTTGAAAGGGAACCTCCTCTTTTGCAAAATCAACCTCAAATTCATGAAAATAAATGCCCAAAACACTTGAAAACCACTTGAATTTCCCATCTCTAGCTTCAAATAAAAATCATAACTTCCAAACAAATCCCAAATGTTTCATGTAAAGATTTAAACCTTGAATTAAGATGAAAAATCATAAACATGCACATAAAAGCTTCATTTCTCAAATCTATGGAGTTTCCTCCCCAATATGTCAATCATGCAAGGAAAACATGATTATCAACATGAATTTCATAATCTTATGCCATATATGCTTCCTAGGTTAAAATACATCACAATATTCTCAATTAGACATAATTTTCTCTTAATTCAATTTACTTACCATGAGATCATGGGTGAATCAACCCTATTTCAAGAAATTAGAAGAAGATTCTTACCTTAGGTAGCTAATTGGAGAAGATTTGGCTTCCTTTCTCTTGATCACTTCTTTTCTCTAGAACTCTCTCTCTTTCCCAGAGTTTTTCCCTTTTTGTACTGAGTCAACAATGGGCCATATCTTTAGTTTTATATTTGTGCTTAAAAATTGAGCCAAACATGGCTTAACGAATCAGACGAAAATTAGTTCTCAATTAAATTTCCTAAATGGCTCTAAAAATTTCCGGTAACACATAGGCGTGTTCAATTTCGTTTTCCGAACCCATTATGGTCTTCAATTTCAGTCTCGAAGTTGTAGTCCTAACAGATATTTTTCCAACTCAAACAGATATTCTCCAATTAATTCATATTATCGCATAATTAATTAATGATAATTGTGACATGCGTTTTGGGCTGTTACACTTATGGTATACTCCATGTTGGTGTTCTGAATTATAGCAGTTAACATCATCGAAAACCTATTACCTGAATTTATTATGATACTAGGTTTTCGTTGCAACCTGAATGACGTAGCTCTTTTTGCACTATGCCAGTATGTTGTTTTGTTTGATGGGTTAAGTTCCACATCGACACTTGGTGGCTAATTAAGGCCGAATTGTATATCATTAAGGCCGTTAATTAGAATCTCTTAACTTCACTTGCTGGTCAAACCGTATACTTTATGTGTGTTGAATGTCAATCAGGTTGTACATCGTCGGAGCATAAAATGAGCAAAAAGACAAAATTTGGACAGAGTTTTGACTTTTTCTAGAAAAGTCAAACTGATGTTTTAAACCTGTTTGGAAGTGAATAAAAGTATAAAAAGAAAAGGGAAAGGCTTTCCTAGGGTTCTGAAATTGTTTTAACCTAAAGAGAGAGGCTAGGGTTTGGAAGGGAAGAAACAAAAAGCTTCAAGGATGTCTCTCATGGTGGTTTCTTCTCCATCTACTTCCTTCCACTCCTCCATGAGCGGCTAGTCTCATTTTCTAGAGTTTTGATGAAACCCTAGCCATGTAATTATTTTGTTTTCTTTTTGATTTTTAATTATGTAAAAGTTTGAACAATTGTATGGTGATTTAGAAGTTCATATATATATTTTTCATTATCTTTTCGAATATTTGACTTTCTGTGATTGTTGAATGTTATCCATACATGTGTTTTCTATTCCTTCACATTCAAGGTATGAAACGAACCATGCTACGAGGAACGAGTTGTATCACTACCTTAGTTTAGAGTGAACGATTCGTATTACTTGAGATGGTTCGTGCTCGTACATTGAATGTGATGATCTTCTTGTTAAATGCTTCGAGCTTGTAGTTGCAAAACATTAATCCGTTCAAACCATAGCATAATTGATTTCAATTGAAAACCCTAATTATGTGGTTAGCGGTGAATTCTCTACCCTAAGATTTTTTCCCAATTCAGTAAACCCAATTTCATTTATTATTGACAATTTAATTCCTTAGTTTAATTTATTCGTTATTAAATTAGGTTATGATCATTCAATCTTTTTATCAAAATTAATTTAGGAATTTAACAATTAAATTAGTTTAATTTCACAATAGTCCCTGTGGATCGATACCTGGACTTGCCATTATTCTAAAAGAATTTAGTCTAGTTTAGTATTTAATTTTGGTGTGTTCAACGACCCATCAAATTTTGGCGCCGTTACCGGGGACTTCTGGCAAAATTAGTTAATTTAAAGTTATATTTTTATTTTTATTTTTAGTTTAGGATTTTATGCTTTTGGTGTTGCTAAGTGTGTAGAGCGTTTGAAATTGGAGCTATCATTGAAGTGCAAGCGGAGCGCAGCCGAGCTTTAAAAAAAAAAAAACCGCAGCACTAAAGTGAGTAAACAAAAGCAAACACTCACAAGCAAAGCACCAAAGTGCTAAAATGAAAGTCAAAGCTCAATTGGGGGTTGGAGACAACGTCTACACGCCAAGCATCCGCAAGACGAGTAAAGCGTTTTCGTTAAACTGCTGTGAGTATTTCTCTTTTAGTATTCTGCTTTCGTAACTTAGTGCACCGAGTCAAACTTATTGTGTGTGTGTGGGTAGTGTATGCACGGGCGTCGTTCTTGTCGCCCTGAATTATGAAGTTTGGACCTTGAACTAGAAAGGACCCTTAAGAGACTTAGGACCTCTGCCCGTATTCCTAGGCTTGAATATTCATATTCATACATTGAACCATTAGAGATGGCAGATCCTAATGTCCCGAATGTGCCTAACCGGACTCTTAAGGATTATTTTACACCTACTGCATATACATCACCATCATGCATCCAATTGCCTAACACCACTGCTGCTCATTATGAGATTAAGTCCAGCACCATACAAATGCTCCCATCATTCCATGGACTAACTCATTATGACCCTTATAAACATTTGAATGAATTTCTAGAAATTTGCTCAACAGTGAGGATCCAGAATTTCACAAATGAGGCCTTAATGTTGCGATTGTTTCCATTCTCGTTAAAGGATAAAGCCAAACACTGGCTAAATTCTTTGCCTGTTAATTCAATCACAACTTGGGACCAATTACAACAACGGTTCTTGGAGAAGTACTTTCCCATAGGTAAAACCAACCAACTTAGGCGAGCCATCACGAACTTTGTTTAAATGGATGGCGAGCAATTCCATGAGACGTGGGAAAGACTTAGAGACCTTCTCCAACAGTGTCCCCACCACCAAGTGCCTGATTGGCAACTTGTTCAAACATTCTATTATGGCTTAACTGAGCCACACCACCAAATGGTGGATTCGTCCTATGGTGGGACATTCATGTCTAAAAATGATGCCGAGGCATGGCAATTGTTTGAGAACCTAAGTGATAATTCCCTTCACCATGCCTCATGACCGGCAAGTCCAACGATGGTTGGAGCCCCGAAAAGAGGGGGCATTTATGAGGTCGGGCAAAACCTAGAGTTAGGCCAACAAGTAGAGGCACTGTCCCGCAAGATGGACCAATTATTAGCTACGGGACATGCCCCTACCCAACAAGATCAGCCTCAATTTCACGAGGTATGTGTTATTTGTGTGAGCCCTGCTCATGACTTGAGTGAGTGCTCTTCGGCATCACAATTTCCGGAGTTAGTCCAAGAGCGTATGAATGCAGCTCAAGGATTCTCTAACCCGGGTAATGATCCATACTCCAACACATACAATCCGGGATGAAGAAATCACCCTAATTTCTCATGGAGACCCCCTTCACAAGGCATTTCTTACAATCCTCCACCACCAAGGCAGAATTTCAATAATTTTGCCAACCAATCATCTTACCGACCACCGCAACCTTATAGACCCCCACAACCATACCGGCAACCACAACCACAACCCGCGCATTCAGAAGCTTCTGCCTTTGAGACTCAGGTGTTGGAAGTTCTCTCAAAACTTAAGGGGTTAGCACCGATAATTCACTCCCACACTCACTCTATTGCCAAGATAGAGACTCAATTGGGTCAAATGGTTAACAACATGAATCGGAGAGAGGAGGGAAAATTACCAAGTCAAACTGTGGCCAACTCTAAGAGACAATACGGGGCAGAGAGTTCGGGTGGGAATGGAAAGCAACATTAGCAAGTGCAGGCGGTGGTTGCTTTAAGAAGTGGTAGGAAGTTAGAGCCTCAGTCAGTTGCGTCTGATGCAACTAGAGTTAGGAAGGGTGACCACGGAGATTCACCTAATGAGAGCAAGGGTGAGGGGGAAACAATTAAGAGGGATGACTTAGTCCCTAGTACTTCACTTGAGCCCAAGGCACCATATGTGCCTAAGGCACCCTTTCCCTAGTGCCTTGATACACCGTCCCATTTTAATAAGAATGCAGCATCTATGGAGACAATGATGGAGGTCTTTAAACAGGTAAAAATCAACCTCCCCCTGTTGGAGGCAATTAAGCAAGTACCATCTTATGCCAAATTTCTGAAGGACCTTTGTACGCCAAAGCGTAAATCTATGACACATGTGTCCCAAAAGGTCCTACTCACGGAGCAAGTAAGCTCCATTTTGTTGAATGACACACCTCCTAAGCTTAAGGACCCAGGTGCCCCAACCATTGCATGCATTATAGGGGACCACTTCATTGATAGGGCCTTATTGGATTTAGGGGCTAGTGTTAATTTGTTGCCGTACTCTGTGTATGAGGAATTTGGGCTTGGCGAGTTGAAACCCACTACTGTTACTCTTCAGTTGGTTGACCGGTCTCTCAAAGTGCCACGAGGCATGATTGAGGATGTGCTAGTTAAGGTTGATAGGTTCTACTCCCCTGTTGACTTTTTGGTTTTAGATATGGAACCGGTAGCCAGTTTGAGGAAACAAATCCCGGTGGTTTTGGGTCGACCTTTCTTGGCTACGGCCAATGCATGCATTAATTGTCAGACCGGGGTTATGGAAGTTTCATTTGGTAACATGCAAGTGAAACTTAATGTTTTCCAAGCATCACAACAACCTCCTGAGAGAGAGGAGTGCTTATTAGTGGATGTTGTGGATGAGATTGTTGAGGAGGCTTTGTCCTCCATTCTTGTAGAGGATCCTTTAGAGGCTTGTCTAGCTCATTTTGGGTTTGAAAATTTTGATATAGATGGGTCAGTTGAGGAGGTGAATGTCTTGCTTAATTCTTCTTCTACCTCCATGGAAAGCCCGGTTTGAGTCACTTCCTCTTCTATCGAGAGAGCCTGTCACACCATCTTTGGTCACACCACTTACACTTGAGTTGAAGCCACTTCCGGCCACACTCAAGTATGCATTTTTAGGGCCCCAGGAGACTTTACCAGTTATCATTGCATCTAACTTAACTGCGGAGCAGGAGAGTCAGTTAATGAGTATTCTCGTGGCACATCGGAGTGCTATAGGGTGGTCAGTGGCTGATTTGAAAGGGATAGATCCCTCCGTGTGCATGCATTATATACATCTAGAGGAGGACACCAAACCTTCTCACGAAATGCAACGGAGACTGAATCCTAACATGAAAGAGGTGGTGAAAAAAGAGGTATTGAAATTGTTGGATGCGGGTATCATATACCCCATCTCAAATAGCAAGTGGGTGAGTCCCACGCAAGTGGTGCCCAAGAAATCGGGCATCACTGTTGTTGAGAATGAGGGAGGAGAGTTAGTCCCCACACGAACCACTACTGGGTGGCGAGTGTGTATTGATTATAGGAGACTAAATTCCTCGACTAGGAAGGATAATTTTTCATTACCTTTCATTGACCAAATCCTAGAGCGGTTAGCGGAGCAGGGTTTCTATTGTTTTCTTGATGGCTATTCGGGGTATAATCAAGTCCCGGTGTACCCCGCTAACCAGGAAAAGACCACATTCACATGTCCTTTTAGCACTTTTGCTTATAGGCGCATGCCCTTCGGGCTATGTAATGCACCAGCAACCTTTCAACGGTGTATGATGGCCATTTTCTCCGACATGCTGGAGAATTTCTTAGAGATTTTTATGGCTAACTTTTCGGTGTTTGGACCGTCTTTTGAGGAATGCCTTAGGAACTTGACTAGAGTGTTAGAACGATGTACTGAGGCAAACCAAATCTTGAGTTGGAAAAAGAGCCATTTTATGGTTCGTGAGGGTATAGTGTTGGGACACATTGTGTCCCCTCGAGGTATAGAGGTTGACAAGGTTAAGGTTGACCTCATTGCAGACCTTCCTCCACCCAATTCCGTGCGTCAAATTAGGTCTTTCTTAGGGCATGCAGGTTTTTACCGTAGGTTCATCAAAGACTTTAGTAAGATATCACGTCATTTGTGTAGTGTACTAGTTAAGAACGAGCCTTTTGTCTTTGATGAGGCATGCTTAAAGGCATTCGAAACACTAAGAATGGCCTTGACCACCGCCCCAATCATGAAATCACTAGATTAGTCGCTTCGAATTCGAAATCATGTGTGATGCCTCTGATTATGCTGTTGGGGCTGTATTAGGCCAAAGGGTCAATAAGGCACCATTTGCTATATACTATGCTAGTCACACTCTCTCAGATGCACAATTGAATTACACTGCCACCGAGAAAGAGTTGCTAGCTGTGGTCTTTGTCTTAGACAAATTCCGATCTTATCTCCGAGGTTCCAAGATCATAGTCTTCACTGATCATTCCACTTTGCGGTATTTATTATCTAAGAAAGAGACCAAACCTAGGTTGATTAGATGGATTTTGTTGCTTCAGGAATTTGACTTAGAGATCCGTGATAAGAAAGGATCCGAGAATGTGGTGGTGGATCATCTCTCCCGAATCCTTGTTGAATATAATAGTGACCCTCTTATTTTGCATGATTGGTTTCCGGACAAACAACTCTTTGAGCTATCACAAGCGAGCCCCCCGTGGTTTGCACATATTGTGAATTATTTGGCTATTGAGCAAATTCCACAGAATTGGTCTAAGCAAGACAAAGATCGATTCTTTTCGTAGGTCAGGTATTACTTTTGGGAGGATCCGGAGTTGTTTAAATATTGCTCCGACCAAGTGATCCGACGGTGTGTGCCGGAGAGTGAGGTGCATAGCATTCTTACATTTTGTCATTCTTCTGCATGTGGCGGTCATTTTAGTGGGCATAAAACGACCGCCAAGATTTTACAGAGTGGATTTTATTGGCCCACAATTTTTAAAGATGCCCATCAATTTTGTATAACTTGTTTATGCTGTCAGCAAATGGGTTCGATGTCTCGGCGTAACATGATGCCAATGTCCCCTATTCTTGTGGTAGAAATATTTGATGTGTGGGGGATTGATTTTATGGGCCCTTTCCCGTCGTCATTCGGGTTTGAGTACATTCTTTTGGCAGTAGATTATGTGTCTAAGTGGGTGGAGGCAATAGCTACCCGAACAAACGATCATAGAGTGGTAATCAAGTTTTTACGTAAAAACATTTTTAGTCGTTTTGGGTTTCCTAGAGCCATAATAAGTGATCAGGGTACACATTTTTGTAACCGGTTCTTTGAGTCGATAGTTAAAAAATACTTTATCACTCATAAAGTTGGCACTCCATATCACCCTCAAACTAGTGGCCAAGTGGAAGTCTCAAATAGGGAGGTAAAACACATAATTGAGAAAACGGTGAGACCGGATAGGAAAGATTGGTCACAACGGTTAATTGATGCATTATGGGCTTACCGCACTGCTTATAAGACACCCATTGGGATGTCACCATATAGAGCAGTGTTCGACAAAGCTTACCATCTCCCGGTTGAACTTGAGCACCGAGCATTGTGGACCATAAACAAGTTTAACTTCGATATGGCCACAGCTGGGCTCAACCGGAAATTGCAACTCAATGAGTTGGAGGAAATCTAGAATGATGCATATGAGAGTTCGAAAGTTTTTAAAGCTCGGACTAAAGAATTTCATGACAAGCACATTAACAGGAAATCCTTTGAACCCGACCAAAAAGTGTGGCTTTTTAATTCAAAATTGAAACTCTTTCCGGGTAAGCTAAGATCAAGATGGGATAGCCCCTTTGTAGTTGTTGAGGCATTCATTCATGGCGTCGTTGAGGTGCGAGATCCAAAGACTGGCCACACTTTCAAAGTGAATGGCCAAAGATTGAAACCATATATAGAGGGGATTGGGAATGGGGATATGATTGAGTCCATTGCATTGATGGACCCATTTTACTACAATTGATGGATTAATTTCTTATTCTCTTTTCTTTCCCTTCTATGCTATTTTGTTTTTCTTTGTTCTCGTCATGCTTTATTTGCGTCTAGGAGACTTTAAATCCTCTAAAGGTGTAATTCCTTTGGTGTTAGCCGTGCCCGAACGGCATCTGACGGTCTGGTATAGCCACCTAACCGTGTTTGTAGTGAGTTCCTAAGAGACCAACTGAGCCGGTGGAAACTAGAGTTCGAATGGCAAAGCCTATAACACAAAGGTTTGGGATTTTCGAGACTAGAGTCTAGTTTAAATACCCAAGGGTGTGGAGATTGCTTCAAAACTACCTCGGCTTGAACTCTGTATGGCAGCCACATAGGTTGAGGTAGCTTTATGCGCCTCGATTCTAGATACCGAATCAATCTAGTCTGTCACCCTATTGGAGAATAGGGAAAGTTACAAACACAGTTAAGGAGAAAAGTAGTACCCGTAGTTTTCGTGTGAAGATTATACCTTGAGTGGGCATTCCGTATGTTCTTTTGTGCTATATTTATTCCGGATGTCAATTGAAGGTATAAATGTTTATTTTCTGTGTTTAAAAGCATGCTTTCATGTTTATTTTCTGTGTTAAAAAAAAAATGGTTATACTTGTTCACTAAAAAATAAATAAATAAATAAATAAATAAATAAAATAAAATAAAAAGTGGTTATACTTGTTCACTAAAAAAAAAAAAGTGGGAATCACCGCATGTGCGGCCTAGGCCCCGTACGAGCGGGAAAAATTGGCAAAACAAATGTTGAGCACTGCTAAATAAGCAAGTGCGGGGAGTGGCGTACGTTGACCAGCCGCACGTGCGGCTTGACTCCCGCACGTGCGAGACGCTGTTTTTCCAAAAAAAAAAAAAATGTGAGGAGGAGAAAAATCGCCGCATGTGCGGGAAATTGTGCAAATGAAGAGGGTGCACTCTGCTTAAAAGCAAAAGGGAGGGCAAAAGCCTTGGCCTCAAGACGTAAGGGAATTTTCGGAAAAAAAAAAAAAAAAATTTTGTTTTGTTTTCTCTTTTTCTATTTTTAATTTCATTTTTTTTATTTACTGATTACAAAACCAATAAATAAGTAAATAAATTTTAAATAAATACATAAATAATTTTAAAATAAATAAATAAATATACAATTATTTTATTTATATTAAAAAAAATCGTATTTTATTATTATTATTTTTTATTAGTTTTATTTCCTATTTTCTATTTTCGTACCAAAAAAAAAAAAATCTTATCCAACTCTCTCTCTCCCAATCCTTTTCACTCTCAGATTTCACTCTCTTTCCTTACCTTATCTATCTCTCTCTCTCTCTCTCTCTCTCTCTCTCTCTTTCTAAACCCCACACACACCCACAAATTCCACCGACCTCACAATCACCAACCTTTCTTCTTCTTTCTTCTTTCTTCTTTCTTCTTTCTCATCACAATCATCTCACCGCCGGCATCACTCCCCTCTCCGTCCGACGAAACTCCAGCGACCACCATTTTTTCCGGCGAACCTCCATTCTTTTTCTCTCTTTCTCCACTTTTTCACGGTAATTTTTTTTCCTTCTATGTATAGATTTGTAGCTATAGGAATCAATTTGTAGAGATTTTGATTTTAGTTTTAGTTTTTGTGATCTAGTGTTCAAAAAAAGAAAAAATTTGTTCATAAGTGCTTTACTTCTTTTATTTTTAGTGTTCATTCTTTCATGTTATGTTATGTTTTGTTTTAATTTTATTTGTTTTTCCTGAGTTGTAGAATGCATGTTTACTTAATTTGTTTATAATAATAATAAAAAAAAAAAAACTTCAACACCGATCTGCTTCTGGAGTAGATGAAAGTCGCACGTGCGGGAAATTTCAAAAAAAAAAAAAAAAAAAAACCTCATAAATAATGGTCCTAACAATAATCCTAATTTAGTTTTTTTTTATTTGATATATTTGTTTAGTTTAAATTGCTTCGTATTGTTTCTGGTTAGTTTAATTAGTTAGTGGATTTTGGTTTTATTTTTATTATACTTGTATAGTTAGTGCTTTTATTTTTATCTTATTTTATGATATCATTGTTCATTTAATTATTAAGTAGTTAAGTTTTTATTTTATTTTATTTTCTTCAAAAAAAAAAAAAGTGTTTAGTTTAGACTATTTTATTCTATACTTTAGTCTCTTTTGTAGTTTACTTTAGTTTAGTTTAGTGTAATTTATTTTCTGGTTTAGTTAATTTAATTTAATGTCATTTTTATTCATTCATTAATTGTTTTCGTTTTTACATTACCAAAAAAAACAAAAAAGAGGGAATTGCATGTGGTACATTAGTGGGCAAACTTGTGCTTTCATATTTTATTTTATTCTCATGATAGGTTCCACGGGTTTGTGTCTATTTGTTTTTGGTGTGTGCAGAATATGAGTCGACGTGTTGCTCGAGCCTTCAAGAAGGCCAGAGGTTCCACCTCTTCGGCGTCACCACCGCCACCGTGACCACCATTCTCGCCACCACCACCGGCTGACTTACCTCGGTCGAAGTGGGCTTCACGCCCTCTTCACAAGCTCACTCAGTTCAACCTGTAATTTTTTCAGGGTAAGGCAGACACTACTTGGGCCGTTGAGCAGCTCCGACTTCAGCAGCAGTTGGGCGTTTGCACTGTGACAGTGCCCACTTATCCTCGTCTGGTACGACTCTTCTACCAGAACCTATATGAGTCACCCACCGAGGATGGAATGCTTTCTAACATTGATGGTCAGGCTGTCCACATCACCTTATCCATGATTGCCACAGTGTTAGGGTTTTTCGCTAAGCCGGAATATCAGCCCTTCTCGAAAGTTGAGGATCGACAGCCTATCCATAGCCTCATCTAACAATACTTCCTAGGGGCCCACGGTGACCTCAGTTTCACATGTTTGTGGTGGAGCAAGTTGCATAGCCGCTTGCTATTCCTGGATTCCGTGGTCCATAAAAATGTCCTTCCACTTGGGCATTGAGCTGAGCGACGATTGGAGTTTGTTCAGGCTCTACACGGGTATCAATATGGCTATCAGGTCCCGCTTGAGCGGATCACCTTGATGCACTTGCAGAAATTTCTACGAGAGGCAGTTCGGCCTAATCCTATGCAAAACCTGACTTGGCCACTACCATTTGTCAATCTGCTGACACTTGTGTTTCAGCTGAACCACCTCCACGTTGCTAAGGATGAGGCGATTGATAGAGGGTATCCGACTTTCGGCCAGCGGAAATGGCAACATAGCATATCTCGTATCCCGCAGTCGGTTCGTGCCCCAGTTGATGAGGCCCAGGATCCCGTACATGACCACCCAGCTCATCCTGTTCCCCCCGTGCCTCCCCAAGGGGACCCGCTCTACATGACTCGCGAGGAGTACTTACAGCTTCATCATTCTGTGGATCAGGTCCACAGTACTCTTCGTGAACATCACCAGAGTCTCATGGAGTTGCACACGGATTTTCAGGCGCATTGCGACTATTCTCGGGCGACCTTCGACCAGCTACTCGCCCACCAGCAACGGATTCAGGATGACGCCTTTAAGACGTGCTCTTTGATGCAAGCTTTGTTCGCCCAGCATTTCCCGCCACCACCACCACCGGCTTCCCCGTAGTCCCCACCTATATATTACTTTGTCTCTTTTATTTTTATTTTTATTTTCCTTTTTAGTTCTTTCTTTTCTTCAAAAAAAAAAAAAAAAGTGTGAAGTGTATACATGTTACTCTCTGCCTACCTGGATGTGCACCTACAATTCTGGTAATATTCTCTCATTTCTCTTTACTTTTCCATTGAGGATAATGCCATATTCAAGTTGGGAGATGAGGGTTATATTTTCTTTTGTGCATTCCTATTTGGTATGAAAAGGGTTTATTGGGTAGATACTTGCATGTGATGTTTGCACGAGGAGAGTTGTCTGTGTTTGTGATTTTAGTACACTTGTCATGAGTATGCCTTAATTCACATGAACACACTATCATAGCGGTGATCTTTTTATTATGATCTCTGGTGTACATCATTGATAATAGCTAGAGTTGCAGAAAAAAATAAATGAGGAGCCAAGATTCTTTAAAAAAAAATTTAAAAAAAAAAAACACTTGACTTGTTTGGGTTCGTAGCCTTTTTAACTCAAGTTATTAAGCCCGTAGGGGTGTCTTTACACCTAATGCCCTAAAACCGTCTGGTTTTGGAGTCATTGGCCCAAAACTTGTTACATGGGTTAATTAGAAAGCTTAAGGGATTTGGACATTGCACAGTTAAGGAAAAATAAGAAGAATAACTTGTTCGGATTCGTAGCCTTTTCAACTCGAGTTATTAAGCCCGTAGGGGTGTCTTTACACCTAGTGCCCTAAAACTGTCTGGTTTGGGAGTCATTGGCCCAATGCTTGTTACATGGGTTGATTAGAAAGCTTAATGGATCAGGACATTGCACAGTCATTTAAAAAAAAAAAAAAACAACTTTTGAAAATCTTGGCTGCAACAGGTTAGTTTTTCTGTATATGTTGAATGTTATTGTGAGTTACACTGGGCTATTATAGTGGATAGTTAACTAATATGAAGATTGCACTTTACACCGAGGGTACTCATGACTTGTCTACTAGCATGCACAAGTATAGGAAACTTTACTTTTGTATTAACTGAATTGTGGTTTTGACTCAATAGGTTCCTTCATGCTTGTCCACTATGTCTTTAATGACTCATGATGTCTCAATATCACACTGTAGTGGCACATAAGTTGATTGTTAGGTGGAGTAGTGTGGTCATTTGTTGTTGAGTATATATGAATATGTTAATGTTTGTGGGTATCATTTCTGGAAACCCTCACGAGACTTTACTCGTCCACTTGGGGTAACTTTGTGGTTTAAAGGCTTGTTGCATATGCTAAATGTAATCGTTTTTCCCAAGAAAGGGGAAATAGATAAATTTTGTTTAATTTTATTTTATTCTACTTGCTTGAGGACTAGCAAGTTATAAGTTGGGGGATATGATTAAGACCGAATTGTACATCATTGAAGCCGTTAATTAGAATCTCTTAACTTCACTTGCTGGTCAAACCGTATACTTTATGTGTGTTGAATGTCAATTAGGTTGTACATCGTCGAAGCATAAAATGGGCAAAAAAACAAAATTTGGACAGAGTTGACTTTTTCTGGAAAGTCAAACTGATGTTTTAAACCTGTTTGGAAGTGAATAGAAGTATAAAAAGAAAAGGGAAAGACTTTTCTAGGGTTCTGAAATTGTTTTGACCTAAAAGGAGAGGTAAGGGTTTGGAAGGGAAGAAACAAAAAGTTTCAAGGATGTCTCCCATGGAGGTTTCTTCTCCATCTACTTCCTTCCACTCCTCCATGAGTGGCTAGTCTCCTTTTTTAGAGTTTTGATGAAACCCTAGCCATGTAATTATTTTGTTTTCTTTTTGATTTTTAATTATGTAAAGGTTTGAACAATTGTATGGTGATTTAGAAGTTCATATATATATATATATATATATATTTTTCATTATCTCTTCGAATATTTGACTTTTTGTGATTGTTGAATGTTATCCATACATGTGTTTTCTATTCCTTCACATTCAAGGCATGAGACGAACCATGCTACGAGGAACGAGTCGTATCACTACCTTAGTTTAGAGTGAACGATTCGTATTACTTGAAATGGTTCGTGCTCGTACATTGAATGTGATGATCTTCTTGTTAAATGCTTCGAGTTTGTAGTTGCGAAATATTAATTCGTTCAAACCATAGCATAATTGATTTCAATTGAAAACCCTAATTATGTGGTTAGTGGTGAATTCTCTACCCTAAGATTTTCCCCAATTCAGTAAACCTAATTTCATTTATTATTGATAATTTAATTCCTTAGTTTAATTTATTCGTTATTAAATTAGGTTATGATCATTCAATCTTTTTATCAAAATTAATTTAGGAATTTAACAATTAAATTAGTTTAATTTCACAATAGTCCATGTGGATCGATACCTGGACTTGCCATTATTCTAAAAGAATTTGGTATAGTTTAGTATTTAATTTTGGTGTGTTCAACGACCCATCAGTGGCCCATTATTTTATTGGCTGGTTCGTTTTTTCTTTTGACTGGCCGTTTGGTAACATTACCATGTATTTCTAATTTGAGCATAAATTAATCTTTTTCTTCATCTCACAGTCAATGTTATTGACTCTACGTTAACAACCCAAGATTGACAGCTAGCTATATCAAAAAACCAACCCAGGATGTATCCGCCAACTACAATTCCAGGTACTCCATATCAGCCATACAACATACTAACACCATCAAACCAACTCTCTGAAACCAAACCTACAACTGTCAATTATCGAAACAAAACAACCATTGTATTCATCTATTACCATAACAAACCCATTAAACGAACATCTCTGAACCGATCAACGAGTCATGAAACAGATAACTAACCAATCTAGTCGAAATATGTACATCAATGTTATAAAAAAAGAAAAAAGAAAAAAAGAAGAACCAAACCAAATTAATCAACCTATATCAGGGTGCTTAAAAAATAATCATAACTATTCGAAACCAGATAAACGACTTCAAAATGTTAAAACAATTAATCCAACACGACGAAAACTAAGACTTTTCGACACAAAATAAAATAACTTACCACATATACGACATCAACGCTTACCAGTTACTAACCACAAAATAATTATTTATGTCGTTACCAACAAAACAGCATAACAATTTTTTTAAGGGGGGGAGGGAGAAGTGGTTGGGGGGTGTGTAGACGTCCCCGAACGCCCCGGGAGGGATGAGTCCCCCATTCCGTTCATTTTGGGCTCACTATAGTTCAGGACTCTAATTGTCACGGTTCTCAATCTGAACCAAAGAGTCCAAATCCGGCAAATCGTTTTGAGAAAACAGATTTTTTGAAAGAAGTGCCAAACATGGACTGCTTTGCCAGATACAAAGTTGCCACCTAAATATTTTATTTTGGGAAATTTAGGAAACCCTGACTCGTGCCTAAGGCCACGTGTCCGTTATCACCAAAGTTGCCTCGGTTTAGGAACTTAGGTACGATTGGGGAAGGTCACTTCGTGAGCACCCCCGCTTGCCCGATCAAAGATCGGCCTCTACTAACCATGATATCTAGTTTTGAAAACATTATGCATTCTTATTCCAGTTATTAGCCTAGATTTATTATGTGATGCGCACAGCATACAAGTATAGACTAAGTCGCCTGAATTGGAACAAAATATTTCATGTTTGTTTTTTGAAAGATGGTTTGCTACTCGCAAGTAGACTTAAAATGCAGATTTTGCCACCCTCGGGTGGGCTTGGAAAACATGGTTTTGCCACTATCTAGTGGGCTTAAAACTCATAGTCAATGTATTGTTCCAATCCAAATAACCCAACCTTCACCCACAGGCATTCAGGCAGTTATATCACATAAGCAAATAGCCTCATGGTAAGCATGCTATCATGGCAGTCACTCACACACATGCAAGGATGCTAAAGCGTAAAAACTTACCGAGTACTTCAAACCAAAACAGAAGCTATGTTAGAAATCATGCATGATCCTAACTGTACAGAAATGCCTAATGCAACACATGCAGGAATGCAACTAAGATAGGCTTGGCTATTCTAAACATTGCATATGGAATGCTACAGCTAACATGTATTCAACTTGAAATTGAAATACAATGCAGTGAGTTATGATGCGCCGAGCCCAGTGCATGCAAAACAGATGAATGAATGCAAACATGCTATCATACTGTATGCTAATTGAAACATGCCCTAATCTAACCATCATAAGCTGGTAAATAAAAGAGAGAGAAATACGTGGGGTTGGAAGACATACATCACACGCACTCATGCTTATTACAGTTGTGCCCTCACTCGGAGGGTCCAAATAAATAATATACAGTCCAAATGAATAGTACAGTCCGAATAAATACAAAATCCTAATTAATTAACAAATTAATCTAGGAAAGCAGTAAATTAGCATGCAAGCTAGGGACTGCCTCAACTCTGCTCCGGATGATGAATGATGCATGCTTGAGTTGCCTTGCGCGGAAATCCATGGCAATGCCCCGATTAGCCTCTATTTACAATTAAACCCGGAATATTGCACGAAGCTCCAAAAGACTGCCGGTTTCTGATTTGCTGCAACAGAGAGCAAAAAATGGGCATATCAATGTATTTTCACATATGTATGCTTGACTACTCTTCAGGGAGTGTAGTCCTCGATCCTCGTACTATCAATCACGCATCCCGATGCATGATGGCCGATGAGTCGATTTGCATAACTCAATATGGAATGAATGCACATAAAAACACAACAAGACCTAGACTCCATCATGGATAATCTGGAGTGTCGGTGATTGGGAATTGAGACACGTTCCGTCACTCGGAGTACGAAACGTCCCTCGTTTCCCGCGCTTGGACTAACTCCTATCCTAAGCACAATGCAATATGCATGACATGCATAAATGCAATCCTAACATGCAACCTAGCATACACAATACTTTGAAATGGCATACATAATGCTCGATGTAACACGACATACTCAATGCTCTAACATACAACCTAGCATATGCAATGCTATGAAATGGCATACACAATGCACGATGTAATATGGCATACACGATACTCTAACATACAACCTAGCATACGCAATGTTATGAATAAAATGGCATACGCAATGCGTGATGGACTTACACCAACATGAGTGGACCTCAGCCACACTCACATCAGCGGCCATGAGATGAAAATGAGATGCTCGAGGTGCGTGCATACATGCACGCAAACCGAGGACCGATCCTAAGGCACAAATGCCACTCTAACAAGGCATGGCAAGGCATGAAATATGGCATACAAACATGCAAGTTTTAGTACTGAAATATGATGCAAAATGATCCCAAAACATGGAAACATGGCACCCGATGCATGGAATGGTCCCAAAACACAAAACTAGGCACATGCATTGACCTATAGCTATACAAAGCATGCATTATTTGATTATGAAGAATAAAGACAGAACCAAGAAAGTCCCAAAATATGAACATTTCTAGTTCAAATTATGGCCAAAAGATGCTAGCAAGATGGACTAACATAGCATGCAACTTTGACTAGCAAACATGGTTTACATGGCATGTATATGAAGCAAGTGAGAACTCATCAAACCAGAAAAAATCAGTGAATAAAACATGCCAAAACATGCCCAAATAACCTTTGAAATGCAGCCAACACATGCACAAATGATGGGTTCTTTTAGAGGGCATACAAGGGGGTTATTAAGCACATGCATCAAGGACACTTAGCATGGAAAAATTAACTCTGGAAATCAAATATGATATCCCTAAAACTCATTAAATTGGCCCTAAAATCAGTCAACAAAGCATGCAAGATAGGGCCTCTTTGGAAGGCCAACATGACCATCAAACAAAACAAGGTGAGATGGGGTCACCCCCCTCTGCTTTTGAGACTCAAAAATGCATCAAAGCCACTAAAAATCCACTAGATTTCAGTGGCTAAGAGGCCAAACCATGGCCAATGCAAGTGCTCTAATACATAGCCCTAATCATGAAGAGATGGAGCATGCATAGGAGAAGATGACCCCAAATAGAGAATAGACCTTAATCAAACATGAAGATGATGTCAAAAAAAGACTTTTTTCAGTTTAGGTCAAGGTCCAAGAAGGCTCACAAATAGGGATAATATATCATGCAAAAATAGTCCTAAAAGAGAGAATGAACAAACAGGGTAGTAAATGACTTCAAACAGTAAAGATTCCTTCAACAAAGTTGAAGAAAGGCTCAAATCAAGATACTTTACAGTTTTTAGTAAAACTCAAATATGCTCACAAGTAAGGCTACAATATGATGCAAAAATGGCCCTAAAAGAGAGATAAAGGGCAAGAGGCAGTAGGTGACCTCAAACAGTGAAGATCCCTTCAACAAAGTTGAAGAGAGGCTCAAAATAAGGCACTTTATAATTTGGCTCAAAGCCCAGAAATGCTTAAAAATAGGTCTAATATATCATGCAAGAAATAGCCCTAAAAGAGAGATAAAGGGAAAGGGGTAACAGATGGTCTTAAACAGAGAAAATTCCTTGATCAAACATGAATATGAGCTCAAAATAAGACTATTTCCAGTTTAGGTCGGAGCCCAAAAATGTAAGAAAATATGACTTATAGATGAAGCAAAAAAAGACTAGAAAAAGGGAAAAAGATGACTCACCCTTGTAGCACAGCAATGTAGCAACTCTTGGTCTAAGATTGTGAGCTCTCAACCTCTAAAAATCAGCTTCAAGGGGCTAGAATGGATGTTGGAGGTATTGGGTTATGAGTTGTAGTGTAAAAGCCAAGAACCAAAGGGTATTTGAGCTTGGATGAGGGAGATATATGGAGGATGGAGTGTATATGCCTCAGCTGGTTTTTGTAACACTCAGAAATGGAGGAGGGGTGCTGGTTATATAGAGGAGAGGCCAAGGGAAAAGGGAGGGAAAAACCAATTCAAATTCCCCCCCTAAAAATGGCAGATCCTCGGGTAGGGGTCTGATGCAAAATAACTAGCACAGCTGGCATGCACCAGGAGAGAGAAATTTGGCTGGCCAGGTGCAGAAGGTTCAGGTGGTCGGCCGGCCACCTCCCCTGGCCGACCGGCCAAGGGTCAAAAGGGTCAACAAAATTAGTGGCCAGCCACCCCAAAAAGGTGGCCTCCCATGTGTGTACAACACAGCTGTATGGTCAAAAACTGGAAAAAGTGAACCAGGAGAGAGAAAAACTAACTTTTTAGAGAGGTTCAAAAGGGTTAGGAAGAGTTGCTGGCCGGCCTATCCATATTGGTGGCCTCCCAGGTGTGTACAACACAATGGTGTGGTGGAAAGTCAGAAAAAGTGGCCCGGGAATGGAAAAAGTCAGCTTTCTAGTGAAGAAAACGGACGATGAAGAGCGATGAAGGAATAAAGCTGGTCTTCAGAACATTGCTGGCCTCCCACCCTTCTACAACCTTTCTAACAATGAAAATAAGGTCTCTGCCAAAATGAACCCGAACCGATGTAAAACGAAGGTTCGGGGGGCCAAAACGCGCGGCCCGGGGCCCCAAAATCAAGCTGTTAAGCACCGAAGGTGGCGTTCGACCATGAAGTTGGTCTCTCGGGCCACAGTGTCCCTCAAAAGGGAGGAAATAAGGTACATGCCAAAAACCGGAGCAAATGGAGGTAGTTAAGCGGTCCCGAACCAAGGCACACGGCCGACTGCTCCGAAAACCAATAACTGGGCTCTAAATGGAAAAAATGGCCTACAACCACGAAACGTAGCCAACGGCCACTGAGAGATGATCTACGAGACCTCTCCCTCCCTTTGGGAAGAGAAAACAAAGAAAACAAGGCCTGGTTCGCAAACTGAGGCAAAGTACAAAAGAGTCCGGAAGTCTGGAGGCAAGGCTCGCAGCCGAGACTCCGCAACCTCAAAATGAGCACAATATGCAACATCATCAAGCACTCAATCGGTGGTGCCTGAGTCTTAAGGTCGGTCAAAAATGGGGTGTCTACAGGGTGCTACTAATGGTGATTCTCAATACTACAGACTATGTTATCATGGCACGAAGTCCACTTGTTGTCTCGTTCAAGAACATCTTAACTACCACAGTGCATAGACTAGTAGGGGTGACCCCATCCATCGTGCCATTGATTTCCATCATGTGAATGTACTGTCGGACAATGAAACACACAACAACTCCGCAGTCTAACCTACAGGCACACACGACCACTACAACGTCACACTAACTAATACATTAACTCAAAAAAATGCAAAGTGGAACAAACAACACTTACGACTTCAGGACTTGTTGCAGGTAATCCACAACTGACACAAGAGCGCTATCAAAGTGATTTGCTCGAATATCTTTCATTCCAACCCTAGGTTTCACGAAATTGGTATAGTGGTTGGCCACCCATTGTTTCTGGCATTTAATTTTATAATATGTTAGTCCGTTGTCAAGCAATTAACATTCGACATGTATGAACAAAACAAACACACCATCGTGTGTCAAACATGGAAACATATTCACCCAACAAAAACCACTGGCGCACTTACCACTTTGAGAGCCTCGTTGTAATGCTCATCTCGAACCCTACATCTCAGCCTTATGGAATTGTAATATTTCCATTCACTGCTTTCTGTATATTGCACCATGATAATGGTTTGCATGGTATATTGGGCACATTATGTACGTACAGCCTCTTGCTGCCTTCATTTGAACGTTTACGTACGTAGTCCTGGATAACGCGCTCTTATTCCTCATCATGTCCTGCACGTATGTTATATGTCAATTTAGTCACTTGTTTTGCATTGTTGTCCACCTATTTTCATAAGGGGTGTTTATGTACAGAACGCGCAAAACGTACCGAACACACACTGTTGAACACGTATGTCGTGTCCCCATATTCTGTTCTTCCAGCCACCTTCCTCTGCACTTCCATCAGGATATCGGCGTAAGCATCGATTACCTATATCATATGTCAGCCATAAGTATCTCCTTGTAACTGTGTGTATGTACAAAGTATTACCATTGTGTATTGTAGTGTTACATTATAATTTTTATTTCCTCAAGTATGCATGTATTACATTGTTATGGTCACATAATGCATATGTTTTTAAAGCCCGGTCGCAGAATATGTATACAAAGCATATGACAATCTCTTGTTTTACGTGCAAATGTTGTTAACATTTTAGGTGTGCCAATTTGATATACACATCACCAACAATGTATTCAACAGCTACACATCCTTATATCAGCATGACTTTTCCCAAGAACATTACGTCCATATAACAAAGATTTAAATTTTAAAATAACAACCATATTATACACATTCAATCCAAATGACAACAACATTTAAAATGATACAAAGACGCGCGTACATTTCCATGAATTGAGTTTTGTTGTACCAAGTCCTGGACATTTGTAAAATGCACTTGCACTCCCTTGTCCCCACCGTCTCATATTACTGCCCTGCAACCTACATGTCAAATTTAACAAGTACAACTCTGCAACATTGTGTACTACATACATGACAAGTATTATAACAAATTGGAAAATAACTTACCCGTCACTGTCCAAACTGTATATTTTTTCCAGCATTCTCAGCTTATCATCCTTTAACGTGTTCCACACAGTATGCCTCTTGCTCATACCAAAACAATGCCACGTTTTACGTTCCACGTCCACATCCTCAATACTATAAATCACCCCGGGCTCTGATGATTTGCGCATTACCACTCTACTGCTCTTTTTGCCCCGACCCACTACACCTAGGTACTCGTAGTCAAACAATTTAAATTTACGTCTTGGCTTGTTCTTCACGCGTCTAACAAGTGATGTGATATCAGGAGCATGCCTTGCAGCAGTTGTTTTCCTTATACATACAGTTTCTACGTCTGTACCAGCAATACCAACACCACCATTAGCAGCTGAATGATCCCATAAATACCCATCTATGTTGTCCACTGTCAAATCTTCAACTTCAGCCACATCTTCAGCAAACTCCACAGCAAGCTTAGGCTCAGTCTTCACTCCAGCTGCATGGGATGAGAGTTGTTGTGCAATTTCCCCACTTGTGTCGTTGATCGACCCCTTCATTTTCCCAGAATGACTGTTAGAAAGCGTTCGTTGTTTGGATCCACAATTTGTCACGGATTACATCAACTCGTGAACCTCATGATCGTTGAGATTGTCCTCTAGTTTGCAATCGTATCCTTTAACTGTTCAACCAGGTTGTCAAGGCGTGCAATTTCAGCATCCTTTCCACTAATAACGTGGTCAAACCCTATAAACATATTTGCAGACTGCGCCCCAAGCATCTTCTCCACTGATTCAACACGACATTCTAATTCATATATCCGGGCTGTCTTTGTTTTAATTTCCTTTTCCAAATCATTAATTATTTCCTTAGCCTTTCTCAATTCAGTACTGCGGTTGTCTGTTTTGGTGTCACATGTATCATCATCCGATGTACTAGACAAGTTGAGCAAATCCAGGAACAAAACCGGCCATGACTCTCTGGCTGCACGTATTTTCCTGCGTCATACTATTAAGGTTCTCATTGCCATATGCTCCACTCATTTCGACGTTACCACCGTTTGGTGAATCAGGCTGCCACCAATTAAAGCTTGCCTCCATATCATCCATACCAATATTAGCCCCATGTCCAACCCACACATTTATTGGATTAACATCAAGCACGATCCCCTAATTCTGTTTTGCCTCCTTCCTAACTGGAGTCGGTTTTAATAAGTAACACTCATTACTTCTTCCAACAATTTTATCACAGTTAATCTGCAAGATGTAAATAGTATTACATACATAAATAATAACTTACAGACAACTAAAACCAACATTTTTTAAATGTTCCATGCTATACTTTAATGGAGCCTTTCACCGTCAAATTTACCCCTTTTAACCTCCCTATGAGTGTACCAATGTTCTATTTGCAAAATCGAGGCGTCACATTACTGCGCTCTGGTTTCACAATCTCCAAGTACTCACAAATAATAAACTAAAATAACAATGTCAATAAATACGTTAGATGAACACGTACAAAACATATAAATGTGTATGTGAAGTAACATATGTGCTATGGCAGTTTGTATGGCATACGTACCAGTAATAAAACGACACAACCTGTAACCCTCTCTGGCTTGTCGTGCGTTTCATTTAGTGAATTAATCAGGGTGTTACAAATTGTTGTAGTACAGTCGTATAACCTTAGGCTTTCAAGTTTGTCAATCACACACACAAATGCCCAACCTATATGCTCACTCGTAGTTGCAAAAAATAATTTAGCATAGATATAAAGGGCAATCAGCTTCGTTACATCTTCATCGTCCTGTTCTGTATGACCACAAATTACCTTTATGAGAAAATCTTTGATTACTTTCAAAGACATCTAACCAACATTTGGATACCGCCTCTGCATAAAATCCGACGGACATTTCACACCATGTGCCAAATCTAATTTGTCTTTCCCACACTATATTCCAAACATCAATCGGATGTCGTTTTCCTCAATGGAAGTCCAATCCCACCAACATAAAACTTCTCATCTGTTGGATCATACGTTTGAATTATTCGGCAAACCGTTGTATTACACTTCATATATGCTCTTGGATCTAGATTCGGGACACGAATATTATTAATTATTGGCCAGAACAAGGTTTTCTCCAATTGCCGAATATGCCATTTGTCACGACCCAAACCCGCCCCTATAGGTTTGGCACCGTAACCGGCCAGTAATCCGAGGATTACCTACGGCCTCTGAACAGATTAACAAAATATTAGGGGCTAACGGAAGTAAATAATAATATACAACGTCCATTGAGCTGTGCAGACTTATATGAGACAGAAAAATTTTAAACTTTTTATATATACATATATACACATTAACTTTAAGTCACCATATATACACAGATTAGACCAAAAAGGAACTTAGCCCTACTTACAAAATACCCAAGACTTACTTAACCAAACACGAAAACCGAACTTAAACTTTAAGTTACTAAGCAATAACCACTTGACACATTCGGAACCTCCACGAGAGGCACATTAGTTGGCTGACAAGACAGATTCTAGACAGATGCCTCTAAGCACAGTCAATGACCGATCACCTACATACATAAATAATACAGTAAGCTAAAGCCCAGTGAATAATAACAGAGTAAAGGGTTTAATGAATGATGTCCATCACAGAGTCAGAAATCAGAGTTTATATCAGAAACACAGTCTTATCAGAAATAGAGTCTTATGCATATTCAGATTTCCAATCAGAAATAGATTCAGATACATGCTCGTATTCATAATCAAACTCAGATTTTGCATAAGATCATATGTGGTACACCCATTAGCTATCAGATCAGGCAGGTCCGAAGACCACAACAAGCAGGTCCTAAGACCACAACAAGCAGGTCCGAAGACCACAACAGGCAGGTCCTAAGACCACAACAAAGTTGGTACCAACGACCACAAAGGTCCATATCTTGCGCGCAAGTAGCCATGGTATTGTTACCCCCAGACAAGGGCCATAGGCCACGGTATTGTTACCCCCGGGCGAGGGCCATCCGGACTAAGGATGCCACAAATACTTTTCAGGAAAACTGGACATTTATTCATTCATTTCCAACATATCATAGCTTTTCAAAGAATCAATCATTTCGTATCATAGTATACTGAAAATACATAATATTGAACATAACTTTACAAAGTTATTACTCACAGAGGGCTGCAGAGGCAAATCAGACAGACTGGATATATCAGGTAAATCGGGCAGACAATGGCGCGTGACCTACACAAACATATAACGTATACACATTGAAATACAATATTACTCCCTTGATTAAACTTGTCCTTTCTAGTCTTTAGTCTTTATAGTCCGAAGTTCTACTACGTTTATTCTTTCTCATTTAAATAAACCGGGTTCTTATTTCACATATTCTTTCATTACTAAGTCCTTCTTTTCCAAATAGATTGATCCTTTACTTGGCTTATTAAACAATTACCACTAGACCAATGATTCATTCTTTAACTAACTAATCTATGTTGATTAGTAGCTTATTATTCTTTATTAAGTCATAAATTCCTTAGAACATTATTCACATGCATGAAATTGACATCAAAATTACTAGTTTTATATTCTTATAAATTTTTCAACTAGTTTCCATAATCTTGGACTTAGTTTAATTTATAACCTCAATTTAATTCATAACCATAGATGCCCCAAAATATGCTTAATCTCAAATTACAAGTATGAATTAAAATCTAATTATAAAATCAACACTTTATCTAACATTAGGATTAATTCTAATTTTCTATAAACTTGATGTTTATAAAACATTTCATTTCTCTCTTCAAAATATGAGATTGAATTAATCTAAATCCTTCAAAATCCACGAGGTATGCAATACAAATAGACCCAGTTTTATTAGTAATAACAAAATCGACTTAATTATAAATTACACAAATCAATTTCTTAGAAATTCAACTCTACTCAATTTCTAAAATATACTTAAATGGAACAAACCTTTTAAATTAAATCTCATGCATGGATTAAACAAATTCCTAGTTTTCATAATAAAATCAAAACTCATGAACTCATGATTTTAAAATCCTTTTTCCAAAATCAAATGCACAATAAAATTACATATAATTTATGGAGCTTAATTTAATTATAACTTCGAAAACCAAATCCAAAATAATTAATTTCTAATTAACCTTCATAAGTTGACCTTAGCTCCAATTCTTCATTATTTTACTAATTCCTCTTAAGTCATGAGATTAAAATTACAAACTCTTTTAAAGAAATATTTGCATGTACAAAACATTTATCAAAACCCCACAAATTCTACCTTATTAAGCTCCAACCATAATTAAACTCTTAATTTACACCAAAACTCAATCACAAACTTATATTCTTTAAATTATGGATTAATTTCTTAACTTACCTTACATGCATGGGTTAAAAATCTAATTATGAACCCAAAACTTTATCTATCATTCTAAATTTTCATAAACTTGATTCTTATCAAACATTTCCCCCTTTTTTTTTTCTTCAAATATGAGCTTGAATAA
This sequence comes from Camellia lanceoleosa, assembly GCA_025200525.1. NCBI lineage: Eukaryota > Viridiplantae > Streptophyta > Magnoliopsida > Ericales > Theaceae > Camellia > Camellia lanceoleosa. The sequence continues at coordinate 28,558,082 of CM045768.1, read as the reverse complement.
ATTTAGATTTTTCATAATTCATGCAATATATTGTAATTAGAGCATTAATTTGCTCATGCATGTAACATTTTCATGAAAAATCACCACACCAAATCCATAGAAAATAAGTTTCTAAATTTATTCCAAAATCAACCACATGCATGCAACCCATTTCATGTTTACATCCCAAATCCAAATTAGCTTCCATAATAATCTTTATTTTCTAATTTCATCCCAATTATATAAAATTGAACTCAAATTTAACAAATTAAAAGGATCATAACTCATTTTTTCAACCCAACTTGATTTACATGCACAAATCTAATTTCTATCCATTTATATAAATGATCCACAAATCTTCATTTTAATCTTCTCAAAATTCATCTTGAATTAATTTACATCTAGATTATTTAAATAACACTATAAAGAAGATAAGATTTCTCACCTTAAGATGATTTTTTCACAATTTTTAGTTGAATTTTGACAACCCATAAGACCCTCTTCCTTTCTTCCTCTTCCTGGGATTGAAATCTATCTCTCTCTCTCTCTCTCTCTCTCTCTCTCTCTCTTTTCCACGGTTTTCTTCCCAGAAGAACACCCAAAAATGGGTCTTGATTCATCTCCTTTAACACATACATACTTGCACACTTCTCTTGTTTACACATCATGCACACGTGCACCTTGTTTTAAGCTTCCAACACACACCCACACACACAAATCTGGTTTCTCAATACACCCACCAGACTTTCCCTGCACACACCCCCATATATATTCCCAACTCTAAATCATTTTACAATTTAATCTATGGTTAGGATTAATTTAATTAAATAACACCTAGTCTTACTAAATTTCAATTAGCACATCATTAAATTAATTATGACTAATCATAGATCTCTCATAATTTAATTAATCCAATTGATTTCCATTAGAGCCTAATTAAATATATTTAAATTTACCGATGCGAATCAGATTTTTAATCAGATTCCCAAAATGCTCCAAATCATAAATTGAACTTATTTCCAACCTCAATTTTAGTTTCTTAAATTATCTAGGCCTTCAATTTCTGATCAGACTCAAATTTTCAACCATAAATTACATCTTCAAATTGGGCGCATCATAATTAAATTTAATTTATAATAACCACAATCCTCAACCCTCATGACTTAATCAACTCCAATTAGGACCTAATTAATCGAATCTCAATTTTACTAAACTGAATCGAATATTTAATTAAACTCCCAAATGGGTCCGTAATTAATATTAAATTGATTCGACTTCTTAATTTCACTTACTTAAACCATTTGGACCCTTAATTTCTAATTCCAAAATAAACCTTCAATAAAATCATAAACGAGTCAGATTCCACAATTCTCATAAATCCCAAATAAATTATAATACTCGGCAATTAAATCTCAAATTCTCCTAATTAATCAAGTACTAATCTTTATACGTGATGGGGTTGTCACACCATTCACCCAACTTTAACTCAAGCACGGTCTTGATAACCCCCGAAATGTTGGACCGGTACATTAGTCTCGCGGTGTCGATCTCAAAATGTTTAACAGTACCACACTTTACTTTATGTTTCTTGAATAGCAGTTGGGTTTGCCTCTTCATGGCCAACCTTATAGATGTGTTGCCATTCTGTTGCGAACGTGGTGAACTGTTCTAAGCAGTCCGTTTCCCATGTTGGCGATCAAAACTACCTGCCATCATTGTCACCTCTACGTCAGAGCAAAACCCAAAAATCAAACACGCTAATGACACAAATCGTAATATTAACAAACATGTATTTAAAAATCCAAACTAAATTATATTCATAACAAAAGACGCAATGTAATATGCAAAACCAATTGCAGTTAACATACATAACATCACACATTACACACCCAACTATACATTACCAAACCAGTCACAAACCATACATGCAAGGGCAATCTTGTGCACACAACAACATACGCACTTCCACAAACAAATATGTCCACTATTACCAACTCCATGGAATCTTAATACATAACAAAGCATTGTATATCATAACTCCGTATTTCGTGCCATAATTTTCAGTAGATTATTGTAAGTCCATTACATTGCGTTCAAATAGTATGCATGTACGTCATGTATTTTCAAAACAACTAATGTTCATACACTAGTACCAACTAAATCTAACCCCACAAACATCATAACAACTATGCATGAACGGCGTAACCCCACAACACAATCAACTACTCCATCCTCACACCTCAAACCTCCTAATACTATTACGACCTGGAACGTGATCACGTACCAACATTGCACAGCGCTGTAAACTACAAAAACTCCTAATTCTACAAATGACATTCTCAGAACACATTACCACAAATGTACACCAAATCAAAAACAGAGGAATTATTAACAAATTATCATAACCATTAATGTATAAATACTCTCGTATGTAAATGCCCCTCATACGGACAAACCCCAACCACAAATTAACATAAACAGTTAACAAAACACAACAACTACACAGAAGAATCCAAAACAACATTACTACATTTCATGTGGAATTAGAAAAAAAAAAATTATGTAACAAACATATGCACCCAATCCCCATTACATTCAACCCACATTTTGTTGTCCCGACCATCAACACTACTCAATAACATCAACACTTTACACATTTCAACGAAGTACAATACATTTCAAAAAACTTCCACAACTCAATCTGAACAACACTGAATATATCATTTACTTTACATACACAATGAAACAACTTACCCGACGTCATTTGTGATGTCACAATCACCGGCGACAACGATTGGAGGTTTTTTTTTTTTTTTCGCACCACTATGCAACGTCTCGACGACCTTTTCCAATTTACAACGTTAACGTCTGGCCACAATGGGGGTCTTCATATGTTTCTAGGGTTTATGAAGAAAAAGAATGTTAAACTCAGAGTATCAATCCACACCGAATCAACGTGTATCCATGACACATATGGGTGTGTTTGATTGGGGGATAAGGGGGGGATTATTTACTGTGCGGATTATAATCCGGGACAATCATCCAATCCGATGTTTGTTTTTTTTTTAGTCCACCGGACATGAAGTCCGGTCGGACTCCTTATCCCCCATATGGGGGATTATACTATCCTAGGAGGGGGTGGGACAATTTGGGGGGGGATTATTTACTGTTGGGATTAAGTGGTAAAATGACTATTTTGACCCTCTACTATTTAATTATGTATTATATTTAGTAAAATTCAATAAAATTTAAATGTCTCAATTTAAAAATAAAATAATTTTATTTAACTTTTTATTGATGTTTTATTTATTTAATTTTTTAAATAATTTTTTTATAGATATTTTATTGATGTTTTATTTTAAAATTTTGTTTATATTTTATTTAATTTCATTATTTAAATGTTAATAGATGTTTTATTTAATTTCATTGTTTAATTATTATTATTTTTAAAAACAAAATTATTTAAAATTTTAATTAAAAAAATAATATATATTTTTATTGATTTTTATTTATTTATTTTTTAAAAAATAAATTTATTTAATTGTGTAAAAAATAAAATAATTTTTTTTATTTAATCTAGCTAAAAATAATTAAAATATTAAAGATATGTTTAATATTGCTATTACTTAGTAAACAATTAAAAAAGGGTAAAATAGTCTTTTGTTCATTTATCCTATTCAGTCCGTCCAACTAAATGTTGGATTCACTAAAAATAGTCATTTTCAGACATCTAATCCCATGAAAAAACAAACACAGGATACATATCCAATCCAACAAAATAGTCTGGGAAATTCACAATCCCAAGACTCAAGTCCGATGGATTCTAATCCCCCCTTATCCAGTCCGTCCAATCAAACATACCCAGATCATCAACACACCAACCAATATCCCAATAACATCAGAACAAAGCACAAATTTCCTATTACATCTCTTCCGTTCCGATTGCTTCAGAGGGAAACCAATATTCACTTTGAAGCATATTTGGGGCATTCGCGTAAATTCAACATCAATAAAATCCACAATTACCCTTACTTTGTGTCATAAAACATGGGCAACTTGGTCTTCAACACTGGGATAGGACTTATTGGTTTACAAGATTAAAGATAGGACTAAATGGATCAAAAGATTAAGGCCTAGTTTGGCATGAACTATATAATCCATCTTTTTATTTTTTTATCTTTTTTCCATCACATTACCTTTCTACTTTTCTGCACATCTTTTCGTAAAAAGACAAAAAATACATTTTTTTAGGACACTCCAAACCAACCCTAAGGGCTAGTTTGGCATATCCTAAATAAGTTAAAAAGTCAAAAAGTCACTATCTTATTTAAGTCACATTATCTTATTTAAATCACATCACCTCTCTAACACATCACATCAAACCCAACCTAAACCCATTAATAAGTCAAAAAGTGCACTTTTTTAGGACATCCCAAACCAACCCTAAAATTTGAGATTTATTAGTGCATCTTTTTTTTTTTTTTTTTAGTAAGGTTATTTGTTTATTTAGTTATAATATTATTTTAATTATGTCTCATGTTATATTTGGTTTTGATTTTTTTTTTTTAGTTATGACTTAAAAAATATAAAATTATGTAATTTTATTCTTTAATTATAAAATTTATATATATACCATAATATTTACTGAGTGAGTGAATTATATTTAATACCATTCACAAATTAACTAGTCATATGAGCATGGAAAGTATAAAATCAAGTTTTTATTTATGTCACCCCAAGCCTATACGTTGTCTAATTATCTATTCATACATTCATATTCATAAGCTTGAGAAAAGAAATAAAAAAAAAAAGAAATAAAAAAAGGTTAAACGAGCATTTATGACATATCTAGCATTTATGACCTATCTTTCTTTTATTTGACCCACTATCGACTTGTTTCATGTGATTCTTTGCATTTTTTTTCATAAAATAAAATTTATCTAAAGAACAAGTAAATCAAATAAAGTGTATATACGCACAACACACACTAACAAATACATATGTATATATTTTTAAATACGTGTAAATAACTTGAATAAAAAATATATATAAATAACTGAGTTGGGTGAGCATTCGAAAGCTATTTATCAAAATATAAATATACAAAATTTTAAAAATTATTATATATGTTGTTATTTAGTTATTTATCAATATCAGATATGAAAAACAATTTAGTTTTACAGTGAAAACAATCACTATGTGAGTATTTATTCACAAAATTAGACGTAAAAGTGCATATTTGAAACATTGATTGATATTATAATTATTTTGCAAATAGGTGAAAATGTAAAAAAATATATTAAATTTAGTGAAAAAAATACATGCATTAGAAAATCTAATATAAATTTAAATCAGGGATACAATATTACAATCATTAATGTATATACATAGAGAAAAAGGATTGCGGCCCACTCTATGAATCCATGTAGAAAAGTCAATTTCCAAACATCTTTTATTATTTTAAAAATTCAAAGCAGGGGTATAATTAAAGAAGTATATGAATAATGGGGCGTTAATATAATTTTACCATATTAAAGCCGTGCGTAACTGCGTATCGATTGGGCGGCCCGTATTTAGTTAAGTATTTATATTTATTTTTAAACTCAGACACCGTATTCTCTATTTTAGGGTTCTTTGCCATTCGAAATCAAATCTAGAGAATAGATGCGGATCTGTCAATACATACAGAGAAGAGAGAGAGAGAGAATTGAACAGTAAATTAGGGTTTCTGTTGATGACTCTCTCTTCAACTCTCTTCAGAATTATCTTTTTATGAAGCAAATGACGAGGCGTCCATCGATTGACGATACAGACAAAGCCTCGTATTGTTCATCAAAGCCTCGAATCCATCACAGGTTTGCGAAATTTTGTAAAAATGCTGTTTGTAGATCGGAAATTGAGAATTTGATTCGTGCTTCACTTTGATCAGATTGGTTAATTACGCAAATTTTGGTTCACGATCGTTCAAATTTGTATACGAAATATTTGATGAAGAAATGGAAATTGAAAGCTCCGA